>NNCF01126744.1:2937020-3057080 GCA_002313205.1 Laupala kohalensis | reverse complement strand
TATATATATAGTTATATAAATAGTTGTTCTATTTTTTTCTTTTCTAATTGAGTTATTATTCGTCATTGAAGAAAAGAAAGCAGTAAAATACAGTTTAGTAAATTCCTTACGTACATATTTGACTCAAATACGTTTCAGTAGAGAGTACTTAAAAATGCATTAGTTGGGTGGACTCCTTGTAACGCGTGTCAACTCGAAACCGCAATTGCACGCCCAAAGCTACGAAGGGGAGAAAATTTTTCCCTTCTTACCAGAGTTTTACAAAAACATGCTGCATAGTTGCAATTTTCTGTCGTTGTGTCTGACATATATGATGTTTTGCTGCGGGGTACCCTGCTGGAATTTTCTTCTTGGAAGCATTCTATTTGATTCCAACATCCTGAAATGCTAAATTTTTTAATCTTTGAATTGTGAATATTTATCTTTGAATATTACAAGATTGGCAAGTGAGACGAAAAAGTAATTGTGAAATTGACCCATAATGCAAAATGTAATACACTCCTGAGGTGATTGTTTGGTCACATTTCTCAGAATGGCGATTTTTTAAATATTAATGTGAAGGTTTCTCCAATACATCATAAATATCTTCTACTTATCACATAATTAGCAGTCAAAAATTTATAACTATAGAGTCCCATTACCTAGAAACTCAGATATGTCAGGTTCAGTACGTTCTGTTTTCATTCAAAACAAATTATTTGAATTGTTTCAGTGTTAGTATTTCCTTTTATATGAATATATGCTTCGTACATTTCTTTAAGACAATTAAACGTCTGCGGTTTATTATTGATGTAATGTAATATATTGTGCTGGGCGTCACAATACTGTTACTCCGACTTTTTTCCTCAAATAATATATAATAGTATAATAATTGTTCCTGAAATGAAAATATTATTATAGAAATATAATTCATCAGAAATTTACCAGCTACAAATTCCTGTACATTTTAAAAAGACTTATGTTTCAGGGCTTGGTGTTCATAATATTAAAATAACGTTAGAAAACCTTATGAGATGCACTTCGCTCTTATCGTTCGCAATGCAAGTTTGCGGCAATAAATGAAATAAACTGGTATCTTGGCATGGTATTTCTCTTTATACTTGTGCTAATGTTCGACTTTGTATCAACACTTTACCTGAATATGCGTTATTCATTTTGTGTTCTTCATCAACCAGAGAAGACGTGTCGTGCGATAAGAGCAATGATTTGGTCAAACATGCGCCTCTCTCGGGAAGACACGCCAGGAACATAGTGCGTGCATCTAGCTGCATGAAACCTAACTATGTCGTCTGACGGCAATGTCACTCAGAATTTGCAACCCACAATTGTCGACTATGTACTCGTTACTCAGAGGGACTAGTTAACTTCTTGTGGAAACTGCTTGTTGACGACCGCGTCGAGAGTCTTTTCTTGATCATAGTATGGTGACTACATCGCTGGTAAAAATGAGAAAACTGGAGACTACAATGCTGGAGGACACGAGAAACAGCAGAGTTGAAGACTTTAATGCGAGGTACCCAACAAACCCTGAAAGGGAGTTGGTTTTTTCCGCTAGTCTCAAGAGTTTAAATCGAGAATCTGAACTGTCTTCAGCGATTTATTCGGCTTACCTCTATTACTAATTGGCGGTGCTGGTAACGGCTATTGATGATTTTTCTCGCTTGTCTGGAGTTCTTATAGTCACGAAGAACTGGACTGAAGACGTCTTCCGATTTTCAGTTTGACTACATGCCATGTAATGTTGGATAACGAACTTGGTTTGAATGAACTGGGAAATACATTTCTGGGACTTAAAATAGCTAGCTGAATATGAAATCAGATACACAATAAAAATTTAATATAAGATAAAATTGAATACACATTGGATCAAGAAAATGTATGGAAAATAAGGAAGGGACGCTATTGGATAAAAGAAGAAAAAAACGTGGATGTACGTCGAACTTTGGACTAAAAACGAATAATTTTAATAGAATAAGTTCTTAATTCATTTTAGTAAATCCGTCGTTTAAAAAATCAAAGTTAAGATTTTTAAAACTTTAGAAAACATTATGTACGCANTATATATATATATATATATATATATATATATATATATATATATATATATATATATTTCAAAACCAATATTATTACACAATACAAATTATATATGCAAATAGTGTCATGGCTAACACTTTACCACATCATTGCTATTGTTAAACTAAAAATGTACTATTATTTGGTTCCTTGGATGAGCTAACTCACATGTTGTTTGTGTATGCAATGATGAAACATGCATTTCTTAATTATTTTAAAGGAAACCTCTAATGACCATTAATTTATCCTTGGAAGTAATGATATGTATGTGATTCGCAGTTAGCTTCAAACTGCATAATTCCTGGTACAATACATTTCTACTAAATGTGTCCGTGACCTGCGTTAAAACATGAAGGACGTATTCACTGTTTGTTCCTTGAGAAACCCCGCGCCTTTTTATCCATATAAAAGCACATTAATATGCACCTTTTTAGAAAACTTATATAATTCTCTATTAATTTCTTCCTGAACGGAAACACGTAGTTTGGAGATGGCGATATTGAAAGCCCGCTCTTTTTTCTCCGTTTTTTTTAGAAAAAGTGCGGAAAAGACCTCTACGTTATTTACTTATTCAATTCACAATTGGTAACAGAAAACTAAATACTGGTATTTTGCATACTGTAGAGGGTATTGTTATGAGCGGGAGATCGTTGACTCATGGGATTTGCTTTGGATATCTTTATTGTGTAATAACTCACTACCTATGAGGTATATAATATTTTTTACATTATTTTCACATGGAAAATTGTTCGTGCTACAAAACATTGTTATATTGTTGTTGTTCTTGTATATCACCGGAAATGTCAGGGTAGACTACTAGAGGAGTAGATCCTAGAGCCTGGATGAAAGAAGTACATATATATTATCAAAATATATTTGAAATTTCCTGTCCTATTTTAACAAACACTGATTTTTGACGAATACCTAATAGAAATGGCACTATACGATGAACAAAATCGAAACAATTTTTTTTACTAATAAAATGTTAAGTTATTTCGTAATGATTTACATTGTACATTTAGTTTCTAGAAAATCTAGTCTATTCATGTATTTCTCCTTATCCAGGGATACAAAATCATGACTAAATACGATATTTCAATTTCAACTGCAATCAAACAAACATATCTGGAATCATAATCTTGATGAATTCTTTTCTTTACAATACATATTAATATCGGACCTTACTTCTTAGTAGAGAAGATACAAGTGAGTAACATATTTATTTGAATGTATTATGTAGTAAAACACTTTTGTTTATAGGTTTTGTCATAATACCACTTATCTTCCATCAACCTTGCTAGCCATTCTTAAATCCTTTCAAGAGAGAAATGTCAAATCGTAAAAGTATTAACACTCCTAATTCTGTTAATGGTTATTTTAGGGGAAGTGACGTTGATTTTATCGCAGATGTTGGCCCCACTGACGACACCACATGGAAGGTTGTGCGTACGGGAAGTTCCCACGTGGTAATGCGGGCAGTGGCGGCGTCGACTTCGCAGAGAAAGTGGACGAATGGCTCGATCAAGGAAGAGAATTTTCGCATCGAGGCGAGTGGGAATGCGACAGACGTTTAACCTAAATATAAATTCATGGTAATTTGTATTGAAGGCATATAAGCTATATAAATAAATAAATAGTAATAATGAAGGAATCTTTTGAGTTAGAAGTGATTTATATAAAACCTAACATTTTTGATAGGTGATCTTATTACAGAAAATCATTCATAAATCCACATTCGACCTACCATTCTATGTTAGAATTTTTCTTCTCCCGTAACTATTCTTGAACTCGAAAAGTCATTTACTTAAATTTCAACCGACACATAGTAAGAACAATATAACTTATGAAGATTTCGAACGACGCTCTCTTTACTTAAATATTGTTTTAGATTTGTATCACTAGCTTTGTTTTTCATTTTGGACTTTTTGATGTCAAATATTGGGAACAAAAGTCAAATATTTCAGTAGATGTTAAAAATATTGGTGTGTTTCATACGTTTTGTTCTACGAAAATAAAATACGAACGTAAATCTATTCCATGCAATTTCGTACATTCACATTTATATCAACAAAGTGCCCGACATTTGACCCACTTTTCCCTGCTGAAAACGAGTGTGTTACTCTCGTGGGTGCCACCCGGAATCTGACGCGTGACCACACGTTGTGTAATGTCGTAGAAAGCCACGAGTTTGGCCCTAGTCCGCAGATGTCGTCCGTTCAGATGGAATCAACACTGGAGTGTTGTGACCTCCAGAAACTATACAGCCACGATTTCTGTCATTACCACTTCCACTGGTTATCGTAACTATCAAAGTCCCCACAAACTCACATACAACAGTTAGGCTGTCGGCACCAGTTCCTACTTCAGTTTGGTTATCGTGTGTAATTTTATCCATCTTCCATTGTAGTTATTGAGTTGCGACATGATCCAATACTGTAGTAATAAACAGTAAAAATTATCATTTGTTTGTTTTTTTCTGAAATAGGTTCCTGATAAGATGAAAATAAATGAAAATTGTGTGATTGCCCTTACTCGATATTCTAGAGACTAACTTTGATTAAGCAAATGCCAAACTCACAGAATCTCATTCAGGCTTACATGTCACCATGCATTTGGTCACTATTATTTCACGCTTTCTTCGTATTATCCCAATTTATTTATCGGATACATCATATCCAAAGTTATTCTCTTCGTGTGTCGTTCTTGTATCCATCAATGTCTTGAATGGATCCATGTTGGATCTCCACGTACAACATAAGGGTTGGTATGTTTTTTATCATGTTCAATCGTACATATAGGGAAATCCGGGGTAAAGGTTTGCACCAGGCAAAGGTTTGTATTGAAGTTTGAACAGCTGGGAGAAGATTTTCCGCGTAAATCCGTTACGAAGCCCATTCGTCTTTGTCCCGTCAGTCGTCTTGTGGAAACCCCGTCGACTCCGTGTACTGCACACAGAAGAAAATGAGATGAAATCATTTTCCATATTATATTTCCGCAAAATTTAGGTAAAATTAGGTTTTCAACATAATTGTCAAAGGTTTCAACCACTTTTTTATCTGCTTAGTATGTATAATAAACTTTGAAATGCCACCTATAGATTTCGGGTTTCCCAGTTCAACGAGGAAGAAATTCCGTCCAAACAAATCTGTTCGAAAAGGGTCAAAAGTTTGCAAGTGACTTGGGGCAAAGGTTTGCAGGTACCTATCCGCGAACCTTTGCCTCTGACACTGTTTCAAAGTAAAATTTTTATTCCTTTCTTTTTCTCTTTTGTGTACATTTCATGGATTACTGATATTATAAAAGTAAGGATTGAGTATTCGGTAATTCATGGAATACTTCGATTAATCTTCAACGAGGATCAAGAAAAGGAATTTGTTCTACATTGTGTTGATTGAGACAAAAGATTTTTCGGGTTCAAACTAAAATCCTTGAGATTTCTACTTTACTCTTACGCTAAGAAAATTTTAAATGCCCATTCTCAGAGTCTACCAAGATGGCTAGGGAAGATTTTACCAAAGTTTCGTGAAAAGAAACAGATTATCTCTAAGGACCCCACGAAAAGCGGGTGTGTCTCGGACCATGGGATAACAAATTCCAACTCAACCAACACTTTGACAATTTGGAACAAACACTCCTTAAATAGAAGTTTCCACCACATAGAATATTTAACATGGACGAAACTGGTGTTCAAACGGTTCCCGATAAAATTCCCAAGCTCATTGATCCAACTGGAAAAAATGAGGTTGGAAAGTCTGCGTCCGCAGAGCATGGAAAACTGTTACTGTTGTCTGTACTTTGAGTGCCACTGGAAATTTTGTACCTCCATATTTTATATTTGCAAGGAAGAGAGAGAAGTTCGCAGTGCGAATCTCTGCCCTGCACCGCGAGGCAAAGGTTTGTAAAAAAAAATTTGAAAAATCAAAAATTTGGAATCTTAATGTATGTATTAAAAAATCACATTTTTACCATAGATAGAGGAGATATTGAGCTACAACACAAGCCATTTTTATGGACGATTAAATGAACTCCAAGCCGGTGAGAAGTCAAAGTGTAAAAAATGCAAACCTTTACCCCGGCTTACCCTATTGATCATGTAGTAAAGAGGACTATTTCAAACAGTGCAGTTTAAATAACGATGAATTACAAACATGAATCATTATTGTACTTATTTTATGAAACTTAAAAAGTAATTAACAATTCAATTGTATAAATATATATATTTAACTATGTTTAATATTGCTATTTTTATTAACAAAGTGAACTTAGTATTAAGAGTAGAGTTGAAAGTATGTTTAATTTAATTAAATATTTGAAGAAAATTGGCTTGTACATTATCTTTGTAACATCGATCCGAATTTAGCGATAACCATAACAATATAGATAATGCTTATATGGAGCTGAAATTAGGGTTTATTTCTAAAACTATATGTACAAGTTTTAGTCCTATACAACTCAGAAAAATCATCGTTTCTCATATTTTTTAGTATGTCTTAATATTATAAACTAAAATCGTGAAGTATATTATAAAAATTGATTTGGTTTCCTGTGAGTACATTGCGTTCTTATTAGTTGGTTTATTCATAACTGAATACAAACAACCGAAAGTTTGTGAGAATAACGACGAGACGAAAACAGGGAATGCGAATATGTGTTGCATGAATCTACACCCTCGTGGCCAATGCAGGAGATTATGTGTACAATTCCCTGTTCGATGCATTTTCATCTGACATAGTTATAACATCTCTCTTCCACGTAAAGATACTCGGAAGTATGATAGGCTAAATGGAATGATTCCGATACCCATTAGGTAACCCGTCATGCAGTGCTTTGATGTCATGTAATGACAAAGGAAACTGGTTGCGAATTTTGAAGAACGAGTTCTTAAAATTGGAATACGTACGATTTAATCTCTAAAAGATGTAATGAATCCGTTACAATACCCAAGTGTTTAAAACATTTTCGGCTGAACGTATCTTATACATTGCTGAACACATCATTGTTTAACTGCTTTGGCTTACAGCTCACAAGGGACCGTTTAACAGTCATTCCATTCTAATTAAAATTTTATCTTCTTATTCACACAATTAGGAACGTCTCAGTTTTCATTAATTTAGCTAAATTGATGCGCTGTGGGCGTTTTTTGTTCTTTCTTTCCCTCGCTTGATTCATAATTCTTTCTGTTTTTCAATAACATTCGGAAAAATTCAATGGTAGTTGGTGAATAATACCACTTAATTATATTCAATTTATTAATCACTACAGTGTTCGGAAAATCCTTTCCGAGAGTTGTTCCAATCTAATCTATATTACATATAAATATTGACAGAAGGTTCTCAGAAAAATAGCATAATTCTATAAATTCTATAAATTAGTTCAGTACTGTTAAGGAATTTAATGGTTCATCATATCTAAAGTAATGTTTTCTGAAATTATTGATTTTTATTTCAATGAAATGTACGCGTTTCTTGTAAATGTTCGAATAGTAATGGACTGTTCCGCGTAAACATGTTTTTTTGCGGGTGTTTCTTTAATAATTTTGACAAATGTCAATCATTAACATTCAATTTTAGACAGAAATGCTGGTATTAAAGAAAAAAATTATCCGTGGGGAAAAAAAATTAATGGAATTTTACCTCATTTCACTAGATGACGAATATCAAACCATTTCTTATTTAGAGATTATCATCAGCTCAAAAAATTTAGCGATATTACTAGCATGGACACACGAATTTTGGTTCCAGGGAAAATGAAAAACTTCCGCAATACACGTGGTCCTAAAAAGATGACGTAGGAAAGAGATTAAACCCACTAGTGCCACCGTTGTTACCGGTCGCTGCGCTAACTGTTCCTGAATGTGGGTCGCCAGCGCGGTGTCGCGTCGTCGACCGTGACGTGAAGCCTTCGTCGACAAAGCACAAGCGACATCCCTTCAACTGTCGCACGCGGCGACAGGCGGCTGTCACAAGGACGTCGTGCGTCGGATGATTCGCTAAGGAAGACGCGAATGCGGGTAATGAAAACGGGGGATAATTAGTGTTAATTGCGCGGAGTCCGTTCTTTATGATAATAACTCGGAGTTTTTACTCCCGGAAAACAGCTATTTGTGGTAATGATGACAGTATGTTCCAATTAAGTAATCAGCGCTATTTAGGCCATTTATGATTATTAATTATATCAATCTATTCTCGTCTATAGACATTAAAAAACCATACAATTTAAGACTTTATTTAAGAGTAATTTATTTTTCATTAGAAAGATATCTCTTCGAGAGCGCGAAGATATTTATTTCGATTGAGAAAACATCTTAATATCTTCGAGTATATTCGTAACAATAATAAGGAAATAATTGTTTTAAATTATAATGTGAGAAAATATTAAATAAAATTACAATTTTTGAAAAATATTTCATTAAGATCTGGACTCGTGCACATCTTTACGTAAAGGTTAAAGTGCTTCCACTACTAGTGTCTACTAGTGACCAGGGGAAAAGCCGGTGAAAAGACGAAAATGTTTGGGGTTTCATTGTGTGTGACAGCAAACATCAGTTTATCGATAAAAATGTTGACATAAACGTTGGGTAGAGCACTATCCGGACAGTCCATAGATTTATAGGATCGACGCTTCAGTCACTCGTAGAACCTCGACAAGAACCCTTTGAAGTCACTTACACACTTCAGTAAGAGCGCAAGTCTTTACGTGTTTCTTTCTATGTTTTGCTGTATCCTTGTGCAACTGGGCTGCATCTCACTTCTCTCGAGATCAACGAGGCCTTGCCTTTCAAATTCCTTGAGAGATCGAAGCGTCCGTGGAATTTGCATTCGCGAGCAACGCAGAAATTGGCGCGCTGCATTCCGACGGCGTCACGGCGAAATGCCACTCATTCCCATGTGATGAGAGTGATTCAGTGTTAATGGTCATTACGACTTACACGGATATCGTTCCACTTAAATTTTTAAAACGGTACGTATTTTTACTCAGATTTATACTTCTTTCAGAATTGGAAAAAAAAATCGTGTATTATATTAGGACATTGGTCGTGGCCAGAGACACACGTAATTATAAGCACATTAAAATGAATGCTGTAACAAGCCCAACAAAAGGGGGTTGTGAGTTTATAACAAAGACTACAACAATTATTCAACTTTTTTAGCTGTAGGCCATCTTAGGTCAATACATGTCTGATATTTCCTAAATTGTATTATTATCACATATTTAAATGGGCAAATATCGAATATTTCACAATATTTCTATTTTTGGGTAATTAATTATTGACTGAAATAAAAGGCATAAAATGTAGATTCTTAACATAATATTTTTTTAACATTTGTAGATTAATACTATTATAAACAGATGAAATATATTGCATCATATTTAACTTTTCAAACGTTTATAGGGATTATTTCTTACATAATGGAAGCAAGGTTATCATATAGTAAAAGAAACTAAAATGAAAAATGTTATACCCTATTCACATACTAGAATTGTGAAAGAATTAAAAAAGGAAATCACGTTGTTATTGACGAAATGTTGAAATTCTTGAACATTCAAAGTAAAGTAGTATTATACACGGACATCATAACCTTGCATAAAAATAAATAAAAAAGAAATAACAGACAAAATAAAACCCACTGAAACGTACTGCGAGCTATTGTTTATTGCAGTAGCACCAGTTATGAAGGGTGCAAACAAATGATTGAAAGTTAACTGTATATTCGTAGATTATAGTATTTGTACTTTGCGGCATTCCACAGTATGGCAGCCGATGAACAAGTAGGTTGATATATTGTCGTCAGTTACGCTTCATTAAAGCGAAAAATAACTTTTTTACGACTCTTTTTATTGTTCAATTTGGTGAGGCTTCATGTCTTTTTAGCGTTGGAAAGGTATCATTTGTTTTGTTTTTTACAGTTGATTTAGAAATATTTTTGTAGAATACTTGATCAAATGTCAACGGATTATATTGACAATTACTAGAAGAATGCGTGGCCTTGTAACGAAAAATAATGTCTTTTTCGCGTCGTGAAATTTTCTTGAACTGTAAAGGGTACCCCAGGGTAAGGCACCCAAATGTGCCCCTCCCCCCTCCGCCAAATGACATTCTACCTTTGTGTATGGACATTTACTAATAAAATATCATTATTAATCACGTTTTTAACTTTCCTTGCGTTTGGTATTGTTTCGTATAATAAAAAATGATTTTCGGATTTTTATTTTTTTCCTTAAATTAAACCAAAATTAACTGATCATACAAGTCGCTTAGATAATAAAACACTCATATCTAACCAAAAATATTTTATAGCGGTTTTCATAGCATATGATTGCGATAAAAGTCCAAAAATATACCAAATAATGTCAAAAAGGTCAAAAAATGGACATTTTTGTCGAAATTACTTACGTGCAGGGTAATTTTTTCTGGTCACCAACTCTTTACGTGCTATTCTAAATGCTGCCAAAATTTCAAGTCTCTATGTGTGGTGGACCATCTTGAAAATAAAAAAGACATTTTTAGGTATTTTCTATACTTTTCGGTTGGTTTTGGCAATTTTTAAGTAGCAAAATGTTCGGTCTATTTTCATAATGGCAGCTTGAAAATAGTTTATTTCCTGATTCAACATAACTATTACGACTTATATATTATAGCACATAGAAACTGAAATTAAAAATCGGACCACCTACTTGTCTTCAGATATGACATCGTATGATAAATTGCATAGAAACCCTTCACGTCTTTAGATTTTGCAACACACGTTTTACCATGATCGTCAGAGGATTTAGAGTAAAACAAAATGAGAGATGATTGTCTGTAACCTAACCTTGCCCCACATATATTTGAAGAGAATTTTAATTTTCGTATTATTTCTTTAATTTTCATGGATATTTTCATATATGAACTCCCGTGGAGCATACGTAAATAAAAGAATAATGTCAGTCAATGTTGATACTTCCTCCCCCAAAGAAATGTTATTTGACGTTCTGCCAAATATTTCTAATGGAATTAACCATTAGGCTAGTGCTATTGAGGCATTTTTGTTTCTCAGTCACAAATATGAAAAATAAAATCAATATTTCACACGAGTAACAAATCATTCCCATTCCTTCATCATGGACGCAACTTTTTCCCGAACAAACTTTTCCCACTGTCCCTGTCGTCATGAGCACCTCCATTGCCATCGTTATTTCGTGGGCTCCGTTGCCTCGAAAGGGTCAAGGGCTCGACCCCTGGCACGTGGCGCCACCGCCCACAGTGACCTTCGAATGAACGGAAGGGGCGGGGACGACGAACGCGAGCGGTGACTGGACAAAGCGATTGTGCATCTAGCAATGACTTCAAGAAAAAATTGAGGTGATATGGCGTACGAAGATATTACTTCTATTTCCCTTTGTTATCACCAACTTTAAAGATTTTTTTCGTCGTAATCCTTTGGATGATAGAAACTCAGCTATTATTTTGAATAATCGAAAATTAATGAAAAAAGTTAAAAGGATTTTATTACTCTAATATTAAACTATCATTCCTCTATGTCTCTATATTTGGACTCATTCCCAGACCAATTCGCCCTCCTGAATTTCTAGTACCAGGTCTATCCGGTAGATCAAAACGTCCGAAATGTGATGTTGGTCATACCCCACCTCCTTGTACGAAATCACGACGATCTATCCCCTGTAAATTAAGACAGGATCTGCTCAGGAATGCGGACAGTTTGAGTTCTAAATAACTCTGTACGTATTTATGAAAGAAAGAATGTTTAAATTAATGAAGGAATAAATTTAAGATCATCAGCGATACTCAAAAGCCTTGTTTGATAATGATACGTGTCACGTTTCAAGTGAACGGTTTTCAAGAATAAGAAAATGAATATTAAAGAAGTTGCGATATCTAACAAAGCGCATCACAAGCTCGCTGGAGGTATTATGTAAATCTCCTCTAAATAACAGTCATCGCAACTGTCATGAGTTACCTAAACTTCCTAATTGTGTACAGTGTGTATATATCTGATATATTATTTCCAAGTACTGCCCACCCCTTCCCAACTCTCCCGCTGTGCGTTGTTCTCTTGTTGCACATCAGCACACAAGCGCCGTGAGACGGAGGCTGTCGTGGTTGGAATGCGGCGATGGTAACATAAAACACTAGACGTCCTCGCTGGTTCCTGGCCGATGAGGTACGCTTCTCGCTGGACCAGCCTTGTCTCCGCCCTCACCTCTACCACCCTATCCACCTTTTACTCTTCAGTTTATATCATCGGATATGTATTCCCACACATACTGGTAATATTTGAGGGAACCATTTCTCCTCACCTGAAATTATGTCTCATCAATTGTTTTAATTCAACATTTCTGTATAAATATCGTATTATGGTGTTGCTTTCCTTACAATGTTCAGTAAAAGTCAATAATTATAATATTAATATTTTTATTTCTTTCACTTCTACGAAATAATTCCCACTCCACACTGGTAAAACCATTATCTACAATATTACGAGCAGATAAATAAGGTATCAGTTTTATAACCTCGCTATAACCCAAGAGACTACTCTGAGAATTTGATTATAATATATATCTCTCTGCAAGTGATCATTTAAATTTAAATCATAAATTGCAATAAATTAAATTCTAAAATGGTTTTAATAATTTTTTTAAAAATGGCTTATATTTTGCGTATTTTTTCTGACAAGTAGATGTACTATTTTTGTGCGAGATTCCTCCCAAGGACATAGCCAAAGAGTTAGAGGGATTGGGTAACCCCTATCTGCTTGGTAAAATATACTGGAAAGAAAAAACGGCGGTTAAATTTATGTTAAAGAATTATCATTTAATACGTTTTTCATTTATTGAGTTAGCGCTGAGTGTAAACTAAATATAAACATTTTGAATAGAACATTAACCTTTATAATATATCATTTAAGAAATGATTTTACGCTTCTGACACCTATTCCCTCCTTTTGTAAAATCATGTCTACGTCATTTATTCCTCGAGACGAATATACCAAAATTAGAGAATTGAACTTATCGCCAATTGAATAACTTATCAGTCTTTCCTCATTTAGTTCTTGTGCTCAGACTCTCCGCGAGCCAAACGCAGATCTTGGTGTAGGTGTTATTCCCGTCACATATTTCGTGACGCGAAATTAATCCTTGTTGCGTCACCAAACCACAGAACGATCGAATGTCTGTCACCATGCTTCATTTGTTTCTGACATGTTAATGCGTATGTGTGAGTGTGAATTCGATCTCTTCCTCGATCGTTCTCAATGAAGGTTCGCTGCACCACGCGTGCGAAAATTTCGACGTATAGGCATGTATAGGGCGATTCAAATATAATGTCACGAACTCCTATGAGTTCCAATTACGTAAACGAAATAAATAAATCATTCAAAATCCATTTTGATTGATACCGTTCAATTTTGTTTCTCTTCTTGTTGTTTGGAACACTGAGGATAAGGAAAAATCTAATAAATGTTCGTAATGCTTTACTAGAAGTATATCCGTGTGAAAACATTTTGTAATATTATTTGTAGACTACTTGTTCTTTAAAGTCTATCCATCTGCTGAAACCATGAATATTATTGTTGTAAGTGTAGTAAATATTTTTTTTTCAGTTTACATATAATGTATTATTTGCAAATTTACTTCATCATATTTCTTAACAGATTTGAATGTGTTCATCTCAGTATAGCTTAAAATGTATTGACAGTAAATTGTCTCATTTGCAAAATCTTAGAGAAATGTATAACGAAGGTCATTCGTGTCATTTATATTAAAGCAATTGATGAGGTCTCAACTCACTAATATATACAGTGTAAGAACTCCTACTTCATATTTATCGTCTATTAGTTATGTTTTCTGCTAGTAGAAATATATCAAATTTATCGAAAGGAAGACGAAACATTGTTTGTTTTTTGCTTGAAGTGGATTGGATGTATATTTTTATCTTGAAGTATTACGTTCCACTAAATAATAATTAATTCTATAACTGAAAATCAGGTAAATGAATTAAAGGAGAAGTTCTCTTGGCCAATTGATAATTTACCAGAAATCGTAAAATGATTGTAATAACCTAAATGATGAATGTGAGGTATTTTACAATTTGTTATTTTCAAAACACGAGTAAAATTCGAAGATTTAAATTTCGAATTATTTCTATTTCAATTTCAAACAATTTATGCACAAAAAAGTATTAATTATATACAAATATGTGGTGGGGTTTTTGTCTGTACGCTTTTCAAATGCCCCTTAAGTAGAGCCATGGGCTGTGCATACAATGCCTTGATATTCACTCTCATTGAATGGAAAGTTGCAATTTTATTGTTTATTTTGCCAATATTTGTTTTTGCACTTTAAATGGTTGTAATTTTATTTACTTGTGATTTGTATCGTAAATGTATTTTTAAGCATCTTTTAATGCTTTTTAAATATTATTTAATTTAGTTGCTCTAAATACCTTTCAAGTACATTGCAGCTATCGATTCATTGAGCACCGTTCGTTACGAAACACGGGAAACCAACGGTCAGGACACACACATACAATTAATATAAACAGAATTTCGAGCTATCGGCTATGAAGAGAACCTTATTCCTCGAACTAGTCAATGTATCGAGTGAATGCCCTCGACCTCTACTCAGTATGTCGCGGCCTCGACCTGTCACCGACGTCGGAAGTATTAGCACGCGACTTCCGGCGACCCAGCACGCCTCGCTCGACGTGAACTCACGTTTGTATCACCAACAAGAAAGCGACAATTCAGACGTAATAAGAAGAATGCTCGACGGTAGTGTTGTCCAACCCTCGCTGTAGTGTAATCATTTTCCTAACCATCACTACCGCTATGCTAGACCAAGGAATAAACGAATTTCCGTTTCTTCCCATCACATTTACTATTTTTCTTTGAGAGTGCAATTATTGTTACTGTTTGTAAGTATATCTAGAATATTATAGTGACGAAAAGGTTCTCGAATTATATTATTTCATTATAAAAACTCGTTTAAGGTCCCATATTGTGGATAATCTATGTAGAAAATAATTGGAAGCATTAAGAGTTATTTTCTGAATGCAAATAATTTTATACGCTTTTAGTGAAGTATAACATTCAAAAATAAAACATTAATGAGATACATGAATGATAGCAGGTTGAGGAATGTCGAAAAATGTTAAAGAAAACTGGTGTACCTCAAGTTAGGCTTCTTTGCTGGAATTTTCGTTGGAATATGCTTTAAAAGTATTCCATAAATACATTACGAGGTTGTGTAAGCGTGAAAGAATACACTAAATATTAGATACGTAAAAACATCTTTTTTAATCTTCGAAGCTAATAAGAAAGGGGTTGCACCTCTTTGTAAGTAAGTTTAGACAAGATTAGACGTATCTCAAAAACTGATTTTTGATTCGTCGCAATCATTGTAATGCGACGATATTAAAAGATAAGTGTTGTTGGTGGATTAAAACACGTCAAACACGTCTAGGACCCATTTGTTCTATAATTTATTAAACATTGATTTATGTAAGTTTTTAAAAATATTTCTTCATAATTCGTAATAAATTCACTTCATTATTAAAATGTAGCAAGATATCATGGCAATATGTTTGAATTTACGGAAAAGATAACGTAAAAAGTAAATTTTAAAAGATCATGTTTTTAAGAGTTTTAAAAAGATAAAAGTTAAAAGAATTTTTGAATATCGTACTTGTGATGTAGCGCAAGAAAAGTATAATTAGTTTTTCCTACTTAAAGAAAGGACTCGAGTGTATCTGTTTGAAAAGTAAAGAGAGCAATGAGTGTTCTTGGGGAAAAAGTGTTATTTTGGTGCACTTACGATGTTTAATTTTAATGCACGTACCATGCTTGTAATTGGTTGTTATAACCTTGGTATGTATAATTCTCGAAATATATATTCAAATTGAAAGGACTGACACACTTTAATCATCAGTTAAGATATTAAATGGTGACACACTTAGTTTCCAACTCTAAATAATCAATACTTGCATCATTTTATGACAAGGATAAATTTTGTATGTATATTCTTTCTCATCTTTTTAATAGCAGTCATATCAATAATAACAGCAATTGCGGTTGCAAAATGAATTAATTATACAATTTCATTACTAGTCATTAAGAACATTATCAAATTGATTAGCAATACCCTTTTACATGCCTCGACGTTTTTGTCGTGCAGACCTTTTCTTCAGCGTTACGAATCACCCGTCTCATTAATGGCTTCCAGCAGCATCCACTACTTACCACGCGCAACACGACTGTAGAGACGAAAAACCCGTGTAGGCTACGTTCCTTGCTGAGGGCATTATGCCAAGCGGTCGCAACTGACTGAGCCAGCCAGTCTGTTTGCTGGTCGAGAGGCCGACAGCCCGAAATACCAGCGGGCAATAAAGCTTTCGTACCACTATTTGTGTCTGATTTGTTTCTTCGTCACCGACCGCGTTTAGAGCCCGGTTTCCGCTCGGAGATCCATCCGTGCCGAATGGTTACGCAAAAAAAGTTTTTACTCTCAAGAGTTGATTGCCCGAAGGCGACCGGCCAGTGGATGTTAGTGTTGTAGACTTGATCCCGGAGGCGATCTTAAGGTTATCAGGAAGATTCGTGTTTTATACTCTGAAAGAAAAAATATCGTACTGTGTGATAACTATGTCTAGAAAATACCATGAGACTAGATTGAAACCCGTGAGCTCTTCGTGAGCTCTTGAGCTGTGGAAGGCGAATTGATAGCTAGGCTGTCAACACACCAATATTCATTGCAGGAGATTTAGGAGATCTAGTCGCCATATTCATTTTACTGTTATCATATCTTTCCCACAGAATAAAGATATGCTTTATAATATGGTCTATGCTGTGAGTGGTTATGTGAAGTAGAGATGTTTCTCTAGACCTCCTGCAGTTCGTTTTTGTTGTCCTCCATTATAATTTCAATGTTTATAAACTTTTATGAAGCTAGAAAATGACATTCGTTTCTCATTTTCACATTAAAATTACTTCTTTTATAAACAACATTATTATATTCATAGTATTTTTTGGTATATTCTAACACTGAAAGAGAACATTTTGAATGATCCATTTTAAACATCGATAATTTAACGCTAAAGATAATATGCCTCCAGGATATTGTAATACTTCAATTTTCTTTCAAGTTGCCAGTAAGTTCCAGAACAAATTCACCGATTACGAATACTTCGTCTATCCTGCTCTGACGTAAATGTCTTTAGTTTTCATACATAAAATGTAGTCAGGTAAATAAAAGAAAAATACTCTCACCTACTTTTCAGGTTTGTTTTAAATTGGAATCAGTTGATTCGTGTTCATAATTTTAAAGTTTGGATCATTATTGACGAGATTTTGTATCTCCATTTATTTTATTCTTTCTATTAGCTGCGTTAAAAAGGAGAAATAACTCGTTAAGAAATGTACATGTGGAACTCCTCTGAATTTGCTTGAAAATCAAATAAAGGTGCATTCCTCAGTCCATCAGCAACAACTTACTACAATAAATGTTGCACAAATTAGTTCTGGACACGAACTATTTCTGTCCTGGAATTGGATATATTTAAGACGAACATCCTAGCTTCCACTTTACGTACGAATTCTCTGCAAAATGAATGCGAGAATAACTGAAGAATTGCTAGAACCGGGCAAAAACTATACATAGTAGATACTTAGGAAGTTTGCAAACATTCATAGCAAAGAAGAGTTTTCAAATATTTCCCAGGAAACGTGCACCTCATCATGATAGTTAAACATATTTGTGATAAATATTTGGACATAAATTTTATTTCCGTCTTTTGGTTTTTCCCTCACTCCAGGTCAAACTCGGTACAGTACCCAAAATTCCTGAACAAGCCAGTAATGTATAAAAAAGTTACTCCACAAATTCTTTCTAAATATGTTAAAAATTATCTTAATACCCAAACAATATAAATGGTACCTTGAAAACAACTTTATGGCAATGAAAACATAATTCTTCATTTGGGCATTTCGTTATTCGAAGAAAGCTACCGACACATCCTCTCAGACGAGCTCATAAATCAGCATCTTTAGAATCCTGCTTCTTCAGTAGCTACATGACCATCTGTTACGCAAGCAGTTTTTGCACACAACTTTCAAGTATCTGACTGGTTCATGTCGCACGCAGCACCACGAAGTAGGCTTACCCATTGACATACGTAGATGTGGATCTACGGAATTTATGAGAGGTTAGGATTCCGAAAGCTCCAGGATTTCCCGATTTCAAGCTATAGGTTAGGTGCTCTAAAAAGTTGAATCTACAACGAATTAGGACAATAAATTAAGTTTCTGAAAATAATTAGGTCGAATTGAGTGTACTCTTGATATGTATTATTGGTGTTGGATTCGCGAATCTATTTTATTGACTATTGTGTATAATATTTTAATTATGTTTTATTAATTTAGAATAAATGATTATCGATTCCCGTTTAGCTACATATTTTTACAACGTTTCTATATCAGAATTAATTATCATTAATTTTAAAAAATATAAAATTTAAGTAATATATCTGAGTGAAAATTCTTTATGCTTTTAGTAAAGAACAACTTCCATTTAAGCAAAATTGTGTCTTAAATTCCGCTTCGGTATGAGGTACCTTTTTCTGCTGGTTCGTTCCTTTTGCTAAAACTTTTTTGTCACCTCGGTAGTCCACATCCTAATTAACCCACTCCCGGATTATAGATATTTAATAGTGTCTTGGTAGTTGATTTATTTCACGTAATATTAATTAAGAGGTTTATAAATATGAAAAACATTATTATATCTCCTCGCATTTGCGTGTATCGAAGACTCGTAAAGTGGAAACAAGGAAATTATTAGCCAAACACCATTCATTCTTTCTTTGTTTTTACTTAGGTTATGGAAAAATCTGATTATATAACGGATGACCTCTACCAGTTCGTGAGTTCAACTCGTGGACCAAACCTCATTTACCTTCTGCTCCTTACACGGCACGCACGTCGCTAACCGCAAAAATGCACACGCGGACTACAAACACAGACCCACACGCGGACTACAAACCCTATCAAAGACTGGCGTCCCACAAGGATCTTAATTACGCTAATCCCAATGCACGATGCGACCTTGCAGTGTGTAGTAGACACGCTTCTCATTGTACGAGGTAATAAGAGCCGAACAGAGACGCAATAATGAACGGGTGCGTTCTTTATTATGAGGTACAAGTAGAGGGGTTGAAGAACACGCAAGATTCTAGAGTAGAACTGCATTGAATGACAAATATCATAACTAATTTACTAATAACAATCATAATAATTGATTCGTTTTCTAAGTATGTTTGCATGTTGTTTAGGAAGTTTCTACCTTTGTCAACGTAAGTAAAATAAAACATTTAACGCTTATCATTTGAGAACAGATCTAAGATAGCTAAACAATTCGTATTATCTGCATCTCGTACAATCGATTAGATCGTGTGAGGTTAAATACAATGTAAAAAATTTGGAATCCCGCTCAACAAGGTATGATAGAAAATTAAATCTTCTTTCATACCAATCTAATTTTAACATTCCAAAGCTTCAACTTAATTTCATACTAGCTTGTGTGCGGTGATATAGAAATTAGGCAGATATAATTGTGCAAAAAAATAATTTTCCTTAAAAATTGTTTTACCGTTTATAATGCATGGAGGAGCTTCCAAAATCATAAAAACATACGAAAATAACGCAGGAGAATTTCATTAGATGATACCACAGTAAGTTACTCGTAAAATCCTCCTGTAGATTTTTCATTCTTTAAACATTATGGAAATAACTTATATTTAACTCAATATGTTCAAGAAATTTATTGTACCTGTCAATATATTTCTCTTAAATCTAGAAATCTATGTTTTATGTATTTTTTTCTTATTTCACGTTCCACACAATAATTTGAGGAATTACGAAAGTATGTTCCATCAATTTCATATCAAGGCCAGCTAATGTATTTTAATTGCTAGAAACTGATGATATTGGTGATTGGCGGATCAATTTTATAAACCTATCAAACTACCTTTGTGTTTTCTTTCCTCATTATTTGTATAATAGGTCTCGAATTCATATTTTGTGAGGGTCTGTAATGAGCAGTTATCATTATTCCAGGGGAGTCATGAGGAACCGAGGTCATTCGGCAAAACTAGCTAGTGAGGGATAGACTGGAGATGACAGATACTTGTTTTCAAATCTTCATCGACTACACGGATTCAATTAAGGTTTCTAGGATCACAGGCGGCCCATTGACCATGAATTTCTAAAAAAAATTGTTTCATTATTATGAACTCTGGTTTGGAATACTGCGGAGAGTACAAAAAGATACGGTACAAAAGCTGAATGTTTGAAAGAAAGTGAGGTTACATTGAAAATCCAACCACAAAAAAAATTATTTCAACTTTGAGGAATCAAATAAAACACAAATAGGACCACCGAAAACAAAATCACCTCCTTCTTTCTTCTATACTATTAAATCATAGATATGAACTTACCGTCAATTTTTATTCTAGCAATGTTCACAATACATCAATTAATACTAGCAATATATCTACTCTTTTTCCTGCACTCAAAATTGGTTATTTTTTTGTTATGAGAAATTATGAGAAATGGAAGAGAGTACATTATAAAATTCAACCCACGTTAATTTGGATTTAAGTGTATCCCATTTACTGTCTATTCAAGATTCCGTGTCAAATGAAAAATACTAAATTTGAAAATTCGTTTACAAAGAGGATACACAGAAATGTTTGTAATCCTCGTAATTATTAATAACTCATATTTACTCTTAAAAAATACAGTGATTATCACAGACATTACATTTAAATGTTGTCATGTAAGTATTTGTTAAGGAGAACGATGAACTGTCGAGATTAAAGAAAACATGTTTTGCTCTTCAACAGTTTGCGAAAGACCGAATTTTTAATATGTGAAATACGTAGATATATCAGTTGCAGGGTTATTATTCGGTAAGGGAGTTTATACATTCATTTTTCGTTGAATTCCTTGAAACAATGCCATCCAAATGATGCATAAATATTTTACCAGTTTTCTTGACCCAATGTGTCGATTATACTCTCATCGGTAATGTCGATTATACTCTAATCGGTCATAGGAAAACATTCTAATGTCATATTGAAATCTGCTTCTTCTATAATAAAAACTGATTACAAATGACTCTACGAATCAAGGCGGAGGAGACTGTGTCAGAAGGACTTCTTGAAAAAGTACAACGCTTAATGATATAAAAGTATTTTTGCCACAAGAAATGGCCCAGTATTCGGTGTCGTTTGCTATTTACAGATTATACGAATATTCTGGTGCTATTATAAAAAAGATAGCTGTAGATACGTCATCCAGTCACGACTTCTGCATCATATACATTTTTTATATTCAATATTATATTGTATAACTTCTTTCCAGGGTTCACGTTCTAATTATCTTTCTCTTCTTGTTTCAGGTGAGTTTTGAGTGCTTCATCGTCCCTGATACCCTGATGCCAGTGAGTTAATACAGAAAAAATGCGTGTGTGTCTAAATTATATTCCACACCAACAGATCATTAAGTACGTTTTGTAAACACAGTGAGAAATACTTTTGAAGAGGCATTAAATCTAGTAATTAACTTATTCATGGAACTATTAAAACCTACGCTGGAAAATATTTTTAAAAGTCTGGATAAAAAATTTAAGTACTAAAGAAAACGTTTTTATATAAAACATAAACATTTGATTACTTAAATTTGAAACAATACTTACTTAATTCAGAAATAAATCTAAGGAACGAAACATTTTGTGAGATGATAAATTTAGATTACTGTTTGATACTGCTTCATTTATAATTTTAGTTATCTATTTATTTATGTGGATATGATATTTGACATTATCCTTATTGTACTAAACTTTAGTGCCATCAGGCGTCGGGTCCATTTAAGTTTTTTGACTGGATTTTATTTTCGTGATTTAAATTTTCATTTGCATCTTGATTTGCTCCGTGTATGAGCTGCTTCCTGAGTATTTAAATTTCCAGTATTTAACATTTCTGTAGATTTTCCCGATATCTTTGGTAAAATACCTACTACAATGCAAAAGAAAAAGATAAAAAGCAAGGTTGGGTATCAAAGAAGTTACCCAACTCTTTCTTATCTCTTGTCTAGAATACGAGTATGTTCGGCTGGGGTAACCCTACTGGTAGCGACGCTTCTACCTGTATTTTAATTCTTTAAGGTTAGTAAACTCTCCCATGATATCATATATGCCGTTTTTTACCTTTTATGATTAAAATTTATCCAAATGAATTGATTGATTAAACGTGTAAAACAATGTAATTATGAAACTTGAAATATTTAAAAATTTAATAAATTTATGAATGTAAGAGTATCCATACCATTAACCTTCGTCGCACTCACCAAAACCTAACCCTTTCTTACGAAAGTCTTTTACACGTCCGTAACCCGTGAGCATGCGAGAGAGGCACGCGTAGAGGCGTGTCGAATGTACTCACGCGTGTGCGTGAGGGTGTGTCCGTGAGGGTGTTCACATCCGGACTGTAAATGTGGGCTACCACGCCGTGCCATGCCGGGCGGCTTCAGTGTGCCGGGTCGCACTATCGCTGTCCTGCTTGGCATTTGTTCCAACGAATTGTTGTGCGTACAAGAAGAGAAAGAGAATATCTTTTCGCTTAAATACTATATAATACGCGCCCACAACGACATGAAAATATTGTTTAAATGTATCAAAGTGCTAGTGAAATATTTTAAATATTGTGTTGGATTCTATAAGGTTATTCTTACTGAAAAGGAGAAATTGGCGACATACCCTATTCCCATAAAAGTTTTAGAAAAAACCGTGAATCAGAAATCTTTCAGATAACCCATAGCGAACCAGGATTTTAATATTATAAAGAAAATCACAGTGGAGTCATAAAGACGCAATCAAAATCCGGATTACTTATTTCATAATCCAATTTTTACTGTCTTGTTACTAACGAATGGGACATATAAATCCTTTTTAAGTTTTCTATTTCAAAGTTTTCGTGAACAAAGAATTAAAAGTTCCATCTATGTACAATGAATTAATGAGAAGTACATAAGTGCAGTTAATCTAACGTTTCTTTTTCATTCCACTACGTCGTTGAGAGTGAGAATAGCTTACTCGGGTAAACTAAACTAGAAACAAACAATACAGAATAAAATTGATGTTTGTCACAATTAATGATAAAATTTCCCTTTGGTGTTTTTTATTTTCAATGAATTACAATTTTCTTTGCTTGTACGTTTATATACTCGTATTTTCAATGGTTCCTTCCTTGAACTTCCCTGTCAATCAACTTCGCAGTTGGTTGTCTTCAGATGAGAGAGGCAAAAAATGGTATTCGTGTTCCTAAAAATGAAGGATTTAAATTTTTATTTGAACTTTGTTTAAGACAGTGGTTGAAAGTTAGACATCGTACTCGTAGTAGTACTTAAATACTACCAACATTGACCCCGACATACTATGTCAGAAATGTTTGATTTTTATTATTCCAGACTATGAAGATAGTTTTTTTTTTTTTGAAACGATGAACAAATTTTCTTAACACCAAAAATACTTTTCTATTTATTTTTCTACTTGTTAAAAACAGATTGGTATACAA
This sequence comes from Laupala kohalensis, assembly GCA_002313205.1. NCBI lineage: Eukaryota > Metazoa > Arthropoda > Insecta > Orthoptera > Trigonidiidae > Laupala > Laupala kohalensis. The sequence continues at coordinate 3,033,382 of NNCF01126744.1, read as the reverse complement.
CATTTACACAATGTGTTGAATAGTAAAAACATACTTAAAAATGAAAATACGAGTGGTAGAAACATTTTCTGCTCTACGAAGTGAATCGTATGTTGATGGACGTTTCCTCGCTATATTTTACTGTGCTTTAACTTCACTCAACTGGCACTCCTTTTTACTGAGGCCAACGCGTGAATGTGCCTTAATAACTCATAGTACTTTTGTTCTTGCTTGATGAACTAAATGCCGTAATGGGTTCCCCCAAGACATACGGAGCAACCTAATGTTGTTATAAGTAGGTCAATTAAAAAGCACTCGAAAGACTAAAAACCGCTGAGTGGTGTGCGCCTGTAGCATCCAATATCCCGTTAAGTAATTTCCTTGTGCCCAGTGCGAAGTCATTGATTGTTTTACGGACGAGAATATGAAACTCGTACAACCAGACTCCTTTCGTGAGTGTACTAAATTAGAAACTTTAAATGGAGTTTATTAATTTCGCGATGAGGTTCATTAAATGCCTGTTAGAACACCTTCGCCCCATTCACCCGAATAACAAAAAATTAGTGATAATTGTGAACTGATAATGTATTTTGAGGATGCAAATTTAGTTTAAATGATTTATGAGTGGTGCATGGAATGATCACACAGGCAAGAGTAATATTTTTCCATAATTGCTTTGAAGCGTACGAAGCTTACAAGTTGCATTTCTTTTAAATGTAAGATAACTTACAAATATACTTTGTCTAACATAATACGAATCACAAAATATTTTGGAAATAGACTGGAAATTGAATTGATCGTAGGATATTGAAGAAATCATCAACGCCTGGATTTGTACAGAAGTATCTTTTATCTAAATTTGTTGATATACGTGGTGGTATATATCAAATTTAATGTTGCTTTGGAGCTTTTAAATAGTTACAAAATGTTAAGCTTAGTATAGTGTTATCTTGGATCGTTCGAATCAAATTGTTTAAAAAAACGAGCATTTACGTTTCAGTTTAACGATTAACGATATATTTCTAATGTTATGAAGCAGTGATTAGATCAGGAACTCGTAGAAATAGGATCATTAATTTTGTAGCAGGTCACTATAGTTACTTTGAGTGTAAGATAACCGTCACAAGATATTCGGTGCAGAGGACCAAGGTTCGAAACACGAGCTCTGTAATTCGGCACGTTGACCTCAAGAACCGTTAGCGTTTAGTAGGAGGGCGAGGGAACTTCACAGGGGATATCTCACTGGTGGTAGATCTCCCACTCTGTTGTCTGGACAATAGTGGGAGAAGAAGCCTCTCAAACGGGGAGAATATGCAAATGCTGCAGCTCCTTGTACCCTGGCGGGTATTTGTTTACGCAGAGTTCGTGAGATACGTGTTGCTTTGGTTACGGCTTTTTTCAATCAGCATGCATTAAAGGGAAATTTCAATTTTCTTCTGTACATTTGTATGTCCATATATATCTCCAGAGATTACATATTATTTTCGTGTATTAGTTATGAGAAAACATATTCTGTATCGCGTATTTCAATAAAATAATGTGTACTAAAATAAAAAAATTAACACTGCCTGGTTTGATTTCTACCTGGAAGACTAAAATCTTTCTTCCAAATCGTGACATTATTGTCCTTAGCTGATGAGGCCTAACTTCGTATCATATTCCCAAGTGGGATATATTGATTTAGTACAGAGCTCTGCGGAATGTTCCCGTTAGAGAGTCGATTTTGCTTTCTTGCAAAACACGATGTATATAGGAAAACTATTTGCTAAGAATTTTATTGCATACTTACATACAAGAAGATCGGGAACCAGCTTATGCCTTCTTCATTCAGATGTTACGACATTCACTTTAAGTGCTAAATATTCAGATTTCTCTTTTAGGGTGGGTTGGCATCATTGCGCTCTTCCGTAACATCGTGAAGGTAACGAAGAGAATTTTTTAAAGAATTTTCCCTTCTTGGAAGCAATAACTAACGCAATAAAAAGCCAATGAACCACCCTTCCGAAAAGTATTCAATAATTTTAGGGAAAACTCTACAGGAACATTTACCGCCTTAGGCGTGATTGCACTTGCAAGAAAAGAAGTGTGATTTTTTAAAATTTGGACTTCCATCACATATCATGGGTGTGTGTTTTGTGACGTATATTTTGTTAAGGAATCTCAAATAACAGGTCTAAGCAATGAATGACAAGTATTTATTTGAACTTACTAGCATTAGAGAAAATTATAAAAATAGATAATTATAGTGGGGGGGGGGGATATTCATGAATATTTGAAACTATTCATCATAAATTTAATTTGCAACGCTCTGATTGAAATTTAGTGAAAAAAGACGAAAAATAAAGTAGTGGCTTTAAAAGGATACCCAGATTATCTCTGTTGCTGTAACATCTGAAGTGTAATATCATCGTACTTATTATTCTCATTCATTTAAAAAATGGTAAGATAAAGAAAAATATTATCAGAAAAATGTTTTTCATATCTAGATTGAAAATTCTAATAAAATTTGCATGTTATTACATGGCGTGTAAGGAAATAAAAATTTGTGAAAAATATTTGTCTTATTCCTCAAGAGACATAATAGCAAAACTTTCAATAAAAGGCTGTAACCCTTTCCACACATCTTCAAATATTTTTTCAATCTTTTTAGATTTTACAGGAACTCATGCTTTCTAACATATGCGGCAGCCCTGTCATTTTCGTCAAAGTAACATTAAACATTGATCACGTTACGTAACCCAGAGGTGGATGTCGGTATGAGCGCAGCGGAGGAAGCCTGAAGTGATCCCAATCTCCATCACAGCTGGCAGGCGACGCCAGCTGGGTCTCTCTTCTTGCTTTTCTCCTCGTCTCGCAGATCTCAGTCGCATCCGGTCCTTTCAGAAGAGGTGGAGACGATTGCGCTTCTCGGTTGATAGCGCGTTGAAGTCTCCCTCCTCGAGCGCATCTGCTACTGGTGTCACTCACTGACGAACTGGTTTTGCTACTTGATTCTTGTTTCACAAAGGAAAATTAATTTTTTATATCTTCTTGATACTATTTTAAAACTAATTCGAATATTTGTTACATGATAAATTGTTCTTTACCTAAAGGTTTGAGATTCATAACAATTTATCCTAAGATCTGTTTGTTAAAATTATTGTTTCATAAAAGGATAATACATAATGAATTAATTATTTCTGCAACATATTTCATAAAATAGTTTTATTCCAATTAACTATTTATATTTGAAATAATTATTTCCATAAGAAGACATTTTAAATACTGGCAATACATCAATTGTTCAACGATAATTTATTGCTCTCGTAAATGGAGTGTCAGGCATCCCAAATATTATGTTAATTAAGTTTTAAAATAATGTTTAATAATATTTCGATTTTCAATAAAAATATAAAAACATTCCGTCGTTATATTTCGTAATGACGCCGTATCAAGGAAGTAATTTTTACCCCGACTTTATTTTGCATATACAGCACTACTGACTGATCAAGTAATAAAATGTTTGGATACCATGAAATTGCAAAAACCTTTCCGCATATTGGATAACTCCGATCGCCCTGTGTTCCGAGTTCGCGTACGCGATGACACTTTCACTCAAGAGGAACAGAACGAGTTCCTGAGGAAGCCGTGGAACTGAAGAGCACAAGAGGTGACGCTGGGTCTGAATAGAGGCCTTGTTACCGACTTTCGTTCGACCTCTGAGGCATGCAGCCAATGTCAGCGGGTCGCTGAATTATGCAACGTGAATCATGCTATTCGGGTGGTAGTCTGAGAGGTGAATGCGGATAGGGAAATTGCACGAACGTATCCTTATGAAAATTTCGTCACTTTTTAGTTCTGGGAGAAATATCTTTTTTGTGTAGTAATTGTTTTAGATATATGTCCAGTACGTTTTCCTATAAGAAATTAGATATGTTTCCCCTATTTTCCATTCAAGTTTTTTTTAGTATATTGTATGAGCTGTTCAAGAGACGTTACTCTGTCGAAATGTTAAAACGTGACGTTTCAATGTGACATCACCCACACAGCCCAGATTCTGATGACTGATCGCTGAAGCCATCACCAACTTACATGTAATTTTTTGCTTAAAATTACAAACATATTGACATTCTATTAGTATTATAACTCGCAGCTAACTTTTTATCTTATTTAGGAATTTTTGCTGAATTTTTTGAATCCGCCTCTGCCTTAGGGCCCTTGATCGGAATTGATGGGATGGTCCCTTGCTTGCTTCCGGAGAGTAAATTAGTTTTTTTTCCCTCCACGTGGTCATACGCAGTTTGTACTGTTTTTTGACAATAAATTTATTTATTTATTTATAATACTAAATAATTTTCGTATCCATTTTGGAAATAAAAATATCTATTGTACTTCAAGAGTCGTGAGTATTGGACTGCTTCATTTACGTTCTTATATTTTAACTTTGTTAATTTGTCTCAATGAAGGACCACAATGTTTATGGTATCATTTGATAGTTGAGGTCACGAATGTATGTAAATCAACATATAGTGGCAAACCTACATAGCTTAAAAATAAACTTTGTGGATAACCTCAAAGTCTAATTTTTATAGACGTTAGTATGCCTCGGGATGACATCTTGTTTAAAAAGATTCTTATCAGAGATGTTATAGTTCTGTATTATATTTCTTAAGTAACCGCGCGTCAGGTACTCGTTTATATTTTTGTCCTCATTTGTGGTTGAGGAGTGGTATTATTTAAACTCTCTAGATGGCAACATGAAGGCTGCTATCAATTTTCAACCGCACGGTAAAAGACCAGTAGCAAACGTGGAACAGTGTTAACTTGATTTGTGCCCTGAAATAAGGTATCACGACAAGATACATATATCAGGTCTACCTCTTGCAACACGTTTTGCATGCAATAGGAAGGTCGTGAACACGATCTTCTCGAAAAGACTCCATTCGCCTCGCCATGTTACAATTTTTTTTTACAATACCATTTGTCTTAAATGGAGACGTGATATAGCAGTATGTGTTTTACCGGTATGTTTCAAAAATAAATTTATTGTGGGAGGTGATGGTAAGGAGGAATGGAGTGAATTTAAGTACCGAACGAAGAGTGAGCTTATGTTTAATCAATATCCAAATCATTTAAACTTTCGTGTTCTTTTTTTAATTTCCTCGTTGTTGAAGTTCTTCATAAATATTATTATTGAATTACTCATATTTTCCGACTACATATATAATTTGTAACAAATATAACAACCCCATTTTTTAAGAACAGATATATGTTTACTCTAAAACACCAATACCATACAACGTTTCAATCCTTTGTGTGGATCATCCTCAGGCAAATTGGGTTGTCACACAAAGGATTGAAACGTTGTATGGTATTTGTGTTTTATAGTAAATATATGACTGTTATTACAAAATAGGTTTTTTGTTACTAAATATTATTGTTGTATATAATTTATAAAGGCGATTCCAAACTCGATAAATGGAAACTCAACTTGAAGACTTTTGTAATTTTAAATGGGTGAAATATGGAATTCAGAAATAATTGACTCCATTGAATATTACTGCCACTAAATATTTGTAATTTGAGTTTCTTACATTTTTTTTACCATGAGTCTCTCTTTTCTTGTGGAATCAAAATTTACGTACATGATATTTGAAATTGATTGTAGGAGACTTCACAAAATGATCAACATGTACAATGAATATGTGATGTTTAACATTAAAGTCTCATTTTGTAACTTGGGATTGAAAATAAACTATGGTAGCTCAACATAATTACTCACGTGTATTTGTTTATGTTTTTTCCTGAATGCAGCAAACTTTGTGAGTCCGTAATTGAACAACGTTGAAAGTGACTCCGAGATTCAGGCATGAAGAACGTCTGATTGCTGAAGAAAAGTACTCGAGTTAGGGGTGTTAACTATACGCTTGAGTCTTCTTTTTATTTTTCGTACATTTCAATTGAAAGTGTTCGTTTATTTGCTGAAAAGTAATGTATGATATACTTGGCGAGGCATTTTCATGTTTGTGTCGTTTCATAATTAGTGTCGTACTCCTGTAGCTTGCAACAATATTTGATAAGTGCGACTGATATATTTTTCTTATATTGGATTGTCAAAGTGTTATATTAACGTGACGTGCTTCTTTATTACTTACAATACAACTGATAATGCGAACGGGAACGATACATTGTAGCAATAATGAACTTATTATAGGATATTGCAATGGTCAAAAAAATTTCAATGATCAACTACAACGATTGTCAAATAACAAGTATATACAAAACTTGAGTAATAATTTCACGTCAATTTTTAAAACTCTATAAGAAAGCAGAAAAAAATTCCCACTTTGAACATACGTACAAATGTGCAGGTTCCCATTCTTTTCACAATAATACACTTCCATAATCCATTACGTCTACAGCAGTAGCAAATTAGAAATCAACATTTTACTTGCGAAATATATCAGAAAAAAAAAATAATGCAGAAATGCAACTCGCGGCCGCGTACCGTCTACGCGCGGAAACGCGGTGAGACGGGTAGAGAGGGGCGGCGGCGGGCAATGCCGTCTAAAAGCGTAGTTGCGGATGAGGAGGAGAAGGGGGCCCGAGACAGTCGGTGAGAGTCTTGAGCTCGCGCGCTTGCATGGAGGGCGCGCTCCGTCACGAACAGTCGACTGTCGCCGAGCGTGCCGACGTGGTGCGCCCGTCGTCGGTCGCTTCGATCGACGACTGCTCACTTCGTTTGTTCTCGCCCGCTCCTTCTCCCGTCCGCGTTTGTTTTGGACGAATCCTTTTCGGGAACATGTTCCGCTACGAAGTCCACCTACGACATTTCAATTCGGATAACGGTTCGCCGCATCACATGGCGCTGCATGCGGAATGTGTGAAGTGGAATATACTGTTTTGTGACCATTTGCAGTTATTTAGTGATTTAAGTGAATAACACAAGTGTAGTTACATCAGTGAAACAAGTGATAACAATCGTATCTCTCTTATGTTTCATTGAACATGAAACTAATGTGGCGGTGGTGTCTGTGTTTGTACGCACAGGAAGGCACAAAAATATTGCCATGATTATTTTTCAAATATTGCTTGGATTTAGATGAAACATTTGAGAAGCTTTTCATATATTAGTGGATTAATGTTTTCAACTTGTGTATCCTGTGGAAACGGTTAAGACAGGTACGTAAAAAGTTAATATTTTTTAAAATTCGCCTAGAGAACAAGAGCTTTATATATTATTTAAATCTTTTGATAACATTTTCTATAATAAAGCAATTTACTGGTTTACTTATTATTTTATTCTTATAAGATTCAAAGTTTTATTAAATCGTATAACTTAATAAAACTTTATATGGTTTAAAAAGATATAAATAAGACAAATGAATTGGAATTAATTAGTTCCTAAAATATTAACTACGTGAAAGTAATACGTTAATGGTTTTCATTAAAATTCTTTCACCATGAAGAAATCAAGATACATACTTTTTAGAAGAGTCATTTTAAATTTAGAAATTATTTAAGTACTTATTGACCTAATGAACTAAATTGGATAATGAGTCGTTTAATCTCGGCGAGAGTAGTTATGGACTCAGTATATTATTTCTCATTATCCCTGACCGGGAAGTTGTAACCTCGGGAAAAACTTGGTGCTTCCAATTATTATTTCTTTGGTATACTCTATGGTGAATAGAATAATTTATTGGAAAGCTGGTTAATGAACGTAAAAATCCTGCTTCGTGTCATTGATTTTCTTTTTCTTAAATCCTTTTCAAAAGTCTTTATTTCTCACAAACCTCCCCGAATGAGTGGTTTCCTAGTAAAATAACTTACTATCCTCTCACAATACCTAAGGCTTTCAACTGATATGAAATACATAATAGTAGCATAAAATATGCCCTTCGAGGCTTTGAATATTAGGCATATGCTGATTAATGCCGGTCTAAAGTTAAACGAGTATCAACGAAAAATCACCCCGACAAACGATATTATTTTGTGTATAAAATGTGCATATTTGAATAATAGTATAACGTAAGCCATGCAAATCAAATGAAAGTTAATGTCGAGGGAAAATCATCGGTAAATGCGTAGGGTGGAACCTGAGAGCTTAAAGAGGCCCTTACAAATGTAAAAAAAATATTTTTGGGTGATAGTATAATAAGCGTGATATCGAAAGATTTTAGCATGGTTCGATAAGTTTTTGGCGAACGATAAACAAATATCCGAGTTATTCATTTAAATCTAAAACTTTAAATGTTGGACTTGTGAGAAATTGGAACAAACTTAGATGGAAGCCGTAATTTCATCAGCCACGACGGATCACTCTTCATGTTGTTTTCGTTTCGACCTTTCACCTTACTATTTCCCGAAACACGGAAATATCTGTGTCGAGTTTCTACTACAGGAGCACGTCTCTCTGCGGTGATGGCCCCGACAGGAGACTACAGAACTGATGGCGTTTTTTATGTTGGCGATGGTGACGGAATAATAGTCTATCAAATGATAAAATCCGCATCTGCCGTCTGATAATTTTCTTTTTTTCGAATTCTATCTTTAAGATGACCTTGATAAACGGATGTTCCCTTGCTTTCCTCAGGAGAGTAAATTAGTTTTTGTTCTCCACGTGGTCTTATGCAATTTGTAACTGTTCTTTTGACAATAAATTTATTAATTTATTATAATTCAAAATGAATATGTTGGTGGTAGAAATGGTTTTACTGTTAAATGGAGACAGTATGATTAGTAGTAGTGGTGGATAATAATGACGATCCGAACTAAGTGTCTGCTCTCCTTCCGGGTTTTCGTAGAGAACACCGGTCTGAATACTCGTTGTGTCTTCCATGAACGATTCGTGTCTCCACTCAATGGTAGAAAAGAATAACCTACCACAAATTAATGTGTAAGGCTAATATGAAATTTTTGGTAACATTCAAAATACATTAAATTCCGTGCATTATCCGATACTTGAGGAAAAATGTGTTTTTTGTAGTTGGTGATTTAAGGTCAATTGCACGTGCGAATGGAAATCAAGTTAATATACCTTAACGAACCGAGTTAAGAAATCGATAATGTAAGAATTACCAACTTTGATAAATGCTTAAAGTTCCTCGCTTCTACTTCTGGCCACAATTTTTAGAATCAACCTTCTTTGTTGTGAGAAGAATTCATATATTCGTTTTAATTTCTGTCTAATTACAATAAAAACTCCAATTTTTTAAAATATTCAAATCACTATTAAACTATTTAGCATGAATATTTCAGGTTAATTTGAAGCGCTATCATGTCGTTTTTAACATTTTGCAATAGATTTATGGACTTAAAATGTCTCTTATATTTTAACAGAGTTTCTTTCTATTTATTTACTGAGTTGCTTACTGATAAAATGATTGTACTTGTGATCAATAGAAATACTAATAACCACCATTCTCCAGTTAAAAACTGTGAAGATTTTCGATGATCTGTTAGCAAAACCATCTTGTCCATAAAAAATAGATATTAATTCAATATAGTTTCTACTAGTAATAAGACATTTCTTACAACATGAAAATATGGTTAACACATTACTATTGCTCAAAAATATTTCTTATTTTACGATCTTTAAGATATTTAAGATTTTTTTGGATTTCACTTTCCTTGCCGAAGATATAACTCTCACATTTCGTTCTGTTATAATTAACACTCGAGACACAGTGGGAAAAGTACTGTGAAATTCTTACATTGGCATGCACGCGACACATGGCGTCATATTCGTCTACGTCAAGTCTCTCCTTTCTACTCTTCGTGTAAGAATATGAATCATTCTTTACAGAGAAAGTAATACACTTTTCAAAAACAACAAATATTTACTTTTCAATATCCTCTTAATCTCCGTTTCCTTCAAAATGTTTTTCATTTCCCAACCACGAAATTTCGAACACTCTCGAAGTTGAAATTCGCAAGTTTGTAATACCCTAATATTAATCACACTTTCAAAATTTATTCTGTGGAAAGATAGCTTTTTAAATCGATTTTTATGAAATTATTTTGTGGAAGTTTTGAAATGTTAATTACTTCTTTTTCCTCTTTTTAGATTAAAAATTCATATAAGTTTCTGACATACATTTTATAAACTAATGCGATATAAACTCAGAACTAATATTGCCTGGCTTCAAAAATTTTCGTCACATCCATTCATAAATAATGGCACCACTACTTCCATGTGCAATATTATACTTAACCGTTCATTGAAGACATCTGACACCATACATTTTAGTATGACTTTAAAATATCGGGCTAGCTCGATTTATGAAGATAGTGTTGTGCAAAATACTTCTTCGTAACTCCATGTGTTGAGAAGAAACTGTTCACATCAAAGAAATGAGAATAACATTTACTTCTTTTTTTTACAATCAGGTGATGGAGGTCTTCTATTTTCGGTAGAACTTCTTATTTTCTGGGGAATAATAGTATCATCAAATCTAAAATACAATCTAATATAAAATATTGCATCTTATATTAAGTATATTCACGTAGTATTATGAAATAATTATTTTCTTCGAATCTAAGCTAAATATCACGAACTAATTTAGATATCATGTTTTTTTTCATGTAAACTTGTTTTTTCGAGTACACTAAATTATTACGAGGAAAAACCGTACCAGACCAATAGAAATACTCGGGCAGAGTAGCGATGGTTTTAATAATCTTGTATTTATAAATGTCAGAAAACAAAATAATTCTCAGTAAACTATGAATGTAAAATTTTCTTAATAATAGCGAAAATTTCTGATGTTGCTTTATGTTATATTTTGTATAGTTTAATAGTCGTATTTAATCATTTCGTTGGCCTTTCCATTAAAATTCACCTCTGTGTGTGTAAAAGAACAATTCTCAGATTCAAGAGAATGTAGATAAAAGACAACTGTCTCAATGGACGAGAATGAGTGAATGCCAACACCACCTACATGAAACGATCATATCGACACATCATTTCCGTGTGACGTGGGAAGAACGGTCCCTGTAAATTACTCTCTGCACGTGCATCGGAGACCGACTTAAACCGGAGCATGCGGGCGTTATCATTCCAGGGGAGAGTTTATCACTTTTGGAGCGGGTCACTGGCCGCGACACGGAAGCGACCTATACATGTGATACGCACGCGACACCTAAGCGTACATGTCTCCGCTGTCATTATGACGTCCACGAGTGTCAGTCACCTACATCAACGTTGGCATTCGCACAAGAAACACTTCAGACATGAGTTGATGTGTATAGCTTTCACTCAACTGTACGGTAAGAATATTCTGCGGATATGGATATTATTTTAGTTTTAACCCTAGATGACGACATACTTGGAACTGCAGGAAGTCTCAGGCTTCTTATATTTTTACTTGTCATTACAACTTAATATCCTTAAGAAATTCTTGTTTACAAATCAGTTACACACTTTGCTTGAAAATTAGGGATTATAAAATTCCAAAGAAAATTATAAGACCTGCGTAATAACTGTGAACAAGAGTTGCAACATCGTTAAAAATGCGATGAGACTTACTGGAAATCCTCCTTTAAACAAACAGTCCTTGTCTACCGATCACGCCACTAATAAATTTCATTTCCAGGTAATCAGGCTAAGGAAGCACTGCTTGATTCTTACTCCCCTTTTACAACGCTTCAATCAGTTACCATTCGACAATCGAAATTCGTCGTAAAAATTAAGATCATCTAGTCATCTAGGGCTAAGCGCTTACAATACTCAAACTTTGCTCCCTTTTGTCTACAAAATTTTTCTTAATTTTATAGTTTAATGATGCTCAATGTTCGATCGATGATGCTCAATTAAATGTTAATAGCCTCCTCAACAACGGCTTTGTCATTAAATATGAAAAATGCAATTAACTCGTCAAACTAAGAAAAATGCATAAACTTTAAGGGAATCTTTACTTAATTCAGTTCAGGAGGACGTTACGTGATTCGTAGAAACTGAATTTAAGGATATTTTTCTATCGATGTTTGGTATTCTGTGATTTGTTGCAAGTTTTTTCGGATATAAGAATAATAATCGGAGATTCTCCACGCGGAAAGTGTAAGATTCGTTTATTTATTACTTATCTAAATAATTACTTGCTCCTAAATGCTCCTAAAATATTCAATTACATGTGACTAGAGTCTTAAGCATTTACTACTAAATTATGAATGTTCGTCGTTTTGCACATAATTTAGATGAACTCTTGGTTTGAAAGAAAATTGTATTAGTGGATTATTAATGTTTTCCTGCATTTATTGACAAATAGTGAAGAGTACACAATATTATATCTGGATCTTTTTCTCTTGTCCTCCTCTTTGTTTTCTCCCTAGAATAAAACCAAGGATTCACTGTTTGAGAATAAATAATCTTTGAGGTAGATAATTCTTGCATTTCTACTTACAATTTAGACGTAAAACATTTTACTTGAAATTTTGCTGTAATTGACTGTTGTATAATGCCTTCCTCGTGTTTCGACAGTTTATGTAATGCTGGGAAAGAATTTGCCTGACATTTTAACATTCGTGTTTTAATGCGACTTGCTTTCAAACTAAAATGTTACGAGCACATTAAGATAATCTCGAAGTATATTATATCAATTAAATTAACATATAGTCATTCAACGTTCAAAACAACGCCTATCAGGAAAGTTTTCGAGAAGTTCTTATTTTCGCCTTTTTTGATCCCGTTGGTGCCAATTACAAATTGAAACATCGTCTCTCACAAAATAAAAAAATAAAAATTAAAAATTAAAAAACAAAAGAAAATATCTTGTCTCTTTAGTTCTTTGCTTATAACATTAACTACGCGCTTTCCAAAGAAAAATACTGTTTTAGAAAAGAAACTAGATAAAAATTTTCATTGTAAGGCAATTTTTTTTCATCGGGCAGACGGTTTATATAAAAACAATCAGGGAACTCTTATTATTAATCTGTTATTAATTTTATTCTAATCATTAACTATTAGTACATCATTCTTACACGTCACCCTGTCTGCATTATTTTTTGAATAGTTTTCTCTTTATTGTTTAATCCCTTTTCCTTTTTTGTTGTTCTTCATTGTCCTGTTCATACGTGTTCGTGACCAGCGCCAACGTACCAGATGACAGTCGCAAAAGCCACCTTCTGGGACGATGGCACACCCACTTTCAAATTTAAAAACGTCTCGTATTCTTACGTAAATTTTCTTCCTTTTTTCAAAATTAGTCGTAGGTTACTTTATTTATACATCGTAAACTTTGCACACAAATTTTTTATATCTACTATCGGACTATTCCCGAACTATTTCATATTAATTAATAATTGTTTTTAGATGTTTAAAGAAATTGCGGCGTTAGCTGTGATTACCCTCAGGACATATGTTAACATTACAATGAGAAGTAATTAGAACTAAAATAATCCAAGGCTAAGTTCAACTATTCGAAAAAAAATACAAGTTTAGAACAAGAAATAGGAATGAGAATATATCTATTTGAATGAAAATGTAAAATTGTCCATAATTTTATGCAAATGTACATGATCTTGAAGTTGTTTTTTTCTTTCATTTATTCATTCGAAAACATGATCCATTAGAACCAAGTTTTGTAACAGAACGTTGTTTGAAGAAAAAACCAGAAAAATCATGAGTTGAATGCTCCTCTCTTTGATGCTCTCTAAACGGGATAACAACCATACCAGATAGTAGAACCTTCGTTCGAAAAGTTTTTATCTTCACGAAAAATCCTTTCACTTCCCGTGGAAGCAATTAGTGTCTGGATGTACGAAATGTGGGTTGGTGCCTATGACCTGACCTCGGAAGATCTCTCCTTATTGCCCTTTATGTCCTTGTTGCTGAGATGGACTCGCGTGTCATTAAAGCGGCAGCAGTGATTTTCCGATTTCTCTGTGAAATGCGCATTTGACGAGGGTCTAGAGAGAAGAGAATAGTCGTGATGAATGGAGAAGGTCAAGAATGCGTTTGATGAGAAAATGTATGTGATGAAAGATTGGAATGTGAACTGTTGTATAAACTGTACAGTGAAATCTCTCTTGTTCGATATTCAAGGTTCTTGACGTCGTGTGACAGAAAACATGTGATACCTAATATCAACAGGCATAAAATTATATAACTAAGCAAATTGTATAATTTGTTTAAAGAAAAAATATCAAGTATGTTAACTTAATGCAAGCTTCACAAGTAATTAATATTACAAAACAATTCAGGTGTTCTTGAAGTAAAACTTTGTCAGAATAAACGATTTCGAAATTTCCTTCCTTCGCTGACTACGTTAGCTTTGAAATTATATCTCTTGGCAGTAGGAATGACAGGAGAAAATGGGTAATTACAAAATGTAAATTTTGGAAATAATATACATGGTACAATCTCATTTTTAAACGTACAATTGTGTCTTCTAGTTTCAAAACCACCTCCATCACTTGTTTACCTTAATGAGTGAGTTATTCTCCTAGCGTCCATTTTTCTATAATATACAATATCGGAAATTCTTACATTGTGAGACCATACGTTTAATATTTACCTAAAAACCATCCATTTATTTTTCTTATTTTATATTTCCTGTAATTTAACAGTGATAAGTCTATATTGAAAAAATAGAAATAAGGGATATTACTGGTTTTGATTCCGGATAACTAGATTAACATGTGGATTTCATCTCAGTACTATAACCTTTAGGTTTGTCATGTCATCAGATTTCATCAAAATATTAAAACTAAATTAATCTTGTGTCATCATAACTATTTGCTGAAATATCGCATGTTTCAATAGCAAAGTCGGCGATACATTTTCAAAATTCTGCAACAATCATGAAAACATGTATACAATCTGCAATACCATCAGAAAACCAAACTTCCTCAGTACACATTGAAGTGAAATTGAAGTTTGACTATTTCTATCGATGTGTAAAAGATTATAAAATGAAAAATAGAAAGTACACGCATGATATCTCAATTGGATTTATTATATTACTAAATTTTTCCGACCATTCAACTACATTACTATAAAAAGTTGTCTTATATGTTTTATTTTACCATCCCGAAGAGGTTTCTAACCTTCAAACTAATCTTACATAACTGCATTATTGCATGCCCAAAGTTATGTAGTCTTGGCTGTGTGAGTCGTGAGGATTAATTTAACATAATTTACCGTTGCGAAAGGAATTGTTAAATATCCATTCATAGTTCATGGAATAAATGGAAGGTGAGTTCAGCCACTTTGTTACATTTCATATACTCACCATAAAAAACAAATGGATTGGGAGATATTTCAAGAAAAAGACGATTCTTCTTATCTACAACACTCTAATCAAATGGTTTGGAACTTCCATATTTTCCATTTGTTTGCGAAGAGCTGGTCTTGGTTTTAGAATGATCGTTTTCAATTCTTAAATACAGCTGATAAGCGTGATTATCTAAATCAAATTCCACAAGCAATTAGGCCTACTTATATCTTTATAGTATCCCAATCCAGAAAACAAGTTTTTGAAGTCCGTTGGTATGGAAAGGCGAAGAAAGACACGATTCTCCTGCCTTTCCCTTCCGCCACCAGAGGGAAGGTAGCACGCGCGTGGGCGTAGACTCTTGTCTGCTCGAGCGGAAAGCAGCTGTGCTATTTCCTGCAACGTGCTACTGCTATTTGCGTCTTCTGTCGGTCATTAGTGTCTCAGCGCCCCCGCCTTCAACGTTTTCTCTCACAAGAACAATTTAGAGGTTCCTGTCTGACGGATTATCCTCCACCAAAGACAGATTGAGAGAAACTACGCATGCGAATGTCACAACACTGTTTTTTCCTTGGTTATTCTATTTTTTATATATGTATTATATTAATATGTTGTAGAATATTTGTTCTTACGAGGGACAAATATTTATTAAATTTTTTGAGAGCATTTAATTTAATGTTAAATTAATACTTCCATTACACCCCATACGAAATGATTCAGAGACTGAAATAATATACTGGTAATTGGGATTTTAAACATTAAATTCCTCACGTCAATTATTAAACGAAAAGTTATAAAATTAGCAAATGTCATCTTGCCATTTACATTGACGAGGAAAAGGTTTTACCATTGATCAAGATATTATTTCAGACGTCTCTAAAGCTTGGAAACATGAGTTGATAGATTGTATTATACTCTCGAGAAGAAAAATTCCAATACGCGTTAATTATTAAAAAAATATGTATTCTTTATTGTCTCACGAAACGACCTTAAGTTTGTGAAAAGAATCATGGTCATTCTAACATTGACCGCTTCCCTTGTCCAAGCGACTACTGAATTAAAGCGAATCTGTATTAAATGTCAATAATTATTGGTCAAATGTCAGTCTTTTCGAAAAACACCCACTCATCCTAAAAATTTGCGAAGGTACGATATTTTTGGGGTCGGAGAATTGGTAATCAATTTGAAAATAATGGGGCCGCACGGGAAAAACGGGAGACGTGAGTCAATACTGTATGAATTTAAACGAAATCTCGAGCTTGTCTCTGTGATGTCAATAATTTGCATATTATTATTTGCAATTGGTATTGTTTTATAATTGTGTATTTTTGTCCGCCTATCAGAACCAATTTCCTAAATTCACCGTTATAGACTATTAATTTGACTATGTACTTCCTGTGCATTCGTTGCATTGGCAACGGCTATACTAGGATCCGGTGAATGATGTGGTAATTGAATAAGGAAACGGCCATAATGTGAATCAGCCATAACGTGAATCCGAGTTGAGTGCATACGAGTGACTAATCCAGAATAAGAATTTTAGTACCAAGAGGTGAAGTATCAGTGCTTTGACTTTGACATTACTCTCCAGGAAACTTAATGTGGTCGTAAAGTTGAGCATCCTTAACGCAAGGATAATGAATTTTCTTCGTCGTATAATTTTTGTAGTGTATTACGGAAGTCTTTTGCCCATTATGTAACCCATTCCTGTTTAATTGATTGTTGAAATGACACATAACATTGTTGGAGTGGCACGACACTGAATATTTGAAGTATACACCTGAGTGAAAATAATTAGTTTTTATTCGTAGAATTTACTTTTTCTCTAGGATAAACTAAACACTAAACATTTTACTACAGATAAAATATGGTACATATTTAATACTCTTATCTTATGTGCATATTCGTATATGATTAATAAAATTTGTAATTTCTCTTCAAATGTCCCATATGATTCGAATAGAATGTAGTTAATTTATTCTTCATTGTCATTACATCGCTGCTCATTAACAGCTCTTGAAGAGGAAATATAATAAAATTTCAAAACTATAGTTGTGGAAGACGTGAAAATAGGGAAATTACAATATTTAGTATCTTTAAATATCATTCAAGTGTTTCGCCCTCTTAACAAAATTTTAAATTTTTCCTTTATAAATATTTGGTTGAATTTCATCTGAAATATCTTTTGGGGTTTTCTAGGAACACTCAGCTTTTTCACGAAGCTCATGGACTCCGGAGTAAGGAAGTAAATACTGCTTTTAGCAAAGCTCTTAAATACCTTCGGAACACAAGACTTGGAGCCAACATTTTGTTCATTAGAAGCATTTATTATTCTGTGCTTAATAAGTG
Source organism: Laupala kohalensis (assembly GCA_002313205.1). Taxonomy (NCBI): domain Eukaryota; kingdom Metazoa; phylum Arthropoda; class Insecta; order Orthoptera; family Trigonidiidae; genus Laupala; species Laupala kohalensis. The sequence goes on along the minus strand of NNCF01126744.1, from coordinate 3,015,860 downwards.
ACTAACTAGGCGTGTAGGTCTTCCGCTAATATTCGACCTCCGAAACTTTTCTTCCTCTTGTGCGGAGGTGTATGTGACGTGAACTCGAAAGACCAGTAGTTCTTATGGAATATGGATGCTATTCGTGTTTGCAACTATACTCACTTGCCTATTTGGGTTTTTCCTTCTGCTTTTCACTTGCCTCTGGGAAACAATTTGGTGTTCCCTTTACTCTCAGATTGTCGAGAAAAGCGTCGCTAATGACATGAAGTCTTATTTGATAACATTGCTTTAAAATGTATACAGATAATTCTATATATAATTTCTACGTTCCTGATAGAGATATACGAACAAAGAGTGAAAGATGATTTGCAAATTAGTACAACTCGAATTAAAATATATCTACGGAATTAAAAAATTCTAAATCATTTAATGAAGAAAGATTCATTTACAAATTTTACTTAAATATACAATTTCATATGTTCAGAAAACAAATAAATGACGTTGCGTTTTATCATTTATTAATAAATTTCTCCATTTTCTTGGAACTATATTAGAAACACTAAAACGTGATTTGTTATTTGTTTGGCTCTGAACATAATATTCTAAAAATGATTTTTTATCTGAACAAATGTTGGTTAATATGTGTATTCATTTACAAATACAATAATGTCACAAATTAACTGCAAAAATAAGCCATATCATATGAATTATATGGAACAAATTATTTTCAACAGTATTTTCTCGAATTATCAAATTTTCATGATCATTTCATTATAATATATTTGAGTTTTAAATGTGAATGATGCAAATATAAAAGGTGTGATCGTTTTACAAAATTATAAGGGGCGTAACTTGAGTGCGCATTCTCGAGACCATTTACAGTAGCCCATGTAGCTTCGGTGGCGGCACATTTGTAATTAGAGGGAGTTGGTGTTCCACTAATTACCTTGAACGCACATTGGTGCTCCGCAATTTGCAGCAGCATTACTCGCCACGAAGCAAGACACTCGACTGCCTCAACGTATTTTGGACAGACTCTTTTTTTATGTTGGCTTTTAAGAAACGTGACATCCGGGTGAGTTCCACGAATAACTTAAGAAAGGTGAGATCTTACGAGATATTTGCGATATGACCGTTAGTTTGTAATTTATTCAGAATTTTAATTTTGTCGATTTTTGTTAAATGGTACGAGCAGCAAGCTCTTGAAGTGAATTACATATTTTATATTAAAATTTCAAATAATGCCACATTTGATTCAACATCACTTACATTGTTACTTTTGTGTCACGAATTTAAACAAAACTGTACAGGGTCCATAAAATGTGCACTGTTTAGAAGATAAAAAAGAAATTATAAAGAAAGAGAAGACAAGGAACAGATATATGTAAAACAAAAAGGATTGTTTTGTATTTAAGGGTTGCAAAAATGGCAAATAGTCATGAGATGCTTCCATTGATATAATGTATTGAGAACCGACTATGATTTCATGTTTCGAGAGTGACGTTGAATTTTAATTAACTTTTTATCTCGAATATATTGTCTCTTGTAGATGTTCCAGAATGTCTTTCGAATCCCTGACTCACACTTCGGAGAGAGGCATACGGATGAGAAAGTTTTTATTGTCAGAGGACAAGGTTGTGTTATATTTTGTCGATCTTCAGCTTCTCGATTGCAAGAACTTCGTAAAGCAAACTTGTAGCCAATGGATAAGTTTAAAAGAATCAATTAGCATTTAAACATATTAGATCCCAAAGGGATTTATTTAAAAAAAGACAAAAAAATTTAGATGGAAATAGTTATACTGTTCATTGAATAATGAATCAAATTTCGTTGCAATGTAGACAATGTAATTAAATATATTGCAATCATTGCAGATGAAGGCAAGTGAAATATTTAAAATAGTGTCTATTATGTAATTTGTTTTGAACTTATAATGACTTTTTTAACCTAATGTATTCAACCTTTGAAACGAAGTTTTAAATTTACATATATACAAATACGTTTTCTCTATAATGACATCTCATTCCGATTTTATAACACGGAATGATCTTGTGGTGAATGTACCTTTTTTTAATTTCTTTTATTTTTGTTAATTTCTTTCCACTAATGGATCTTACGCAAATGAATTGAATCTAATTGAAGAAACACACTAATTCGTAATGAAATCCATGACATAATGGAAGAAGTACTAAATTCAATCTACAATTTTATTAAACACAGACACATTAATTAAAACACGCCATTAATAAGATTTCAAAATCCATTTTCTATCTGCAAAACGTTTTAACCATCTACATATGGTTTTTAGTAACGCTATTTGTGGATTTTTTAATTTTATTTAATAATTTTTTTATTTTATTAATAATAGCTTAGTATGAATTTGGCGATCATTTTTTTCTATTATAACTAATTCAAATGTTGATACATTCTTTATAATTGAATTTTTCATTTTAATTACAAATTACACTTTTTACAATATTATGAATATCTATAATATATAAAAACAACCTGAGTTTTTAGCAGACAATTTATTGTCGAATAACTATGAAAATGAATATACTGCATGTCACAATTTGGAATACAAATTATATGTTTTAAAACTTGAAACGTAGGATTCTATCCACATTTTATCATGCGAGACATCATCAGGTGTGTTAAATCATGATTAGCGAGTGATTGAAATGTAGCATGAAGTTTATCTTTATTCAATAATAAATTATCTACTACAGACCCAGGTCACTTCCTGTATTATTAAACTATTCATTCTTTTGATTAATGAATTTCTGATAGAGATGGGACTAACCTTGAGGAAATCGAGTACTTTCGAGAGCGAGACGCGAATTGCTTCGGAAGTTGAAAGGCGGTCGACGGGAACTCGACGCAGGTCGAGACGGGAAGAAAAGCGGTCCGAGTGCTGGGAGACAACGAAAGAACGTTTCTTGAAGTGGACAAATGATTTGTTTGTTCTCTGAATGAAAGGAGATCATGGGAAGTTCTTACGTACTTGTGAGTTTCTCTTTAGTAGAATTACGAGGTAGCATGTCGCCAGGGAGAAACATGAGTAGTATCTTTAAATAAATCTGTTATACATATCCAGTACCCGAATTTTAGATTATTAGATGCGGGTAAACACGAATTTTTTGTGTTATACTCATTATGTCTGAAGTATGACAATGTTGCCAATTTATGAATTGCAGTGAGCATTGGTTTTAATAAGACATATGAGTGCTAGAATCACAATCTCTATAATGTATTTTGGCTTCAAACTTTCGTAAACCTTATTCATTGTTTGAACATTCATTGTATTTGTAATCAAGCGATAAACTCCTGAAAAAATATGCGTTACAGAGAAAAGAATTCTTGATACCACCGTGACGTGACAAGTGACGTAAGAAATGACGTTTGAGAACGATTTTAAACAACGATGATGTCATACGATGAGGACTGAACCAGTCTTCAGAGCTGTGATCCACCCTCACCGTTGTGTACCTTGAATTCTCATTTTGAAGATGAAGATTGAGATATTCATGAGGTTAAGATACCTTGAATTCTCATTTTGTTGCGGGGATAGGGGGAATGATTAAGATTGCTGACAAAGTTTTGAATCATACGTTTCATTAACGTAAAATGTATATTATTTTAAAATTGATTCTTCATTTATTACACATGTTACAACGTCTTAAAAAAACAGAATGTGTTTATCTAAATACAACAGAAACATTTTTAATATAACTGATCACACAATTTAAGAAGTCTATAACCGTCTTCCCCAGATTAAGATTTTGACTACTGGTATTTGTTAAGAGAAATAATATATTAAATTTGATACATTATATCTCACATCTTCTCTTAGTTTGTTTTTTTACTAGTCATATGGAATTATGACCATTTTTCCTCCCGAACTATGTGATCACTTTAATCGGTGCTAAAATCACCAAACGCTAAAATCGTGAACATTTTCTCCTGGTATATGCACCTCTCTCTGCTTATACTTTTCGAGAATTTTTATGAAAGTTCCACACAACGTTAATTTGTCAACCCATTGTCAAATTATGTAATAAAAGATTTCTAAACATTGTCCGGTTAAGACTGTTTTTAGAACATTATCATTCCCCAGTATATCCAGAAATTTTGAATATATGAACCTTTTAATTAAATAAAATCTTTCTTGAACCTTAACATTAGAACTTGAATGATAGAAATACAAAGTAAATGTACTAGTATTCCTTAGATAAATTTTGTAATATACTCATAACAATATCATAGTGGTGATTTGACGCATAATATCTTGTTTCGTGAAGAAAACGTTTCTCATTACTTTCAAATTCTTATGCCTTGTTTTAGTACGCATAAATTTTTATAAGTGATGAGAATTAAATAATTTGGTTTTACAATGAATATCTCGAATGCTCCATTTTCAACCAAATGTATAATTTCCCAGGTTTACGTCTAGTAGAAAATGAAGCATAGAATTCTTTATAAGATTTTCCATTTTTCAACGCTTCATTAAAAACAATACGAGATACGATTGTGGTTTCACGGATAATCGCCACAACGATTCATTCGAACTCGGGCAGTTTCTACGCAGTGTTCCGCGATTACTCAAGCTCCTTTCTCAGCTATCTACCAATAAAAAATCGTTATTCCCCAAGGAATTCAATTTTCTTTCAGGAAAAGGAAGTGTAAACCCCGTCTATCCAAAATTTAAAATGTTGGTCTTCATTTCATACGGGAATGTAAAATTCCTTTTCCCTATGCCCTGCAGCAAATTTATGTCGGTAAATATCTTCGGTGAGATGACACAGTTACATTTGAACTATTAGGAGGTAACATACATAATGGAACGTTTTTCTCCTGCTTCAGGCGTCCTATAACATATATTTATTACATGTTAGTACTCGTGCAGGTAGGACCAATTTCGCGGCTTGATGCAATCTTTTTTGTCTTATTTTTCTCTCTTAATGTGTAGTCAATTTTACTTGTCTTGGAATATTTCTGACGGTTATAATTGTCAAATCAGCGAGTTATTAACGAATTTAATTCTCATGCGCGAAGGAAAAAATTCTCAACATGATGGATATCTGATAAAAATACCAAATGTTTTACTTAAATATTAGCGAAGACAATTTTAACATAAAACATATACTTTGTTGTTTAACATTTCGTGTTACAATATACCAATATATTGACCATTCTTTTTGTAAAACAATTCGCAAAAAGATCAAGTGTTGCGTTTTGTATTTTTTTTCCTTATTCTCTCTTAACTTTCTTTATTCTTCCCGTGCTAGGCAATGTTTGTCTTTCGGAAGGCAAACTGACTCATCGAGGTTATTTGCTGTATTACTTGCTTCTTCCCATTTCCAGAGCACGCAAGCAAACCTTGGTGACAAAAAAATTTCTGTTTTATTTTGTAAGTTTCTTTCTCTTTTGAAATAGTGTGTCCATTTATTAAAAATGACATTCGCCTTCCTGCTCACACCCATAAAATTTGCACACTATTAGAGAAGAAAATGTAATGTTCTCAAAGGTTCGTGACTTTCTGCGCTGTCTAGACGACACCCACTCCAATACTACAAAATCTGTTTTGACAATCTTCCTCTCTCCTTCGTCCTATTGCTCCGAGGAAATCACAAACAAAGCCGAAACGTCAGTTTTAAATAGCTTGGCGAGACGTTCATCCCAGATTCTCAAGACTGGATTCATGGAAGCCTCTACAATCGCTAAATTACGTAATTTGCACATCACGAAGATGTGCTAAACATTTTTCTCGATTATATTAACAAAACGTTTCCTACAGTTGGCTCTTTTGAAACAAAACAAAAAAATCTTAAATGTAATCAAGAATTGAAAATCTCGTGCTGATGAAGTATTCAGCATAGATCAAAAACATACTACAAATTTAATCTAAAATACTATCTCAAGAAACGTGTTTTTTTTAATGTGATTGTACTGAAACTGTTATTACAGAGTTATCATATCTATCCAATTTTTTTTAAAGAGTCACTTCGCCTTATGACTTCGCGTCGTGTATTTCAAAGTGGAAAGGACGAACTTGCCTTCCTTGTGAACTATATCAGTATTTTCCACCTAATTCGATTCGGGGTGATCTGTATGTTGTATCATTTCTATCAAATAAATTAAATTATATTATTTGACATCAATAGGACAAGTTTCAAATGGAATAGTAGTGTATTAAAAAATTGTCATTCAAATTTATAAAACGAAAAGAAATCGTTAATTGTCAAGGTGGGTAAAGAATGTTCAAGAAGAACTGTCTCTCATCCTCTTCTTCTTTAAATTTTTGTCTGTTATTTTTCCTTTCAATAAAGAGAGAGTTTAAAGAGTTTCTCTCATTTTTTCTTTACTGCAGAACAATCCTCAGTTTCATGTCTACCATTAAAACGTTCTTAGCCTTATCTTGTATCTCTTAAAAATCTATTAACTATAAAAACTGTAACAACCAATCAATTTCTTCACCGTTCAACACAAATTCCTACAATAACAATGCGGTTTTCTCAAACAATAATTTCAGAATTATTCCTGCTTTCTCCGTTCTTGTTCTGACCCCACTAGGAAGCAAGACTCGAACACAAAACAAATTAACAGATTTACGTAAGGAATGTTATATATTGTGGTAGGCGCCCCACTTTCGTTCTCGTCCCAGCAGAGAGGAAAGAAGAGGCGTGATTCTAAGACACGAAGAACCGTTTGCCCAACTTGCGTTCTCCCATGCGGTGACGAAACGTGTCGAGAAGGAGCTGGGAAACAAAAGAAGCCCAAGCTGCGGAGCCAGGAAATACCAGTGCTCGCCTTTGACGTTCCGGTGTCCGTGTTAGGAAGGTGGTGTAGGCTTTCCTCCCGTAGCGTTCCGGTAGGCGACGACGGTCGAGGTTGAGGAAACATTTGCGTCAGAAGTGGGCTTGGAGGGCGCTGAGACATGTTTGATATAGACGAGGAGGCACGAGAGAAAAAGTTCTGAGATTCAAACACTCAGCATTGCGAAGCAGCGGCAATTATTAATATTAAATATTTTGTAAAATATCACGTAGTTGTCGTGCGAGCTAGGTGGAGTGAATCAGTATTTTAAAAAAACAGAATCTTTCGTTCACGTAACTACGCCGTACTGTGACGACTATGAAACCACATTACTTCATATTATTTTACCATTTCATTAATGTGAATTCAAATTTATCCAAAAAATAAAAATTGATAAAGTTAATCAAAATATCATTAACAAGTGTCATATTATTGTGTAGTCATATTATCCAGTTTGGACAGTTTGACTACATATTCTTTATTCAATACTGCGTATACTACCAGCACCGAACCTAGTCATACAAGTGTCATATGCGTTAAAACACTGATTGAATTTTGTAAGTAAGATTATTGCAATGCAATATGAATGTTTAAAATACAAAATAAATCATTAAATGATGGTATGTAAGCTCAGAAGAAGTAATAATGTATAAATATAAACGTGGGCAATGAAATACAATTATTTGAATTAATCGTATTGATCTAAAATCGTATTTCTGTTAATCATCTGGCATCAATATACGATTTTATTTGAACTTCGCAAAGTTCAGTTAAAATCTTAGTAAAGCATATTCCAAAAAAAATAATTAGCTTTTGCATTGAATGGTGGTTCTCTTTTGCTCGGACATCATTGAGCACCGCATCAGCTATCTTATTTTGGGCTCGCTCTTTTTGTCTACTAAAAATACATAGAAATTACGTGTGTTTCGAAACGATATTAGTGAATACTTTGATGGTAGTAGCGAAGCTGTAGTTGGGCGTGGTAACGGGACCGCTTCCAGTCTTGGAGAGCGTTTCTTTAGCGAAAGCGTGACAAAAGAAGAGCAGCGCCCGCGAAAGCTCTTCTTCAGTGAAGGAGAATAGACCAATGTGTGGAATGAAAAAACCACACACTCCAATATTACAACTTTGGTACTTTAAATTACGATCGAACAGATAACTATTTGTATCACTCCGTATTTCAAATATTTTGACATTCGCAATAAAAAATACTTATTTCGGCGTACACAACCAATTTTATATGCAGTTCTTTTATGTTATGGTCAAAGAAAAAATGTAGCTTGCGTACATTTCTCCTTTGTTTATGTTTCATAGACAAATACATAAATCAAACTACTCGTAATTATTACGAAAATGTCTATGCGAAGAAATACTCTCTACTTTATGATACAATAGAATTACAGTAATTTACATTCCTAATCTCCTATAAGGAAATCTAAATTAATTTTGCAGAGTTTCTTGAGGTGTGTGATATTGTTCTATCGCAACACACAATTTATGTTCACAATACATTATCTGAGGGAGAGTAAAATGTCATTCGAAACGAGTTGTAGGTCTAATAAGATACAAATTGTCGCTGGCGTTGTGCAAGAATTAATAAAGCGATTGAAACTCTTAAGCTCTGAAGTATTGAGTAAAAGGATAAGGACTAGAATATTTTTCTATTGCCGAATTCCTAAGCATGTTTATAACACTGTTTATGTTCTATTTAAGCGCGTACCCATCAATACCCTTTTTCTAGTGTCGCGTTAAAGAAATACACAATTTGGGATTTCTGGAAAATATGGTAACAAAGTATAGCTAGCTATATATTAGGTCTATATTCTATTAATTATATGACATATGTTCTTTTAATTTATGTGTGACTAGTCAGTAGGCAACCATTTTGTTTTGTTTTGTTAGATACAAAAGTAGCTACTTTCCGGCAGCACTGAGGGTGAGTCATGCAACATATGAGCTAATTAAGTTAACTGAGTATTACTACACAAGTTAAGCCCCAAAACTGTGGCTGACCCTCCGTGCATGGGTCCATGAGGTCTCAGATATGGCGCTTTTTCACTTTCCGCGACAAACTTTGGCGAACCCTGCCAGGTTGCACTGAAGGTCAGCCATGAAATTTACAAAATAATTCAATTTAGCTACTAAAGTTCATACTGTATTCACAAGAATTACTTTGGCTGATGCTCAATGCACTGATATAGAATACAGAAAGAAGTCGATCTGAGAAGAATGCCGAGTCGCGACCTACTTTAGGAATTTTTGTTGGTCACAAAAAATAATTTTAGGGAAAATATAGGTGTCTTCTAAAATTATTAGAAAAAACCACCATAAAATTTCCGCAAAATCAAAAATGGTGTGTATAAAATGCCTGCCTCTCTCTTATAAAATCTACCTCTTAATTGTGCAGTCCATTCTAACCTCTTTAAAGTAGCAATTATATGTAAAATCAAAATAAATTATGTTGTCTCGTCACCTAATTATAGTTACTTTACTTTTAGATTACTATGCCGACAGAATACCTAGCGTCGCAGCTAAACGTCTCGTTCACCGTCACAGCAAGTAGTGAAGACTGTTTAAATTTTGTTGTCAACACTCCCCGTTTACTTCTAAAGATCAGTTAGTACTTTAGTTGTATATAAAACAATTTTGTGCACCCACCCTTATTTTGGATTCCCAATTGCCACCACTGTTATTTTGAACGAGAACTCAAATATACGATAACGACACAATATCGGGCTTCATAAATCTAAGACACAATTAACAGCATACATCTTTATTGATACAATAACACTCAATCAGAGAATTTCTTATATAAATTCCTATTTAGATTCTAATATTAAGACCTATGCACTCCTCCCATTGTTCAATTCTCCTCGTCGATCACTACAAACTATACTACGCTACGGTTTTATTAGGGGTGTTAATAAGCTACGAAATTCTATCTATAGTCTTAATTTATTTCTGTTGAATCTGCCAATGTATCTGCTTATACTTTCTATGTCTCCTAAATGTTTCGTCCATTGGGGATATTTTCCTATTTCATGGGTTATTTCATGGGTTATAATCTGATAAAAAATATCAATTACCGTTTCATTTTGCTATCTTCTGTTTCTCGCCACTAATAAAAATATTTCTCAATTGTCTATATTATTCTTTAGGTAATTAAGTAAATATTTAAAAATGTATTTTCGTAATCATACAATTTTGTTAAAGAACTTGGAAAAATATAGTCTCGCTTTAATATTGGAATAAATATTAATTTCAAAACTTGATGAAACCAGTAAGTATCAAGTCATAAATACTTATCCTTAGGTAAATTTATTGCAGGATTCTCCTCTTTCCTAGTGTTAAAGTCAGGGCGGGTATCTTCTTTGGAGCGCTCATTTCTCACATGCATGAATGTGACGAGTGTGCCCTAGAAGAGAGATACGGAAAATCAATTATAATTTTTACAATATGTTCTTGAACTTCATTGACGATGTAAATGAGTGAGGGATAACTCTACAATTTGACTTGTCATGAAATTCTATACCCAGATATATAAGAATCAAATAAAACAGACCCAGCAAATATGATAAATAATGCAATTTTTCCGGTCTAGGGTGAACGAAGAAACTAAATAATTTGTTTTAAAATAGTGTCAATTTTTCAAGACTGATACATCATTTAATTTATTGAGGTACTCATGAAAAACTATTAAATCATAAAAATATTAAATACATGGTGACGATTTGGGAATATATGCACAAATATCAATACTATTTTTTGTTCTTATTTCATACTGTTATTCTTGTAAAAGTGTCTATATATAGATGAATTACATAATCACAATTTATATATAAAAAAAATTTGTTGTTAAAAATGCAGTATCTCTTAAGAATCACGAAAGACATTTAACTTCTAGCGGGTACGAAAATACATGCACCCATTACATTCTTTTGTTTGTTTGTTTATTCCTCTATCTGTTCTCGTCAGAACACCTCATTTGTTCTTATCCTGTGTTACAAGGGTTACAGCAGTCTCCGACTGTGAGGGCGATCTTCCGTGTAACGGACCGCGACGGCAATTGTGAGAGACGCATTTACCGGACGTACGCGTGAACGGGTCATGGACCCGGAAGATTCGGAAGCGAGCGATGACTCAGCTACACGGGATCATCTTTTTCAAATGTGCAACACCAATGGCCATAGAACGCCCTCGCCATCTATATTATGCACAAGGAATACTCTTATGACACAGGCTATAAAAGATATTTGTTTCACACAGCGCTGTTTTGTTTGGTTTGATGCGGGAGTTTTTCAACCGAATGCAACACTGTGGTTAGAATTTAACTGTGGAGAAAAGATACTAGTTTTTTGATGGTCTTGAAGAATATGCAGTGTTGGGCACACCTGTTGTAGAACATGAGATGTATCTTTCGGTACGAAAGAAATGATTGCCTCTGATTTTCGCCCCGACTCTGAGGGGACACCTTGAATGTCGGGACAATAATTTACTGAACACTGAACCAATTTTATTAAACACGTATAATAGGGTTGTGACGTTACGTATTATCAATTCATTTTTGTTTGAGCTCATAAAGTTGAACAAAATATTTTTCATTTATCTACAGAATCAATAGTACTATTCTTCTTGAAACACGAATCACTAAATTTTAATTCGTATCCTAATTTAAACTCCTTCATAGTATTATTGCATTTAGGCGCATGAAAATATTAGTTTTAAAAAATCTTGAATTTGTTGTACTGAACTTAATTTATTTTAGAACTTATTTTGTTTATTTATAATTGCTGGTTTTTCTAGATACATTAGTCATACAAAGTTTTTGAAACTTGTATTTTCTGAAGGAAAATTAATAAAATTTTGAATGATGAGTAAATTGTACTACTTAAATACTTCATTTCACATCAGAAATTCATGAAGAAAAAAAAGACGCTATATATATCATATATACATAAGTACATCATTGTATGATGTATATCATACATCACGTTATACACCATTGTTAACATGGCTTTTTTATCGGAACAAGTTTTTACATTATTGCAATCAACGTTGCTAGCTGATAATCCACGGAAATATTTGGAAAAAGCACTATCTTTACGATTTAGAGGAAATAGTTACAATTTATTTAATGAAATAAATCTCAGATCCTATTAAAAATATCGAACTAGATGCTACCTAGCCATACGAAGTCTTCATTGTTGAAGTAAGATAGATTGTTCCCTGTCAATTTCTTTAGGAGCACATTTTTCACAGAGACTGTGAATGAAAATATCCTCTTCCCTTCCTCCGCTGCACGACCAACAGAATGAGTTTCATTCTCAGCTACGGCATTCCTTCCCAGTAAGATGCCGCATATCCTCTTCTTCGCAATCCCGCACATCCGATGCGCGCACTCCCGCCACGAAAAGAAGTGAATGTTGTCACTCGACCGGTAGAGTTTAGTATCTACGGTATATTATTTCACAAATATTTTATCAATTTTTCATACACAAACAGTTATTGCTTACTTATCAGTGTCTTACGAAGACAACTTTAAAAGAACAGTGATTATTAATATTTTGAGTGAAAGTATCTGTAGTGATTTATAGAATGTTTGTGGAGAAATAAATTATTCTTTCTAGCTTCTGAGACAAAATAAGTTGGCGCGATAACGTACCTCTACTTGCACACAGTTACACAAATTACTTGTCGTCAGAAAAATTGAAGGCCAACGGTCCACTTATTACAACTGGAACTGAAAATTAGAGCATGAAATCGGAAGATAAAGATTTTTCTTAAATAACTCTGGTTTCATAAGGTTATTTATGAAACTATATTGATTCTATAACAATATTTTATCCATTGTGATTGTCATTTTAATGTTTAATGTATGTATCCTTCAGAAGAGGCTGAGTTAATCGTTCTGTACTATACTGTTACATGTTTGCTACTGTAGAATATCGAAATAATTAATTGATTTTAGACAAATTTTACAGACTAAAAGAAGACCAAACAATTGGAAAAAGACGAGTTAAACGTACCTAGTTCGCAAAATCACTATATTACTAATTAATTTTAAAATTACCCATTCAAAACCGTTCCAGTTGTCAGCTCTTAGATATTTAAATTAAATCAGATCATTTTAGGACCTAAAAATTAAAATACGAAAACCGATGTAATGTACATAATTTACAGCAATATTGTCGTTTTTACCTATTTGTAATGTACGAATATTATATTCTTTTTATTTCAAATTCTTTTACTTATTTTCTCGTATATATATAATGTCCCTTACTTTGATGCATTATATCAATTAAGTTAGTTCGATTCCGTGACTAGCTTTTGTCCTCCGTTATCTGCAGCATCCCCCACTGCTCCAAAGCAGTCTTTCGCTCTGTATAAGGCGGTAGGCATCGTGCCACGCCGAGTACCACCTTCTGAGAAGAGGTTGTTTCTTGACCGTTGCAGNTTTTTTTTTTTTTTTTTTTTTTTGTCCTTTGAGTTGCCCCGTCCGTCAGTCAGCGGGATTGGCAATTGTCTCTGTGGGATAGAGCGGTACGTTACAGCAGCGGGAGAAACGCTGATCCTTGCAGTACACCAAGTAACAGTCGATGAGTTCCGGCAGATGTCAATGAGTAGAAATTCCGAAGCCTTGGTTCTTTTTTACCGCTTCTGCTATTTTGCTTGTTTTAATTTTTGTCCATTTCCTCTGCAGTTTCGTTCCATTTAAGGGAATTATACTCTTACGTAGTTCTGAATGGGTAGTTGTTTTTTTTAACTTTCAAATACGAGAAGTATTCACTGACCATCCATTAAAAGAATGGAAAATTTTGTATAATAGAAAATGGATGTTGGATGAGTTTCAGTACGAATAAGTTAGCTTAGAAGTACTCTAACTGAAAGATAAAACGTTTTGGATGCAAGGGTCTTAACTCGAATAAACAAGTTGTTGGAAAGTAAATTTGTATGACTATTTTACCAAAAGTAAATAAGATATACGTTTTCCTATGTTCATGATATTAATTAGAATAGAGTAATTAAGAAATAAAAACATCATTCCAGACGTTGCACTGAAAATCTACCATGACCACCACGAACGTAGGACGAAATATCATACGGTCCAGTCACATGTTTTCTAATACATATTTGCATTAGACGGTATAATGAGAACAGAAATCGATGTTATATGAGAGATTCAAATTGTGTAAGCTAGAAGTCGTAAAACGTGAATAATGTGTATCTACTCCGATTTAGAACGGCAAACAAGAATGTATTGATTTATGGAATGTCCTTTTCGCAACACGCATTTACATTTGGAGCTCAAAAGAGAAGATTAGTTAAGATCGTGTGTAAAGCTTTTAGCATTATTATTTGATATGGAAGGTTTACTTCAAATCTCAGGAATCCATTGTTCCTGTATTAATTGTTACATACTACTGATTTGCAGCGGTACAAGTCAATTCCACTTTTCTGATCAACTTAATTCTATAGAATTATAACTTCTACGTGTTATTTTTTCATAGACGGAGGAACCTGTCGTTGATGATAAATAATATACATGCAATATAATTAAATCTTTCAAACGAATCCATACTTCTTGGGTAAATATAGAAATTCTTAGTTTACAACTTTTTCGCATCTTCGTTAGTCGAAGAAAGTATGATTGTAAATACTAGTTATGTGCGCGGTTCGCGACGAAATTTCACGAAAAGAAAACAATGTTACGTATCTCCAAGACTTTCTTCAGCGGCGGCAGACATCTTGCTGTAATTACACACGATGACATATGTCGATGAACGCGAGCACGCTGCACTCACGCGAGCAACGCGCCTTCACATTGCACTCCGTGTGCAAAGCCCTCATTCAAACACATGCAACGCCCCTTATGCCGCAATACACCTCCTCTATAACAGTCACTTTCGGACCCGCAAACTGCAACCGAGAGTCAGACACGTCTGCATTATGGTGAAAGAAACCCTCGTAAAATATTGACGGATATTTTTGTTTTTAATTTACTCAATTCAATAATATTGGGAAATGAACTTTAATATAAACTTTTTTATAGAAAATTCAAAAGCCAAAAAAATGTTTTACTACATATTGAAATAGTTCTTTGCACAAAAATAACAATTGTGCTTTGAGAGGGATCATTCTATGAAATATGCCCTGCTCTCTATATCAACAGCTAAAGATTTATTCGAGTATGATGGCTTGAAGCTACTTCATTCCCCGAAATTGTGGTCCATCCCCTCTCTCACAAAAGAAAACCTTTTTACGCCTTTAATTTGCGTTAAATACTAATAATTGTCGAAGCCTTCGGAATAAACGGAAACAATCATTAGATAGAAAGTCTTTCATTACAATTGTTTTTCATAATTAAAATAGTTTTTAAAAACATATTTTATCATATATGATAGTAAATTAACACAAAGATATTGTCCTTTAACAGGCTATCATCCACTTCATTATACGAATTATGTCATTTATTAATGATAATAACAAAAATACAATAATAATAATATTCCATAAGTGAAGATTATTATTTAGTGTGTTTGTGTTTATATAGTCCCTATAGTCTTGCCCACTGGAGTCATTCCTCAGTCTGCAACTGAGCATCAATCTGAGTTTCTACTCCCAAAAACGTACTTATAACTTTATAAAAAGCAGCCATTCTAAATATCTGCAGAATAGTCAGGAGATTTTTAAATTGATATTGCTTAAGGTGAGGATGCTTGGTATATGCCGCATACCACCTGAATCCAATTAACAGTAACAGAAGATAAATAATAATAATAATAAATGTATTGTCAAAAAAGTTACAAATTGGATATACTTCAGTGCGTATCATACATTTTAATAGACTGTGTTTACAGTTATATTTTAATAGACTACATGAGTTTCAGAAATTTATACGTATGAAAAAAAGATACACATTTTCGTACTGAGGACAAGTTGTAAATCTTCTCAGATCTTATGATTTTACCAACTTTCTGCCGACATTTGAGATCTGCTTACGTAAAACGTATTGTCGACGCAGTAGATACCCGATTGCTTTGTCGTGGTAGCTGTCTGTTTACTCGAGTCTCCTGTCCGTGCTGTGGTGGCTGTGTCCTTCTCTCAACACTTTCTCCTATTTCTTGTTCGTCACGCAGCCAATCTGCAGAAATATCGCACGCTTCCCACGACAATGGCTCATTGAAAGCTCTCACTAAGTAATTCTAACGTCTACTAGATATTATTTAATATCATTCCTAGTTTTAATTCGTTCTCTAGTCCTAGGTTTGTGTGTCACAATAATAATAGATCGAAAATGCGTTGAATCCTCTTAATACATGCCCGTCCGATTATTTCAGTAATAAAATTTTCTTATCCCAGTTTCAAGTATGAACATTTAAATTATTTTTCTTGAAACACTTCCTATTTTCAGAAACACTGAATGAGACCAAATAAAACGAAAAAAAACCCTTTAATTTTTCATATTATGGAGATGGATTTTATATTATGGAGAAAAACACAATTCATTTTTCATATCAGAATGTATCAATGGGAACTAAGAAAGTATGTGATAAGTGGTTGTATAAAAGTTTTTGTACATTAAATAAATTATTAAGATTGCATGATTTAAATTTGATTTTCCCCTTTTTTCTTAGTAATACTCGCGATTTATTATTTTGATTTGCATTAATTATGACACTCCATTTACTGTATTGTATATAATTCTTAACATTAAAAATTGCGTAGAATGATTTATCATCAAAAATATTCGAAAACACTCGTTCACTGTTCATCCACTGTTTCATACAGTAAATCGAAAATATCCATCAGGAAAAAGTATGGGGTGTATATATAAAACAAAATTTTTCTATATAAATTCTAAGATTTTCATTGAATTTTCCTAATATTTCTTGAGGTACATTTTGCTGAATATTATTAATCGAAATGCGCTTTGAAAATTCAAAGAACGACAACTTCTTTATCTTAAGGAAAAATAATTACCGAAATCATAGACTAAGGGGTCATGATTAATCCTAATAATGAAGTGTACTTTCAGAAATCTCGCTTCTTCAAAGAGCTGACTCATCGACTGTTGCCGTAGGTAGCACTTTCATTTATGTGAGCCCTCTAATGCTTTCGCCTGGGCAAAGGAAAAATTATTGAGGATGAAATACAATTTATTCATTTGAAATATACTTCGTTGAGGGTTTTATGGCACTCTAATTTCAGATTGTGCCAATTTTTTTGTAGACAAGCAATTGTGAATTAGTTGAAACTGCGAATGTTTACCGCTTATTATGATGATACAAAATTTATTTTTGAAACTAACTTCTTTCAAGTAGAATGGACATAGAAAATCATCAAATGCTGTTCATTTGATGATTTTCTATGTCCATTCTACTTGAATTACTTGAAGTACAGACGAATAATAATAATCATTCATAAAGGATAAATAAATTCTGATAAATTTGTCAACATGATCAAGGTATTGATATTTTGATTCAGGTATTACCGGAAAAGTTATTGAGTTTAGCAACAAATCAACATTTCATGTTCTTTATAGCGATATTGGTGCAATTAAATGATTTGTTTACATGAACTATCCCTCAAGTTCATGTGTGGAAATGATGAACAATATCTAATGTGAATAAAATATTTTAATATCGTCATGTACAGTCAACTAATCTGTTGTATATTGCTTTAAACTAATTGTAAGACCAAAAAGAAATAAGGTTGAAGTATGTAAACTTTAGAAGCTAGGTAATATCGTAACGAATATAAAGCGTGTCTATATTCTTGGATATTTTTAACTAACTTCAACTATTAAATGTCCGATCAATAAAAGTTTGTCGTCCTGTTCATTCGCATCTTGCTTACATGTGCAGCAAGTTGATAGCATACGAGTCATATTGGAACATAGTCTAACGATTGAAATGCTGTTACGAATATCAAATAATTGTTAACTTATTTCCAATTACTGTACTAATTCCTTGAAGCTTCATTCGATTTTGTGGATTTTTTCTTCACTTTATTACTTAAAGATGAACGATATGTATTAGAAGGAAATTGCAATTGAAATAACGTCATAGAATAAAGAATATGAAATACTTCACATATCACGCGAGAAAAGACCTCGCAAATTGTAATAAGAAACACTTAATAACATAATTGAATTCTATCACATTTGTTTAGCTATTAATACCTGTCCGCTCGTCGGCGAGGAACAGCTGAGTGCAAAGAGGGCGTCGGATGTAGTAACGAATGTCTAGCTGGCAGAGCTCCAAGTGGCCTTGTGTTGAGACGGGATATCTGATGGACTGCTTTAGCGGAATTGCGGTCTCCTTAACGCGTCAAGAATCATGAGCTTGATCGAGTTACTTGATGTAATAGCCCGCATGAGAACAAGCCTTCGTTACAACTGACCTCAGTACTGCAATTTCCTTACAGTTATACCCGTAATATTTGAATAATTTCTGTCGACTTCTTTACTATCAAGTGAAATTGGTTTCATCACTTGCAATATATTTGCGTCCAACACTACATGTTGGGAAACGAAGAGGAAACCTATTTTAAACATTCGCAAAGATAGAAATATTTCAAAGTTGTCAGAGATATACTGCAAAAGAATGGTGCATGTTTTCAACAATAATATTAAGAGTTTTTTCTTTAAAATTGTTTGGTATTTTAACGCAATGTAATTTATTACATCTTGTTTGTATTCTCGGTCAACTTAGGACCACGGTAACGAGTAAGGCTCAGTTTGTAAGTTTACTCACTAGCCACCTCGTGAATTTGGGATAGGAGGAACAGCGTCTAGACAGGATCCAGATTGCTGTATCCGGATTACAACTACGGTTGCTAGCCGCAGAGGATGAACCTTTCATACGTCACAGTTATTTAAACTGAGACATGGAAATGAAAAGCTATAAATTTTATCTATCGAACCCGGGATGACTTTTGTGACGAGCAATCACGCTGACACCGTGGCCACGACGGGGCTCATTTATTACATATTATTAACTTTATGCTTCTTCATTCTAACCAATCATTCCCATGTTTGAATTATTGAAAAAAGTAATTTCCGGAATATTTTAAAAGGTTCTTGAAACAATAATGTAAAATAGATAATTCGAACTAATTTGTTTATTTAGTAGACACTAATTAATGTAATCTAACCCATGATCAAAGATGTTATGGATGAAATGTTGAAAGTTTGCGATACATTGCATAACGTTTTATACCGTATTATATGTTCAAAGTTTGTGATACTTGCATTGCATAATGTTTTATAGCGCTGTATCCTGAGTCAATTCACAAGTTGTTAATTACTTGTAAATTGTTATCCATAAATTGTTTTAATAAGCGTTGAATTTTAATAGTACATTGAATCTAGTAGTAGGTATAGGACAAGTAGAACAAAGACAATTTTTCTGCGAAGAATTACTAATATCCCAAAGTATGCACACTTGATATAGAGATCGCATTTTTGTCATATAATGATAAACAGCACTCTTGATCGAATACGTAATAGTTACAAAATTGTATCTAATTCTATAGTATTTTTAAATCTCTATTAAAGAGAAGCAAGATTGTTCCTATTCATTTACCATTTTATAAATTTGGTTAGCGATTTGATTCAATATCATACTTGAGTGAGGAGAAGTATTATTACTGATTTATTGTTAATGACTATTAATCTAAATTTTTATTTTAATATCTCTGACTTTTATTGCAAAAAATTGATATTGATATTCCAAATAATTTATCCATTCAGATTTCACACATTAAAACATATTTTTTATTCTAAAATATTCGCATTTAAGAACTAAATACGTATGTCGAATCTCTGATAAATCCGTCTTATCCACCACTTCTTCGTAACATCGGTTTTCCAGTCTATCCAACCGTGATTCATAAGAACCTTCCTAATTAAGGCAATCCAGTATCCACGGCCCGTGCCTGGCTGTGACACTCGAACCACAACGGGCTTCCCAGACAACCGCGGCCAGTCGTCCTCGCAGATGCTTGTCTTGTTACTGTCCTCTAAAACACCGCAGTTCTCAATAGACGCGTCCTCCCTTTCGAAACCGCCCGAATCATCCGACTAATTGCTTTATGATCCTAATGAAGACCATAAAAACTTCACTGCAAGCGAGTCGAGAGAAACTTACCGCTGGGCAGAGAATCAGTCGTTGGATACGAAGAGAAAATCCCCGTTTTATGAAGTAGAAGAACTATGTGAGGTATCGAATTATTTTTTCACTCTTCAGAGTGGAGTTAAAATTCTTTGGTGGGTTACACTCCAATGAATTAGTTTCCCTTTCATTGCAAAGAAAATATGGTTAAAGGCAATGGAGAGAAAAACTGCAGTAAAAACGGAAAACGAGTATTAACATTTTTGCCACCACAGGTCATTAAATAAATACCGGAATAGAAAAGAAATGTAGGTCTATTGAAAAGCATGATCACTATTTAACAGAGAATAGGAAAATACATAGGCAACACGTAAATGATATGTAATTTGTATTGATAGCACTGACAATGTTTCATAGCAGAAGTGTGGTACAATAAGATCGAGAACCGAGGTTCTTAAAACGAGAAATGTACAAAACAGACACAAAAATTAAACTCAAAAAACCAAAATATTTTTCTAGGCAATTATATAGATTTGTAATTTTATCACAACAATATATTTTTAACTAATCCAAAATTTAATCAGGATGGTTTATTTCGGAAACAGCTTTCTTTTACTTCGATACAAGATATTATCCCGACTGAAGTCAGATTTACCCCTCTGGTGTTTTGTGACTTGAAAACTTTACTTAATAAAACAAATACTTATATCTTATTTCAAATTTAATTTACGATGACGTTTTGTTACATACGCGTAATTTTCTTAAGGTGTTAAAAAACCCGCTGAAAGTGATATATTTGGACGAATATGACCTCGTCAATTAACACAAATTTTTGCCAAATACGTTTTTCTATTTTATTATTTATTTCTTGTTGTATTAATAATGTAGTTCTTTGTAGACATTTACGACTATAACCTAACCACAGACAATTATCAAAGGAAAAAAGTTGATGTTATGTTGCCCATGTCTTCCTTAAGATTAGAATGTAAATTACTTTTTTTAATTTTTGAGCTCATTAAATGGTGTATTTAAATATATTATCATGGTTTAAAAGAATTATGCAAGTTAATCTTTATTAAAGCTTACAGTCTAGAATAAGAACATAAATAAGAATAGAAAAGAATAAGAATATTTATAGTAAATACCTCATTTGAGTCGAGTCCTGCGTCACATGAATAGTAAAAGTCATGAAATACTAGGAGGCATCTGTACAATTTTCTCTGCTTTTAGATCATACGTGGTTCACTCCTTTGAAAGCATAAAATGAAATTATAGAAAACATATAATCATTCCCGCGTGAGTTATTAGAAATTATGTTCGAAATCTGCGTGATTTAGTGATAAATACCCGTTTACATCGTGGGACTTCAATGAAATTGATGTTCAGAAAGTTGTTTCACCGTGAATTAAGTGTTCGATACAGGTTTCGCATTTTCAACCCATCTTCCATCGACCTCCAGTCCTGCCTGAAATCGCCAGTGGGTGCGATATGCAAAGCATCGGAGGCCAGGGAAAGTTGGTAGATCTGCCTTTGGGCTGATGCAGTAGCACTCGTGAAGCGAACATGGCCTCCAGCCTGCAGGTCATGAGGCATCTTCCGAGTGCTTTCGCTCTTGTGTTTATTCTTCGGGCTGGCAAAGGATACGAGAACTCCCACGAATTTTCCTTCACTTTTTAAGTTGTCTTCCAGGTAACTCTTGCTTTTTCTTCTTCATTTTGGCATACTAATGCAGAGTGCAGAAAAATTGAGTTAATTTTTTAGTCGATAATATGATCATACACATTATATTGTGAATAGCGTTAGTACAAAATCACGAGTACACACTTATTGTTAAGTTTGCAGTAAAGTGATTAATGAGAGTGCAGCCTTTCTCATTGTAACCGTAAGATTCAGATACGTGTTATGTACTTGACTTGTATAATAGTTCTTCAGTCAAAAATGTAACAGAATTAGATATAAATATATAATTGAAACAACATCTTTGAATAATACAATTTTTGCCAATTTCATGCATATCTTGAGTGTTTGAGGAAGAATTTAACTTGCATATGGTCACTCATGGCTACTTTTGATTTTGATAAAAGATAATATTTCGTGAATTTCTTTGAAAAATTAAAATAAGTATATCATGAAAATGTTTTCAATATTCTATTTTCATAAAAAAGATCAGAAAACCCACCTGAAAAAGTCAACGCTTCCTATGTTGCTGAACTATCCGAGGAACACGAAACAATCTGCTCTCACGTGAGCTATGAAAAAACGATTATCTTAATTTGAGGCATATTGAGTCAAACGCTTGAAATGTTAGAAGGTTAAGCGCTTAGACTAGCTCCAATCCCGGAACACTGTGCCGGAAATTCAACCATAAAATTTTCTGCCAACATAAGGAGCAATACCTCAACAGATATTATACTGAAAGAAGGAAGGAAAACCACAGTGCTAATCTCATTATTTGACTTAATGAGGAATTGGATCAATACGAATATATATGAATAATTGGGACTTAGGCTAGGGTACTAAAAAGAAACGTAAGGTAGAAGGAAACGTTCCTTATATGACAAATATTTACTTAAAATGGCGACACCTGGAATACTTGATGGTCAGAAAAACCAATTCTCTACTTCAGCATCACATTCTGAACATTGTTCTTCGTTGTACAAATACTTTTTTTTCCATAGTTGATTCGGAAAGTTTGGAATTCAGATAACTTTATAACTGAATCAATACATTTATGCCAGTGAAACGGAAAATATGGACACAGTCATATTCCAAACATTTTACATCCATATGTGCCCCATGATTATGCACAGATCATAGTTACCTTTGCTACCACGGACACCATAACAGAAACACCGCCATGGTATTTCGCGATCCTTCGTAATCTTCGTCTTCCCCCCTTGACGTGGAGATCGACCGCCACGCCTCAGAAGTCGCGAGCGCAAAAAGTCAAGGTAACCCTCAGGTCATTCGCTTTGGTGCAGGTGGCAAACTATGACATTCCGCACGAAAGAAGTTTTGGAAGGTGAGCCAGACACAATACACGACGCGATCCTAAAACATATGATTAAGAGTGCAGTCGAATATTTTGACACCTGTTTCTCTATAATAAACGTATCTTTAAAACTCAGGGAAGAACCCTAAGCAGTTGTCGCTTCAGTGATTCAGTCCTGAAAAGAAAACAAAGTTTGAAATTTCCATATTTGATCTTTTGTTGTGGTAGTACGCATATTCTAAGTTATGTTTCGGAGTGTGACGAAATTTTTGGACTCTTTATTTCTTATTCGCAAATCCAATATTAATAAATCATTAAAAATTTTCCGTTTCACTTTTTTATTAATTTTTATTCTGTGAACATTTGCAGACATGCTGAAGATGAGGATCCAAACCCCCACTATGTATTTGCACATCCAAGTATTTATTTTCACTAGGTTACGACCCTTAATTTCCTTCGTAAAGTTTCATCTCTGTTTATTTGACTCGTTGATTTCCGCTCATACTTTTGCAGAATGGAACGTGGAAACACTTGGATCCGGATGTACCTACCACACACATTTCGCGGCTTATTCTCATATTGTTATATTATGTGATTTGAACTAAAAGAAGAGGAACTAGAGAATGGATATAACTTTCTTTGGGAAAACAAAGAATATTAATCGAGAATTTGGCAAATTCGATCTATCAATCCCTTGGCCTTTTTCCCTATTTGGGGTCGGCCCTCCTGATACTTTTCCGCCACTCTTTGCGATTCTGCGTCATTTCTGGCGTTAGGCCTAATGTCAACATATCTTTAAAAACTGTTCGCGTCCAGTTGGTCGGTGGGCGTCTTTTACCTTCGTCAATAGCTATAAAGTCTTCATTTCGGCGTACTACCAGCGCATACGATTCTTTTTCATTTTATCTTGTATTTCAGCGACTTTGAATGTCCTTTTGATATATTCGTTTCGGATTTTATCGAGTTACGTAACCTCGCCTGCCCATCACTACATTTTCATTTCCGTGACAACATTTTCAGAAATGTTGTAAATTCGATGACAGAGAAAAAACGAAAGGAGGCTTAAGCTGATGGTAATTGAGGAGGTATCATTTACGGACACCACAACTGACTCAAGCACTGACTAAAGCTGTAAGCGTAGGCGACTCTGCAGGTGTACTGACGCAAGCATTGAGGCGTGCGAAGGAGTAATGTTTGCCCTTTACTCTTCTTCACCTCAACAACTCCTCCTCTTGTACAAGTTGGAAAGGCTTGTCAGAACTCATTGGTCAAGGGTCATGTAGCTCGTGTTTCGCTCTTTGTTTCAACAGACGGCTCTTGTCGAATTTGCGACGTTGCTTTCACTTGCTAGTAAATACTTCCAAGACTGTTATTTCAAATTAAAGGTGTCGTTATCTCGTGTTTTCATCAAGGCAATGTCTTGCAAGTGCATTCTTCTCTGGGTGAACATAAGACTTCGTGTTCAAAAACATTCGCGATTTCACCCAAGGTATGAAGAGTAGGAAGGTAAACATTATAAAAATTATGTGTTTTAAATATACAAATTATCTTAATTTTTAAAAATCTTTCTTTCATTTCATCGAATTAATGGCACTGCATCTTTTGATTACTCTCAAGCTACAATCCATTGAGTTGTATGAAAATAGCTCATGTAGTATTCAATACATCGCCGGACGAAATATTGAAATAATGAGAAATCTAATCTTGATCTACTCCATCAAACAGTTCCTGAATTTCAGTGGTGTTCATTTCCTTTCTTTTAAAGATATTTCCGCGGCCGATATCTTGCTGAAGTTTCTGAAGACTTCTGCTACGCTTCTAAAGGAGTCAACAGAATAGGAGCCGAAACGTTAAGTTTCAAATCAATGTCTTGGAACCATACAGACCGCCAAGAATCGCACGTAGCATAACTTTTCTTTTCACTCACTCAGTGTTGTCGTGATATGAGTAGCTAGTATTAAAATGACTAGTTTGAGTGGGTATAATCTTCATTTTTTGTATTACAGATAAAAAAATATTAGGAATATATTACACAATCATTTTTAATTAAATATTTAAGTATTATAAGTTGTGTACCAAATCAGTCTTATCGAACACTGAAAGAAGATAATTTCTGAAGTTATATTACGAATAATAAAACGTTGAAGGAAGTAATACACTTGACAGAAGGTATATTTCAAAGGAAAAATATGTTCGCGAACAAAATTTATGTTTCAGGAAGTATCTTGAAGTATGACTAATTTTTAAATACAATACGATAATAAAGGGTAGAAATCACTTCGTCAAAAAAAAATTACTGCCTCATGCATACAGCATCATATTTCAGTAACTATTGCTCGCGTGTTATTCCACATTCATTTAATTAAAATGAACATGATACGTATTCTTTTCACGAGCGTATTTAAGTGTACCCGTACTTGAAATACGGTGACAGTTAGATGAAGGAAAGTTCCCGTAGACAGGTGCACAAAGAGAAGTCCGGTAGCTGGTGGCAGACCTCGAGTGCACATATCTGGTGTAAACGGGAAACCGGGGCACCTTGAAGAACTTAAAGACATCTGTGGATCCCAATCACGCACGGGTGTGGCAAGCGATGACTACGTAGGCAGCAACGCACTCCGCCTTTTTCTGCATCGTTGAATCACAGAACAAGAACTCTTTCTGTTGCGCTTAATTAGCTCTTTTCCAGTCGGACATGCCAGTTCTACAGAATAAATTGCTTGACGCTTAAATTATATTAATACGTTTCTCTCTTCGGATCAGATATTATACACTAGAATTGGAATATATACTCTTGTTTGCACGTCACTACATGTTGTTTCCGGAAAGAAAACTAATTTGGAATAATCTGATTTAAGCTTATTAAGCCAAATACGTATTGATCCACTCAATATTCTGATGCCATTGAAGTGTTACCGGAAAAAAGTAGAAAATGAGGGAATATCCTTGGCAAATTAAATTTCAGAAAGGTCACGTCTCTAAATATTTTTTTTACGAAAGGAAACTAATCTTGAATAATCTAACTTGATAATATCAAATATGTACTGACCCATTGAAATACACATATTACCGGACTCAATATTTTCACGATATTGAAATGTTTCATTTAACCAAGATTAATGACGGAAAGGTGTGGTGGAAAATATGGGAAAATATTCGTGTGAACTATGATAATCCCCGAAATTTCAGAGCGTGTTTTCACTTTTCTCAAGCATCGGGTTATGTCCAAGAAAGGTAATTGACGTTGGGACATAACTGAAATGGAAATGAATTTTGCATTCCTCCTCTAAACCGCATTATGTCGCTGTCAAATGTGGTGCAAATGTCTCTCACAGATTTTGTTGCCATGGAATGCAAGAGTGAATATCTTTGAAATTGGAAACTAATCGCGTAGCAGATTGTGCAAAAGTCTCTCTTTCCAATAGCACAATCCGGAAGAGAGAATGGAACAATTTTCGACTATATAACAGATCCATTAATTAACAAAAATCTTACCTACAAAAGAATATTTGTTTGAATAATTTAATTGAGGTTTTTCTACAAATAATATAATTGAGTTGTGAGAACACAGGAGACTTGTTTCTGGTGTGTGAAAGAACAATGCAAAGACAAATATATTAACTTATATTCTAAGAAAAGGAACTTATAAAATAAAAAAGACAAAACTTTAACTTACGTTTTATACGCTTAAAATAAGAAACACAAGAAATATTTCCGGACAAAATGTATTAAAAATCTTAATTCATAACATCTCTGCCGGTCACAATTAGTATGACGTGAGAAGTTTGATCTCTATCTAAAACAGAGCGGTACACAATCCCGTTCTGTGGTTTAACAACTGTGAGCCTTCTTATTTCCGACTTTTTTTGTTTTTGTTTTTCCCAGGATAGTTAAATCTTCCTTTCTCCGCATCTCCACAATTCACCCGAACAACAAGACGTTAAGTTCTTTAATTATAGTATGTACGTTGGAAAAAACTTGTTACAGTACAGTTTCGTTACACTTTGAAATACTGAGTCCTTCTTACCCTGAAATCAGTTATTTTCCATCAGTTCCAATTTCGAGTAACATATTCTCCTCCATCGTTACAATCGATTTTTATATTCAAATCAAATACTTCCTTGACAAAAGGCGTTCGACAGGAATAAAAGACTGACGATGACCGCTTAACCTTTTCGGCATCATGGCTTCTGTTGCCGTTTCTGTTTATAGATTGCAATATATAAATGTGTTGGTTCCTAGATTGACTGTCATTTATTTATCTGGGTTCAGGGTTTAACTATTTTTTTCTCCAAATAATTTATGTTCACATTTGAAAATTGTTGCATTCATAAAGGATGATTATCAACTCGCCAGTAGAAATAAATTAATAAACATACTAATGTATCATAAGCTCATTACGTCTCTAGTGTTCGAGTAATAAACAGGTTAATATTTATTGCAAGTTTAGTATTTAAGTGCATTGAAATAGGGAGAATTTAATCACGTTTTACAATACAATTATGTAAATGAACACTTATGGTGTCACATATTCTTTGTACTTTTTACAGAAAATGAAACGTGTTAAATCAGTTAATGCATGAAAATAATGCGTCACGAAATTACTTCTTCGTCGTATAAAAATAACTTGTTATTCTTACGTGATTTTTTCCACGTGTAGATTCTTTAAATGCTGTGTCACCTCATGTAACAAATATATTCTTACGTAAAATTTGTTTTCTGAAAAGTGTTTTCCATAAAATTTCATATTATATATCCTGAATACAACTCACCTTTTTGGAATTCATTTTACACGATCGTAAAAAACAATTAGTAGGTGGATGAAATTCATATTGCTCTGAAGTAAATAGATACCCGGTTTTGACGAAGATGATTGGATAGTACATAGAAGGAAAAACGATCTTAATACTGTTATATTTTTATATTTTATACGTTTATTCTAAAAACGTTTTATATACTCGCTTTTGAAGTCTGTAGTATTAGAATAATTAATACATTGGTCAGATTATGTATGTCACTTATAACACACATGTAAATGTACATTCCTGTAACGAATTAAGCTTATATATTTTACGATTGGTTAGCCTCAGTAGTTAGCCGTATTATCATATTACCAAAACCCATATTTTCCATCCTTATTTGGCTAACCGTATGCGTATTGGTTAGTCGATTCATTCCGAAGTCCTATTGGTTAGTCAATTTCACATTATATAGTGAAATCTGCATTGGTTAACCGAATCTATATTGGTCAGTATAATGTACGCATAATCGTGAGATGAATAGAATAAATAAATACTCTCTTTTGGCAGAACAAATCGCTGGAATATTCGAGATTAGAATATATTCGAGAGGTAGAATATATTCGACTAAGACATCGCATGCATTACTTAATTTATTTGACAAAATTGTTTCCTAGGCTGACGCCTCTAACTGACTACACGTCTGAAATAAACTAATTTGGGAAAGAGAAAAGTAGAGTCGGAGAGATGAGTAACATGTAATCATTAGAAAAGCAATGGGTTCATTACTACCCCAAGAGTACACATCTGCTTCTCGATTCATTGATTTTTACCATTCATTTCATTAATGGGGGGATAGCATAGTTCAGTAAAAGTATACTTGTATGATAAACATTGTAGATAACCAATTTGTTTATTTATAACTTCCATTTCCGTGGAAGAGAGGGGGATTTATGGGCTCAACGGTCCCTACAAAAGGTTTCCCTGCAATTTCCGAGACCGTTAAACGCTGCAATGAACTTCGCCAAGAACGAGCTTAAGAGCAAGGGCAGTGATCCTGTTTGTCCCGTTGCTACTAGCCTCTACGAGACAATACGAGTTGAGAATTCAACAAAAACCTGCAATGTATATAATTTAATCGAAATGAACCATATTCTAAACTAATAAGGAGTCTTCGCACTTCCATTATTTTTAGAGAATTCAACTGGGAAGAATTGAACAAAACGAGAGAATTCTTTGTATGTACATTACTATTGTTATAAAGCAGGAGTGCTGAACTTCCTCATCCGTTATTTGTAATTATTTTAAATTCGAATAGCCAGGTGTTATAGAGAAGAAATCAATTATAAAGCAATTTTGATGTAATTTTTTAATCATGTTACGTCGAATGAAAATGGGAGACGGGACCGGGATTCGAACCCGGGACCCTGAGCTTTACGCGCTCATGCGCCTACCGACTGCGCCATCCCGTTCGCCTCTCGGGCCCGTCTACCATTCTCATTCAACTTGTGAAACCCAAAGACCTCTGAGGTGGTCTCGTAGAGACTAAACTCCTCATCTGAGGCGACTCCCTTAGGAAGTACTTTATTTGGGTAGTATTTTCCATTTCTGGTTCACAAACATAGAAATCTCTTAGATTGCGGTGAACCTCACCGCCAGGTAACAGATTAATCATGTTACGTCGAATGAAAATGGGAGACGGGACCGGGATTCGAACCCGGGACCTTGAGCTTTACGCGCTCATGCGCCTACCGACTGCGCCATCCCGTTCGCCTCTCGGGCCCGTCTACCATTCTCATTCAACTTGTGAAACCCAAAGACCTCTGAGGTGGTCTCGTAGAGACTAAACTCCTCATCTGAGGCGACTCCCTTAGGAAGTACTTTATTTGGGTAGTATTTTCCATTTCTGGTTCACAAACATAGATTTCTATAGTCTAAGAGATTTCTATGTTTGTAATTTTTTAAAGAAAAGACGAATGAAGTAATTGTGAAAGATGTTTTCAGCATAAAAATATGAATCTCTTTCCATCTTGAAATGTCAATTTTGCAGTTTATGTGCAAAATAGGACCATACAACTCGCAGGCATAGTAGAAACTGAGACTGGGAAAGAAATCTTGAAATTATCTCATGATCTTCATTTTACAGTTCAGTTTATACAACGAAACTTTTGAATATACGTAAAATAATCAGGAAAATAACAGCATGTCATATCATATAATACAGGAAATTCACATTTTTAATCATCCGTATAACTTTTAACTGGAGATTTCTTTGTTTCAAGTATACTTTAGAGGATAGAGAATCCAAATCATAGTACGATACGAATTTAGGAATACATTACTATTGAATCATCACGATTATTAAAGTGAGTTGACATTGCGTACTGTATTATATTATGCTAAGATTTAAGTACATACCACCCTACAGTATTAAATAGTTGCGACAGTAACGCACTAGCATTCTCATCCATAGACAACGTAAGGTGACTAACGGTTGAGCGCCGTCATTTGTCTTATCTTATCCCGTCGGTCACCGTTTAGCGTCGGTTCTTGAACTCCACTCCATAGTTATCACACTAAAACGCAAGTTTGTCCCATACAAATTGTACACTACTGTATTATGTTTTTAGATGTTTTTCAAATAAGCTTCATACTCAAAAGCTATGATACAGAATCAATTAAAATTTTAGGAGAACTATATCATTATATCTAAATGCAATTATCAGTAAAAAGCTGTTGTAAACTCAAAAATAAAAGTGTATTAAAGAATTTCGGAATAATTTTATTTTTAAAGAAAGGCATTAGATTAATTAAGAATTGTAGGCATATATAAATGATTTCGGAGTGGAGTCATTGCTTTAATTATAAAATATATCTGAACTGGCCAAAAATAATACTTTTTTGTTCTAAACTGCCATTCATAAGAGTTTTATTTTCAAAAATATTATAACTCTGCTAAAGAGGAATGAATAAGAATTTTCAGATTTACTTAACAATTGGGGTAGTAATCCGAAAAAATAGCGGAAGAAAATTTGAATTTTTAGAAAGGAACTTATAAAACTTTGACAAAATCGATGTGTTAAAAAACGTTTGAAAATGAACTAATACTCATACAGTAGCAATAATCTTACTTCAGTATATCAAACTCATCGAAAGATATCTTTGATCATATTTGAGATTCCTTTTTCAAGAACAATAAATATTTTAAAAATAGACACAACATCCTAATTTTTTATAGTTCTCGAGATCCAATGTCTTCATTTTACTTTCTATCAGTTTTTAATTTGCTGTTACTTCATCCTGCACCAACTTCACCAAACACTGTAACCAAATCTTTTACATCTCATAAATATTGAATTTTGTTTCTCGGACACTATTCTGTTGTCTTGGAAGTTGATGGGGTGTCGGCCTCAGTTTTACGTTTTAGATATAAGTAACGGTCAACCACCGCTGTCAGACGTATCTCCAACTCCGGTTGGGCCGCCTCAACATGTAAATATCTCGGAACGGAAACACCTCAGGATGTCAGATTTCGAAGAGCTTTTCCGAACACTGTCGTTTGAAATCGTGACTTGCTTTCGTGACTTCAGTTTTAACAGTTAACTCCATCACTAATGCCCATTATTTGACATTGATAACAAAGTCACGAGAAATTATTCACGAGAAGTCACGTCTTGTTTATAAACTATATACACATCACGCCATTCAAGCTTTTCTTTTTCCTCGGGAAATATATTTTGCCGATGAACAATTTCATTAGAAAATATATACAATGAAGGACACATGACTTGGACATTTAAGGAAAATAGAGATAACATTTCATAAGGAGAGAAAATATGCAGATTTTCAATTTTCTATCTTTTTAACTTCATGTTAGGTACTTAAAGAGTTGATTCTTTGCCTTTATTCCCTAATAATTCTTTTTAAATACTTTGTAGTTTTAACAACCATTTTCTTCTTCTTTTTTTAGGTACGTTCCTGTTAAGTCGGACTATTATCCAACGTGACTTATCAGTGAGTATGTCTACATTTGTTCAACAGAAATTCTTGTATATATTTACCATATAATGACCTCCGTTCGGCGCCCTCTGCGCACAAAATATTTCCTTAATACTCAGGTTTGTTGTTTTGTCGGCTTGCTCACTCCGTATTTGTTTTCTTCTATTAATTATTCGATTTTCTTTATTTCATTTCATAATTTCAATAATTTTTACACTTCTTCCGATACTGTTTTTACATCTCAATTATTGTATACTTTTATGTTTCAATTGTTATTTTCATCGGCTGTAACACAGTGTATGTTACAGCCGAAAAAGCTTTATAACATTAAAACTATGAGCAACAAACAAACGACGTTTAATTTATCATTCTTTGATAATGTTGCTAATACTCCACAATTACCATGTTGTATATATGCATATTTTGTATCATAAACTGCATTCGTATCGTCTGTGTGTAAAGTTATACTATTCACCTGCTCTTTTCATTGAGAAAAAAAGCCAATAATTTAGAATGTATTGAATTTCAAACTCTACTAATATTTAGACTCAATATTATTTTCATGTAAACGCAAATACATTTACATTTCATATCAGAAGATATAGTGTGAAGGTGTGTCTTATACTTTTGCCTTCTTATTTTCAAATCGAAGAGCTGAGAAAAATGACCACGAAGCCATACGCACTTTGTAACGGTTTTATTACTATAAATTTATTACTATTGAGAAGTATCTGTAGTAAGAATGGAAATAAACTAAAATGACTCTAAAATATAATATAATTTTACTCAGGGTAAAATGTTGGAACCAATATAAAGCTCGAAAGGCAAATTGTGCATCTTTTCGTATAAGGAATAGGGAAATTTGTGGGATAGATAAAACATACTTTTCTATTATTAAAAACATATTTGGGAAAAAAAATTTCTTGATTTCAAGATGTCGACATATATAAAACATGACGTTTCATGAAACTTAAAGACGCAATTCCTGTTTCAAAATTAATTCGAGGACTCTCAGATTTTGTAACAGCAGAAAGCAACTTTTAATAAAGAACATTCATCGTGAAAAGTAAAAGTTATTCCTAAATTACCTTGTTCCCGAGGAAACAGCAAGTGGATGGGGTGAATAATGTCACAATTCATAGAAAGAGTGGTCAAGCCGGACATGAGTCGTGTCAGTCATACGTCACGTCTTTCTCTCTCTCTCTCTCTCTCTCTCTGCTAAAATTTCAAGAAAAACTTCTACTTCCGGCAGTTGTAATCTCCCACAGTTTTTGCGTTTGTTTCTGAGTGTGTTTCATAAAACTTGATTAGTACCTGAGTCACAGCGTTTCAGTTCAAGTAATAGAGTTCTCTCAGATGCAGATTAGGTTCAACAAAACAGCTCCTTGAGGAAAAGCGGATCGCAGGAAAACTAACGGACCTTAGCATATTGAAATGGCCTAGTTACCATAACAGGTGTTGATGAGGAAAACAAAACGTTATTTTTGTAAGCCTGATGTTGGACTGAAGTCCCTTGCAAACATAAACCTAAATTAAGGTTTAGTTGCCTTTTAAATAAAGACAGTTTCAAATTTTACCTCCTTTGTTTATTGAAGTGGACAGACATGGATGATTAATGCCTTCGGTACAACATTGTATTTACGAAAATTATTATTCGGAGATTGAGATTGTTGACATGAGATCTTTTTAAAATGTTCCTTCCTTTTACTATCCATCCATGTAAGATCATCATATTATATATGCTGAATAAAAGAAATTGAAGAGAGTACAAATAATACCTTCTTTTTTTTTTAATATTCTACATTTTTAAATATTCTACATTCTTATACACATTCTCTAGGTACGCTTTTTTGACAATAAATTTATTATAAAATTAAGTATAATAATTTAAACTTAACTTTTAAATTCATTATACACTTTGTCTTGATATTCTTATTCAATTTTTAATAATAATTTATTAAAATACAAAATTATTTTAATGTCTACTTATTGTTTCTCAGAGTTCATAAAGGTAGTATTTTTATCCCTACTGAACCCGGACAGGCATGGGTACCTATACATCCATTATGGTACGGTTCCTTCTCCAGTTGCCTTAGATTTCGGAATTTGATGCAACGGTTAGTCCCTTGTTTTCTTTCGGAGAGTGAATCAGCATTGTGATCCACGTGGTCATGTACAGTACTTAACTAATTTTTGGGCGATAAATTATTTCTTATCTAGAATAAATGTGACCAGCTATTGTTCTTTGGTATTCACCGTATGAAGTGCGTGGAAATCAGGGAAACTTCCTCACCCTAGAGGACCATGGTAATCTAACTCAGTTGTTGCCAACCTCTGGGGTTCATAGACCGCTGATTTCACCTTTAAAATTCTGCGGAACAGGAAGTTATTTTTTTATATAAAGGTGAATTTATTTGACAAATAGTGGCTACAGAAATGTCAATTTTAAGAACATATTAAGTGTACATATTTAATATAACTTAACTAAGATCCTTTTTTTAATAAAAAATAAACATATTTATTCAATTGATGCAACAAAATCTTGACATGTCGAGTGAGTACCAGGTGAAGATGAGGAAAATGTTCGACTCCAGACTGGACATCAATTACAATAGAAAATTTGTTTACATTTCTAGTATTAATTTCCTGTTTCTCAAATAAGATACGAAACAATTTAATATATTTGACATAGCAAACTAGTTTCTTCAACAGAAGATCAAAAATTGCAATAAATGTCCAGATTTTTTCTGCAGAACACCAAAATTATTCACGGGTTATCAATGGTCCGGGGATCACCGGTTGGCGACCGCTGATCTAATTTCTCAACGCAACAAAATCCCTGTACCAACCAATTATATCCTTTGACTTCTTCTTCGAGCGCAAGAGTCTCTGGGTATCTGGCTGTGTCTGTTGTGTAGGAGTAAGAGGATATGACGAGAGGACGAAGTGATGTCGGGAGTCGGGTCGCTGCACATGTCTCGTAATGCGAAACCTCAGCGCACGGACTTGCGAGAAGAAACTGTTCCTCTTCCAACTTTTCTTCATCGCCCTATCCTAACTCCACTGCGTTCTGCAACGCAAAGCTTTATTTACTAGAAGATCCACCCTATTCTTCATTTACCTTTGCCATTTGGAGCAGTGTGTGCCAGCGTAGGACTAATGCTACCTGCAATCAGCAATAGAAAAGGATTGGACGGTATCACTTCTAATAAGAAACGTATGCCCAGTTGTTCAATTCCTTTAAGAAATAAATAATGTAATGACGAGTGTGACTGGCAAATACCGAGTGAATTAACTCTCCGGAAACAAGTAAGACATCATCCCCTCAAATCCGATAAAAGTATCCAAAAGGCAATCCGGAGAAAGCTTTGCGTCGAGACGGGCATAAAACGTGGCATTATTGAGTATGGATAAATATACGACTATAATAAACAATAAGAAACAATTAAAAATACCAATACCAATCATTTTGTATGGAATTAAATTATTAATAAACGTGCGATAAAAATTGCATAATGAACTATACAAGGAAATAAAAACTAAACTCTCAGTTATACTTAACACCAAATTGTATAAAAAGTATTTAATGGTATATTTACGACTGATATTAATTTATTTTATTAAAAATAAACTCATTGACGTTATAGAAGCAATGTTTCAACCGCGGTTTGTAAAAGAATCATTCTAGTTTTTCATGTTATTTTTATCTAGAACGAGACTATAAAGAAGAGTTTATTAATGACGGATCTTTTTAGGAAAGGGTGGTGAAACGGTAAGACGGTGAATTACTGAGTAACAAAATTAACCACACACTAAACGTTTCCTTCATTAACCATGTGCACTCCCTCTTTTTCTATACAATTGTATAATTGTTGGATATCTACTAGAAACGTGAGGCTTACCCGTTTGTGACGTGGTAATATTTTAAGCGGTGAATAATGTCGGCTGTTGAAAATTTGCTGAAGTAAAGAAATCACCACTTCAACGTTTTGATCCAATTTAGATATATGATGGAAGTTAGTTAATATATCATATTGTCTGTGTAAGGTAACATATTTATCGCTTTGAGTATTTATGGATAAAATATTGCTTTAACCATAATTCACAAAAATGTTTGTACATTTGTAGAGAATAGATATAGAGTTTAATACTAAAAGCAATCAGACGTTAATATAAAATGAATATAAAAGATGAATGTGAAGAATAAATGAGGAATTAACAATCCCCTTCCTTAATAACCTTAGATATCAAGGCTTTAACCAGCATTATAGGGACATAATTATGTAGTAGCATTTCTCAATGTAATGGTGTTGAATATTCGTTTTAGGCGTGTTCAATGGATTATTATTCTCTCTTTCTACACATACGAGTCTTCAGGAATATTTCCATTCATTAAAATATTAAATGATAGGAAAGTTTAGAATATTTTGTCGAAATATCTTAAATTTCTGAATTTTTCTTTTAAAACTGCCGATCCCATATCGATAAGAAAGACTTTTTAGTGTCTTTGAAATGTGTAAGTAGAACGTCCTTATGCCATTTAAGCAGCTTTCGATTAATTACTTTTCTCGTGACTTTCTCTGTTTAACATTGAGTCAAGAAGTTCAGCACGAGAGCGAAGTTTCAGAGAGATTGCTGTAAGTGCGTGTAACTTCTGAGTCGCCAAAACCACAACACGCGAGTACGGGAAAGACGATATTGCAACCGGAACCCCGCGTGAAGGCGTCTCGGAACCCCCTGCAACCAAGCTGACAGAGTTACCAACACACCGACATGACTTTCATAGATTGTGGTTGCCAATGTTATCAATAACTTGGTTTTCCGTGTGATCATGGTTTTGATATCCTACAGATGATTTTTCAGCCCATCATGAAAGACCAGTTGAAGACGTTTTTCCTACTCAACCTGTAAACAACAATGAATTAAATGAATGGATGTTAATGAACTATCATTAAACACATTTTTGGTTCTGATTATAAAAAAGGATTGAAATATAATTTTATTCAATCACTCTTAATGTATGAGCAAGAGGTAAATGATTTATTAACTGCAGCTAAACTAATATTTTGAATGAAAAGACCCTGAAGAGTAAAGGTTGATTTTCCTCAAAAGAAAAACTTAAGAATATTGTTTTTTATTCAAATATTATGAAAGCTATCGCGACCTTTTTAAAACGAACCCAGCGCATACTCTGAGTTGAGTCAGTAAATTATGTTTCCTGGTGGTGGTAAAGATCGCATACTCCAGCAAGTAATTCTTTCTTGTTCTCCAAGCATCGATAGAATTCCGTGATAGGGTGTGTAGCTCAAGGCTAGTGGTTGGTCGAAGGCTACAATCAAATCAGCATGAGCTGACATTTCTGTCTCTTTCATTTTCCCTCGCGGATAACGACGGCGCATTCGACCTGAATATTGCTAATGCCTCTGAATGGAAGCTTTTCAGACGAACAATTTGGTGAAAAAAAGACAAATACTACAGTAGTTCCCATCGTGATGTGCTGCGGTGTAAAGATGTGTTGCCTTTCAAGTATGTGTCGTCAAGGATGAGCTTGGCATTAATTTTTTTTCCTGCTAATACACATTTTATATTGATAAAGATAGAAATATAATTTTTGTTTAATACTTGAAGTTAAAATTACTTGGAACATCACTTGTAAAGATAATATTTTATTGAAAGATGTTATTTTTTTGGCACAGTTTTTTTTTTTTTTTTGAAAAATCCTTAGCTTTGGTTTGCAACAATGCAAGAGAAAAGATTCATTTTGTAGGTGTGCCTCAGGAATCTAAATTAGGTACCCACATGCGTGAGTAGAAAATGAATATAATAAAAAGACACATTGAGACATCTCGTATTATTTACATTGGGAATCGTACATAGATGAATGTAATATAATATACTTTCTGGTGACCACTTCGTACAAAGTGTTGCTAGAGTGAGAGAAGCAATACTCGATTAAGACAAATAATTTAATCTCCCTTGAACATAACAAAAAAAAATTTCCTTCAAATTTGCTTTTGCGATCTCCTGAGCAATGACAGTTATTTTTTAAATAATTTTTATCGCAGTTTTTAAGTATCGAAGTTAAGGGAATATTTCCCTGTGTAGGTCTACTTTAATATACAATGTTCAAGCGTTCCGCTACGCAATTCTCACTTAGGCGTAAAGTAGGCGCGCATCTTCCCGTGATCCGTTTCCTTCGTTCGAGTAGGCGCTGAACCACTACTGCCTGCCTCCACGGAGCGCGATGGGTGTGGAGCACTTACAGCACGTGACGATCAGTTCCCGTTCCGGTTCATCAGAGCGCACGGCACGGCTCCGCTGAGTTTCCCGCCACGACCGCACGCCGCGCTGCGTGTGCCGGAACTCATTGCTGTACGCTCGCTGCTGGAGCAAGTGAAAGAAGAGTTTCGGCTTATGATGATACATTCTAGGTTTTAAACAATGTGCTTTTCTTAAAATATGAGACAAGTCAATTATATTAATCATTCACTCAATACTAGATGGGGAGATTCACATCAATTATGAGATGGGGAGGTTGACAAAAAAAATTAAGTCTTCCATACCTAGTAGATTATTGTACAATGGAAAACATATCCACATATTTATGAATGTACTGATACAATTTCGAAGTGTTTCTTATAGTAGTATTCGTGTGAAATCTTTATATTCATTTCTGTAGAACGCCAAGTATTCTGACAGATTCCTTAGAGTATTCAGGGTAATCGGCATCCTACAACAACTCAACATCCCTCAACGATCCCGACCAACATCATCTGTCCTTTCTTCCACTTACCATCACACTTGATATTAAATAAATGAACAAAATAATATGAAGAAGAGAGGAGAAGGAGGTTTTGTGGAACTGAACCAATCTACTTTGAAAACAATACAAAAATATAAATCATCCAATTGTCCAAGGCGTTCTATCGTCCAAAATGTGTAAAACCCACGGAAGTCGTCGAGGAGAATAAGTAACTACTTTACTGTCCGGATGGAAGCAAAGGAGAATTCTAACAATTCGATTTAAGTATCCGAAGATGTACAATAAAATTTTGGTTGAGGTAAGGATTCCGAGAACAATGTGAGAAATGTTAAGTTTATAAAATTATATGTTAAGATATAATACAATTTGGAGATTTTCAAAAAATAATTGGCTTTTATTAAAATAATTATACGTATTACAATCAATTGAAGATGGCAAGATCTGCATATTGGAATGTCATAATGGAATTTGAATGACAGTTCTTCCGCACACTCCTCTATCAAGGACCGAGGAATAGCCCCAACATCTGGATATACTTATCCCCCTGAATGCTTGATTTCCT
Source organism: Laupala kohalensis (assembly GCA_002313205.1). Taxonomy (NCBI): domain Eukaryota; kingdom Metazoa; phylum Arthropoda; class Insecta; order Orthoptera; family Trigonidiidae; genus Laupala; species Laupala kohalensis. Next base: position 2,976,892 of record NNCF01126744.1, on the reverse strand, counting down.
CCTTTGGTAGAGATTCTTCCGGGCCACTTCACTCCGCCATCGCACAATTCTTGGATCCCGTTACTTGAACGAAAGCTTGTTGCGAAGCGAGAAGACGGAGCAGATGTTTTGGTAATTCTTGAGAAGACTGTGGAAGATGGATTGCGGCTTTCGTGGAAGGTGTTTGTGGAGAGACTGATGTGCGAACGCCCGAAGCAGAAGTCAGCGTATGAAGTGAACCGAGGCAACGAACGAGGGTTCTCGCAGTAATCAGGTATTAAAATGATTTCCATTAATATTGTTTTCTATTGCTTCCAGTTTATACGTTTTGAACGTAAAACAGCATCATCACTTCACTTTACCGGACAGTTAACACACAACATGGTACGGTGTAGTAACGGTATATTTTAGTTGACTGATGGTGTCCCTCGCATAGGGACAAAACCTAGTTATTTTTAAAGTTTCATTTTAAAAATAACTACTTATAAGTAGTAATTATGACGTTTATACAGCACTATGTGATATTGTTTGTTTATAATAAAGTTTCTGATAAAGAAACTTGTTTTGAATTATTTATTTTCCATTTAGATAACGTATTACTAACTATATTAAAATTAGTACGTTCCTCGTATTGTGATATTGGAAAGACATTTTCTTCTTTCATTATATTGTGGTTTATCAATGAAAAAAGGAAAATATTTCTTATATGTATCTTACAATTACAAATAAAATGCTTTCTAATTTTATTAAATATATTCGCTCGTAGTTTCGATCATCAGGATACAATTCCGTGTACGCAATTCCAACTTAGGTTCTGTCATCAGGAAGGATATTAAAGAATTTTTAAAAACTTTCTACTGTCAATACTATGTTTTCCTCACCTCAATGACAAGAAACACTTTAATTTTAAGATTTCTGAAGAAGTGAAGTCGGAGTCATTCAATGAGAGATCCTTCTGGATAATATCCTTCCAAAAGAATTGAAAGTTCATAAGAGAATAGTTATAGGCTTCCCTCTGAACCGTTGATTCTTTTACGTCAAGAAATTGATCATTTTAAGGAAGGGAGTAAGTGTAAAATATCCAATTAAAAATTTTACACAGAGACTAATGTTAAGTTTAAAATGAATTCATTAATTTTGCTTCATTCCTTGTAAATTCTTCACGTCAGTAGAACAGAACGCGTAATATTAATTGATAAAAACGTTATTTCAGTGAATGATTTTTTTTTACTTTCTAATTATTTATTATTGTTTTATAATTATCTGTATAGAATCTATGAATACTTCTGTGCCAGACATTGTAATTGAGAGGACTCAATTAGAATGTCCACCTCAAAAATATTCTAAATGGGTGGATATCGAATTACGGTTTTCATAAGTTGTGACAAGTTACAATAATTTAACGTTTTCAAATTATTTGAACTATGGACACCAACTTTGTATGACAATGCATGACGAGCGGAATGGAACAAATTATTTTGTTTTTCATTTATTTTGTTCTCAGACCAAATCTTTGAGTAAGTTCTATTACAGTATTTCGTTTCAGTTAACTTTATTTCACTATTAAAAAAAAAAATTATTTCCTTTTAACTATTTCACCTTTTTTTATTTTCTTTCAAGTGAATCTGTCTCTAGCACATTGTTCTGTTAACAGTGTCATCGCCGCAAATGTCCAAGCACATCCGTATATAAATAATGACGTTACCAAGCACCGGATGTCTTCCGACACTTCGCCAACGTTTCTTTCGTCAATATTAAGGTATTCATGGCCATATTGCGGTGCCATATTTTGTCCTTTCAAAAATTTATATCTTCGTATTTTTCTGTTCGTGAAATTTCGTGTATTGCTGAAAAAGATATAGTTCCATGAAAAAATTCAAAGCTAGAGTCAATTTCTCTGAAGCGAAAAAGTTAGAAATCAATAATATGGATGTGTCACATTTGTTGTAAATCACAGCTAATTTTAGAGTAAACTGCACTTTCATATCTCCATCGATTTAGGTGTGTACGTAAACTTTGTTACTGAATCAACCATCATAGAACGGTTAATAATTTTTGTACTTTTATTCTGCCCTGGGTTTTCGCAAGTTTTCCATTGGTCACTTTGATCGTACATGCTTACTTTGGGGGAGTAAATTTGCTCATTTCCATCATGTAATGTTTAGCTGCTTTGGGAGTGGGGGGATTTGTTCATTAACGCGTAACAATTTCAACAAATATTCTTTTTTGTTTTAAAAATATTCGGTTGTGATTAAGAACGAATCTTTTGTCTCTTTTAAGTCTCTGAAATTGGTAGTCGCTGGAACACCTTTTAGAAAAAAGGGTTAATAATGAGAGTGAATGATATTTTGTGTACGGTAAAATATCTCTGTAAAATGAACTAAAGAATATTTTTGAAATCCACTTACATTCGATTTTTAGTTCTTTGTTCGTTACTTGAGTAACTTTCTACACCAATAATGAATTTATTCATTTTTAATGTTATATTGTGGTGATATAATTTTTATTGAAATATTAATAACAAAGTACATATGTAGTTAAGATGAGTAAAGGCGTACACAATGAGAGGATTCAAAAAACGAAGGAAATCTCGATTTTCCTTGGCAACGAGACTTCAGACCAATAAGGAGCGATTGCCACTCCGAGCAGAGCGACCGAGGCGCGGCTTCATAACCAAGGACAGCAAGTAAAGGTTGAGTCCTCCTTGCGAACTGGGCACGGAATAACTAGTTACAAATATCAATAACAGCGTCGTCATTAAGTGAAACTATTCAATTCAATTCAAAAGGGCTTTATTAATCAAAATTTGTTAAATCTAAATACAACAGAAAAAATATACAATGCAAAGTTTTTGGCGGAGCTGAGGGCCCGTACGCCTTTGTTTAAGCCCGAGGTTACCGTGGGCTGTGCATACTGTACCCTGGCATTCACTCTCAACGAACGTTCTAGTGCTTGTTGCTTGGTGTTTCAGTTCTACGATAAAAATAGAAGAAAGTGAAACTATGTTAGACGTTGAAGTTCAACTACAACTTCCGTTATGTTCGGCATCTAACTAATTATTTTGCAAATTCACTTTCGTAAACTGTTCCGGATCATTGACAGTATTTATTGGTCAAAAGAAGAAAATATTGTTCAAGTAATAACGTTTAACGTGTAACAATGTCATTGCGGTGTCTACCATCACTATATGAATTACAGACAGACACAGTGGCCTGGACCGTACTCAAGGGTGGGGGTGGGGAGGTCTAACCGGGGAGCATTTTTGTTAAAAACTATGGTTTTACAACACAAATATCATAATTAACAATATGGTAATAATAACAACAATTATTTATTTAAGTTGTAATTTTATTAATGTGGTATTATTAATAATAACAATTACAACTAATAATTATAATTAATCTTGTAACACTTTTACAAAGTATGCCATTTATCAACTTCAATTTTCAATATCAACCTTATCTGTTAAAGAGTTCTGGTCCAATGTGGGGGTTATAGCCCCCACCCCCCATAGATCCATCACTGGACAGACAGATGACAGGATGTAATGTGAAAGTAGATGAATAGGAGGAAACCAGTAGTTAAAGAAACCTTGCAATGGCTTCGTTGAAGGTAAGGTGGTCAAATGTTAATAGCCAATAACATAATAAATAATAATAATAATAATAATAATAATAATTACAGAAAGAAAATTAATCGGATCACAAACGCAAAGTCAACTGCTTGGTGCCAACAAAAGTCGCCATGTCACCTCTTCGACCAGGCTGACCCGTTCCTTCTCCCTCCATGCTCCTTAATCGAGGTGACTCACAGACTGGTCCTGCATTCCTCCGTGATTCACTGCGCGATCGAATCGCTACGAAAGAATCAAAGCATCCCCCAACCCCCAACCCCTCCCAAAAAGGATAACGACGAAGCAACGAAGAGATTCACCTCCTTGGATAACGGATTGGAGACGTAACAAACGAAATCGAATGTGTTCTGCATCTGACCATTCGCATTGCGCCTTCCCAGCTCTTGATAGAATGTTTCCTTTGAAGCAGTTTGTGGGATTCTTCAATCTATGAATAGGTGACTGGACATTTACCATGTAATGAGATGTAATAAAAACATTCCCTCCAAAACACACAATTCTGTATTCAAAAATTTCAATCCTAGAATGTGGAGAGGTATTTTCAAACATCCTTTCCTATCATAAAGAATTTATTTACTTCAATTTAAAAAGTAATGTTTTCAAAAAAATTGTGAATGGTGAACTATTATATTAATGTTAATTGTGAGTTGTTCCTGCAATTTGTCCTCACAATGCTTTGGATTTCACACTTCTACATGTTTATGCTCATTAATTTATAATTTATTTATTTTATAACTTGAAGTGAGGTTCAATCTATGACTGCTCTTCTTCTTAACCATCCTTTGAGTGACGGATGTGGGGTTGTTTTGTAATTGAAGGTTCTACACCGACATAGCACTGCAGTAAGTGAGAGAAATCCCTCTTGAAAAATGAGAGGTTACCTAACCCGCACTCTCCAGCTTAGCAAATGGCCTGGGTATAAGGCATGTGGAAATGTTCGGAGTAGCAAGACTGTATAACTGATTAGAACATGGTGACGAAAATTTACTTCCTACATTTTCTTTCCATTGGCGTTGAATTACCTCAAAGCTGCAAGGATGTGAAAAGGGATCTATAATGCGAACCAAATTCGCAGTTATACAAATCGACTCGGGTGTAGTGCCAAATACAGCAGAGCTGAAGATCTATTGTCTGTGCTCTTAGTAACGGATAGCAAACCATCTATCATAACCTGAAGTCCGGAAGTCATCATATGATTTTAAATGCAAATAGTGAGCCTTAATTGTATTGCCTCCAATTGAGGTGTTTTGTATCATTTGGATGAAAAATTTTTGTTGTTGATAACAATGTTGTTTTTTGCGTTATTCAATCTTGTACAAACTATACAATCATTTAAGCTCTACTATCGGAATTGGAGCACCGCGCCGCCCCCACGACCTCATCCTTGTAAAACAGTATCAAATATATAAATGTACTTTTAATTCTATTTAATTACTTATATATCGCAAAAAACGCTTGTTTTACCAAAAAGTTAATTTTAAACATTTCATCATCTTGAATTATGTTGTATAATCATTCCTTTACTAAATCACATGTGTTGGTGTACATTCTTTTCTTATTTTTTCGAGTGAGTGTGTAATCAATGAGTAGGGAAAAATAATGTGTCCACCAGTATTATTGTTTGATGACTGATATATGATTACCAAAATTCATTCCTTCGCAACAGGGCATTCAACGTGCAAATTTCTCCACTATTTTGGTCTTGCATCTTGTATATTCTATGAAAATACAGGAGCACCTTGGGTCCCGGTCGTCATGAGTGAACCTTGTGACCTGGAGTCCGTTCGTTTGGTTTTGCACATCAGCTAACGGAGTACTCTGACGCACTCGACTGTCAGTGTCTGGCTGCAAACGACTGGTGAGGATTCTTCAAGATGGTGTAACTAATGTCACAAACGTGTACGTGTCACATTAAGTACATATGTATGTAATGAGAACATTAGTTATACCAGCTTCAAGAATCCTCACTAGTTGTTTGAAGGCGGACCTGACAACCCTGTGGGTCAGAGTAAATAAACTGAATATGAGTATATAATATGTTTATAATGTGAAGCATTGCAGATTCACTATGATGATACTATTATTATTTTACTTTATGACTTGGTTTAACGAAACATAGACAACTATACAATTTGGAATTCAAAAAAAAAAGCTATTTCTGACAATCACATCTCCGAATGATGAAGATATAAAATATAAGATATTCGTGGTATGTTTTACAGAAGAACTTCGTGATATTATTAGAAATATTAATTCGTTTCATTATGAGAACGAGAATATGAGTATTAAGGTGCCAAAGACCATTGAATTACTCATTAATAAATGTACTGTATAATTCATCATTTAATATGATGCACGGCGAGGAGGAGATCATACATAATTCCACGTTGCATATTAAGTCTTTTTTCTCTCACGGAAGTATCAGATCTCGCTGTGCAATATGAGTACCCCGTCTGTTGACAGTTCACTGACCTTCTTGTAACTGGAGATATATCAAATTGAAAGCGAATGCTTTAACTACTGGATAATGAGAGTTAGCGAAGCCACACAGATGAGAAATGAAACTTGAAACCGTATCTCGAGCAATGAAGTCCATATGTAATACGTTTCTTGCAAGTACCGCTGCTCTGGAGACAAACCAGCTTCCATAGCTCAACGGTGATGGACCTTACGTAACGGCGGTTCGCAAGTTCGCGATCTCGCCGCCATACGTCGCCACTGACGCAGGTCGTCGATCCACTTCCGTTCGCGATCTTGTTCAGCGAAACACGAAAGTATGTTCCATGTACTATTGATCCTGGAAGTGACTGATACATGGGGGTCTAAGGGGGTTATAGCCCCCCACCACCCCCATTTGGACCTGAATTTTCAGCAGATAATATTGAAATTGATAAAATGTATCTTTTTCATTTAATATGTATTTGCCATTTTAAACAATTAATAAATTTGGTCACTATTTAAAAAAATCACTATTATAATATTTACAACAATATTTATAAAATTTCGCCCTTCCCTTGATTACGGTCGAGATCCGCCACTGGATCCTGGTATTTCCGTTATCTTTTTTCTACATTCACCATAAAGTTTTTTTTTTCTTTGTCTGATGACAAATCTTGGCGTGGTAACGAACATTTGAGTGCACATATTAAGGAAATGGATATTTTACAATTATTTTAAGAAGATCTTCATGATACATGATATGAGTTTGTCTGTCCGGGACAAACCGAATCTTATTAGATACGAATACCGACGTTTCGGCCATAGTGCTGTGGCCTTCTTCAGGGCAATATCAGAGTCGTACAGACCTCTGTCGCTGTCGTACTCTGCTAAGTAGAGTTCGACAGCGACTTAGACCTGTACGACTCTGATATTGCCCTGAAGAAGGCCACAGCTTGATGGCCGAAACGTTGATAGTCGTATCTACTAAGATGCGGTTTGTCCCTGACAGACAAGTTCATACTGACTCCGGCCACGGAAGCCTACGTTTATACTTATACATGATGTTTACAGGTTAGGTTACGAACTTGCATTACTACGGAATAGGTTAGTATTAAGGTTATTGTATCACTAAACACGTGATAAATCATTCTATTTATATTACACGGGTCTCCCTGGTGGCATTTCACGTCGTGAAGGAGTAAATGAATTTTTGCAAAATAATAAAAATTATCGGTTCGTGTTGTTCAGTCACGCTTTTTTCGTACGGAGCAGTTAGTACTATTTGAAATTCATGTTTCTAACATTTGCGTCAGAATTCCATACGTCCATAATATGTTCGAATGCACTATAGAAATGCGACAACGTTTGTTTCTTCTTTTTTTCTTTCTAGATGACTCCTACTACTTTCTGAATCTTACTGAAGTAACTTGTCTAGTCCTCAGCTGTTCTATAACGATTCCTGTTGAAATTTTCCACCAATAAGACTACGAATTTCCACTTCTGCGTATCTGCATCAGTCGTGTACTTTATTTTGGAGGGACCAAACTTGGGATGAAGCATACATTTCTCGATTTCTGGTAACTCCGACCATTGTCTTGTCAAGCAGGTATGAAAATGTATGTTATAAGGAAGGATAAAAGGGAACAACGTTCTTCTTCATTACATGAGTGAAATTAGTTTCCCTTCTTGCTCAATCTCTGTGCTCTCCTCTTTTTACAGTTATGTTTTTGATATGCAAATGAGATTTATTAATTCTTAATGATTCTTGTGAAGCATTTAATTCAGTGACTTTCATGTGAATGGTGGTCATAAGGCTCTCAAAGAATGTGAAGATTTTATTTCCTTGAGAAAATTATAATTAAGACTTTTTAAAGGAAAAATTAGTTTCACTGAACACCATTACGCATGTGAAATTTTATGAGGTTCAAGCTATAGTTGCTTCTTAAGACAGAATAATTTACACTATATTTCTTAAATAAAAAAGTTTTCTTTGGAGCCCCTTAGTTAGACTTTGAGTAAACATTACCAATACAAGATTTCTCACTAATAATGAAATTACATCTATAACTTTTTATATATTTCAACGATTAAGATCCGCGAAGATAAAAGATTTTTTAATTTCTGAAGATACTTTGAAAAACAATGATTATCCACTTAGTAGAAGAAAAATGTATTAACAATAAATTTTCACAAATCTAAGTAAATTTATAATATTATTATCAGCCCTTCAATAACAAGAGGATGTTAGTGAAAACTATTAAGTTTGGACTCGTCAAAAAGTAAATGTTGGTGTAGGCAAAATGTAAAACTGAATTTCATTTCAGCGAATTACAGATCACAAATAATACTTTTAGTATGTATTAATTTATTTTCTTATATTAAAAACGTGACTTTTCAGTTTTTGGCAGTACATATGTTACAATAAAAAAAACACATTCCTCCAGATCGGGACAAAAAAACAGAAACACTCCAGAATACTATATTACTTACTAATCATAATTATGTTCAATACAACCTGGTTCCACTTTGACCGATACCAACAGAAAAACGAGCAATGTTTGTATGGCTAACAATCGGTAACAATAAGAGTCAATCCAAACGCCTAAATTTTAACATAGACCGTACTAAGTGAGCAGACGGCGATTGCAGTTAAATTTACTCATTCCATGATCAGCTTCAACCACACAAAACTGAAAACTTCTCTGCGAGACTAAATATAATAAAATAGATCCTCACTACTATAAACTATCAATTTTAGCACAGATCCGTGATGGCATGGTCTCTACTTGTTCATTTCGTGACCGTGATGAGAAACAAACCACTGATACCTCCTCCGTCCGATACTACACAACCTTACCCTATCATCGAATGTATTTGTGACAGATTCCATGCCTTTATGAATATCTGGAGCACAATCGTTTCTGGTATGTTCACATAAGATGGAGACCAAGAAAAATATCAATTAGAAAGAAAAATAATAATTTTGTTATTAGATAGACTTGAACACAAAAACGTGAGTTTTCATGTTTGTCAAGACGCGACGACCATCTTTACCGAACAGTCTCTTCATTAAACAATAAGATTTTTGATATAATTTGGTAATATACTTCAGTTATACTTTTTTATTATAACTCGATTATTAGGTATGAAGAAGGATTTGATGCCCCATAAAGAACCGTTGTATATAAATTAGTCAAGACCATTTCTCCTGGGACGTTAATGCAATAATAATAATCGATCCCAATATACACATAATTAGATGACCCAATCAGAAGAAAAGATAAGCACCCGTCGCTTTGTAAAAATGAAGTTAGGTTCTTTCAAAATGTGAGTTTTTGTATTCGAAATAAATGCAATTATTGAGTTCTATAAATTGAGAATATTATGAATGGCACTTTCTGTTACCTAGTTGATTTGTTTTTACGTTTCATTCTTTCTTTCATTGACCACCAAGGAACGTGGTCTTAATCTCATGAACGTTTCTTGCGAAACTGCTCGCGTTGTTGTGATAAGTTTTGGACGCGTGGTATGACCTTTTTGTATTTGAGTCTTCCGATTTCTTCGACGAACCGATGCGTGCCACACTGAAGTCAATATCGTACATATTTAAATTTCTTATTGGGACAACCAACAAGAAGATATTACGGCAGTGTTTCAGAAAAGATAATAATGTAGCAACTTGTCATTAGTTCTTCAATCTGTTCAACTATATTTATGAACCAGTATATCTTGCGAAAAGTACAAATGCTTATATATTCAAGACAGTTTCCAACCTAAAGTTTTTCTCTACGTCTCTTGTATCTAAAACAACATACATTTGTATAACGCTAGGGAGTAATAAAGTGTATTAAGTCATTGATGATCGAACCTCTAGAACTTCCAAGCAAAAATTATAAGAAGAATAGAATCATTATATGGATGGATACGTGATCAACTTCGCACCGAAACGATTGTGTCTATGACAATTCGTGAGTCATTCAATGAAGTAGCTTACGTATTTAATACATAAACTTGGACCTGAAATCCTTACGACTCAAGAGATAAAGAGTGAGTCACACAAGGAAGTAATTAGAAACGTGATTTTGATGCAATAAAAGTTTTTATTGTAATGTTAATATTTTACTCGCTGAATAAACCTCATCTTTAAAACGTAATTTGCCTTCGTATTTAATTACTGTTGAAGTATTGAAGATTCCTTCGTTGTGGATATTTCTGAAAAGGTAATGACAACATAAATGTAAGATATTTGATTTTACGAGAATAATTGAGAAACTTAAACAGCCATTATCCATTGATACATTAAGTCTGGAAAAAGCAGTCTATTGAAACTAGAATTAATTTATTTATCAATATATTACTGTTTTGAACTTGCCATAAATTTAGTTTCACATGATATCTATTCATTTTTATTCGTTGGAGCCTACACTTTTTCCCTTTTTGAAAATTCAATTTTCTCAAATGCACTCGGCATAAAATAAGTAAACCTTTTGAAATCAATTCATTCTGTGCGTCCATGAGTTAATTATTAAAATCGTATTACATTGATAACATTCGCTTTTCCACTTAAAGTTTAAATTTGCAAACGGATCTCTATTTTCATTGGGAAAACTTATCTTCTCAGAGTAACAATCTAGGGAAATTATCCACGGACGTACAAATGCTATTACTAATACCAAGCTCAGAGGTTCCTTTTAATTTTTCTGTTCCGGAAGAACAGTTTTGAAGAAAGATAACCCGCAACTTCTTTTCTTTCTGAGACTGGGAGCAAATCTTCTTTCGAGCTTAGTATCTTTTGTTGTTTGGCACAAAACAAGACGTTAGTGACTCGCGTTTTCTTGTATCACGAGAGACTCCCAACATTCAAAATAAGGGAACGCTACGATGAAATACAAAGATTTAAAACAATAAAATTTAGTACTTAATACCAAGAACTAATGTGTTTTAATGTTCGTATTATTACTGAGAATACTAACACGTATTTTTTAGACCAGCAATTTTGTCTTAAGGAATTAGAAGGGGACAGCTTAAGAAATGTTGAAAGAGCTGTAACTGAAAAATTTCATAATCGTAACTGAAATTGTAATTTGTAACTGAAAAACCGCCTTCTGTATAAACTTATCTTCTTTGAAATATATACTTAGATACCTAGATAGTGATGCACTGTAAATAATTTTTTGGGAATAGTAATATAAAATTAAATTTTTTATTGTGTTTTATTAACACATTTCAACGACGTACATTTTCATTACCCGGATACGTACAGCATTGCCTGGAAATTGGATTTGTCTCTTCTCTGGTTTTTCACACAAATTCTCGAATTTTTATCAGTGGAATATCTGTTGATAAATAGAAAAGTGATGAATTATAAATTATTATTATTATTATAAATAATTAATCATAAATAGTTATAAGGAAATAATTGATAATTATGAGAAGTATGTTGTTCGGTTTGTTGCACGTTTACTCACAAAAAGTCTAATAGAAGTACTTGGCGATATCACCACAGCAATACAGTCCCCTTCCACATCCCTGGACATTACCCATGCTAAAAAGAAATGGTAATACCCGCTTAGCACTCTCAAAATAACGCGTAAATATCCATTTGAGGGTACAATATCGTCTGTCTAGTGCGTTTAAGAAAATTTCATGTTTGATAAATATACGTGAATAAAAATAAATGGTACAGATTTCATGGTGACAAATATTCAAACAATATTATTTGAGTATTGAATAAGAATTGTTCAAGGAACGCCTCTATACTTCACGGTTAGCTTCAAATATGTATCACTTCAATAGATATATAAGTATATTATACTACTATTAACGTCCATTATGTAATCAAATTAAATAAATAATTGTAAACTTACGACCTTTGAAAGAAGAATTAAATTTTTATTTTTTATGAATAGCTGACTACGTGTCGTAAGTTTATAATTATTTATCTAATTAGATAAATATATTATCTTCATATCTAAGAATTTTTCCATTGTTATCTAAGAATTGTTAACGGTGAAATTCCTCTCGGAACCAATAAACTGTTTTGAGTATTTAGTATTTATCAACACCTTCAGGTCACGGTCTTGCGAGAACTCAAAAGAGTGTTAAGGATTCGCTAATAACCCTGCTGTATTTTTCCATCCGTCCTGGGGTTGACGTATATTTATCCAGTCGTTACCAGTTGTCTCCAGATAGAGTCGCCAAAATCCCGAATACTGTTTTCACCAGCGCGTCATTTGTTTTCTTGTTTGTTCACTTCGCAGTCACACGCGGCAGCTGGTGGTCATGAGTTGTCTTGAGTGAGGTATGTTAGTGGTTTTGTGGACACGACGTTTCGTCGTCCATATTAAAATTTCTTTGTAATACGCATGGATTTGAAACACTCCGGTTGTGAGGATACTCACGATAACAGTACTTCCTATTTCCAAGGTAATCTGTTGCTCGTCCGTGTCTTAGAGTGCAATATCTAGAAAGTGGTGTTAAAATAATTCGACTTTCTTTAATCGCATTATTTTAATCTATGACAGGTTATAAAGGACGCAGCTAGGTAGAATTATGAGGAAGATGGACAGAACGTGATATTTAAAATGTAATCTGTAACGGTCNTATATATATATATATATATATATATATATATATATATATATATATATATATATATGTATATATATATATGTATGTTTAAATTTGAACAGAGGATGGAAAGCATTTAATTATGATTCCTGGTAGTAAGGTCTGATTTTGGTCTTTTTTATTTTCCACCTTCTGATATTATTTAGATCCACCGAGTAATTTCATTCGTGCACACAAGACTTCACTGGGTTTTCTCACGACACAAAGACGTGTCTTTTATGCTGGAGAGCTACAGAAGAATTCCGTTTGACCACTGAGGCACGAACTGTTCTGAGAGTTTTCTTTGTTTGCTGTATCAAAAAAGTGTTACTTCGTACTAGTGAAATTGCGTTTTTATTCATAATTCATATTAACATGTCAAGTTTCACATAAAAACACGAACACTTTGATAAACTATACTATATTATAATATCTATCAATTTGTGTAATAAGTATGAATCCAAAACAACTCGTGTATCAGATATTGTTGTGAATTTGACTATTGAATAAATAAATAAATTTGTTGTCAAAAGCAGTTACAAACTTCGTATGACAACATGGAGGCCAATAAAATAATTTACTCTCCGGAAGCAAGCAAGGGACCTTCCCATCAATTCCGACCAAGGGCCTTAAACAAGAGAGGCATTTCAGCGCACTCCTAATATGAAAATAAAAATAGTAGCATTATTATTATTGATAATGTATACTTGACATATTTTTAAGTAGCATCGAAATTCGAGAATACATCGTGAATTTATTTCAATAGATCATGTAATTTAATTTATTATATTTTGTTTGTTTTTGATCGTTGTTTGCTCTTTCCGTCAAAACTTCCCAAGACGTACAATCCTGTTTTAGCGAACACGGCGAGAACAGAAATAAATTACTCAGGGAAACACCGCATAGAGATTCATTATTTTCCGTCTTTCATCAATCCAGCATCCGGAAGACACGTATGACATTTTCGAGAATGCTATTTCGTCCTTGCGTAGTTCTGACAGCTTTCTTCGTTACGTAGACGTGCACAATGGACAACTGCTGACCTCCGTGGTTGACGTGTTGCGTCACAAAAGATTTGTGACGGTCCGACTTATCGCACGTGGCGTTGCAGGAGATTCACAGGAGATTCATGCACGTGCGGGCGATACTGAGAAAGTGTGTGACACGTGATCAATAGATGAGGTGGAAGTCTTTCAATGGATGTGTGGGTAAGTTGTAGGTTATATCTAAACACGTCTAATCAAGAACATATTAAAGGCCATGTGTGTGGTCTCAATATGTGAATATGGATGATAATTTCAAAGTATGATTTAATGGTTAAATTAATAATGATTTCAATTTCGCACAAGCATTTCCTTAAAAAGTGGAAAAATATACATAAAGAATTTTGATATTAATTCACATTTCCGTAAAATTTGGGGCACAAGAAGTCAATAGTGGGGTGTCTAAAGGTTTCTTCTGTGGTCGGAGGTATAATAAACTATCTGGACTGTCCAATACAATCACAAAAATCATGTACCTTAAAATTACATTATTTTCCACCGATCTTTCTAACACTAAATTTTCTATTCCCAGAAAATATGCAAGCTCCCCCTCCCCCCCAAAAAAAAATTTTTTTTTTTTGATCCGCTCCTGATTTTACATGAAAAAATAATGTTTAATTTACTCAGCATTTACTCGTTATTGGGTCTAGCAGAATTATTAATGACACGTGTTCACCTCAGAGAACAGCACCCGAGAGCAAAGGGCACGTCGCGTCGACACATGCGCACCGCCCACGCTGAAGTAATGTGGACTCGTGACCACGCTCGTACGGGTTTTATTACGCTCCTTGTTTCCTGGATGTGATGCATGTGCGGGGGAGGTCCGAAACATATTTTGTTTCCCAAGACATTGCCACTCCTCCATGTCACATACCGAAACACATTCTTGTTCGACTTATTTGTTTCCTGGGATATTTATAGTTTAGAGTACTTTGCGGACATTTATCATGAATGAAATAGGAAACATCACGATTAAATGCATAGCATAGCTTAGTTTCTGAAATAAACATCAAAAACGGTTTTTCCGTTTCTCTGTTACCTCTCAAGAGATAATATAAAATCAAATTCTAGTTAAAAATTAAAATAATTTACCCTGAGCTTCTACTCTAAGAATGTGTTGTTTTTTTGTTTTTGTAATTGGAAAAATTAAAAATAGTTTTCTGATTACTAATTTCTTTCATGTTGTTCTCTTGGTTAACTCTAAAGTGAGGGGGGAGATATTTTTATATAAACGAAAAAACGTTGTTTGAGGTCCTCTACATGCGAAGCTTTTAATGAGCTATTTTGAATTCATTTTGAGTTCAATAAATAGATTTAATATATAAATAAAATTTGAAAGTTTAGTTTTCCTCCAAATGCGCTGATAAACCTCAATATATTTATTGTGAAAATTTTCATTGAAACACAAAACTCAATAAATGTCGTAAAGAAGAAAAATGCATGATATAACGACAATTCTCGTCGAATGTGGTGATATAGCAGGAGCCGTATGTCAGCTTCTGTCTAACTCAGCGCATTTCCTGCTCCTTATACTTCGGATAAAACATGTTGAGTTGTGACAATGAATTGTGGCTTCTGTCACTCAGAAGCTCAATTCGTGCAATAGCGTGTTCTGGAGTGCGCGGACTGCAAGAACTCCCAGGATCAAACGCTCACTTTACGCTTATGAATCCTTGGAGACACCTTTCGAAAATTTTCTCGACCTTTAACGAGATCGAAAGTAATAAACATTTACTTTGGATGCGATTCTACATTTATAGTAATTCTGAATTTATTTATGTCATTCTTATATTGTTGTGAATAGACTTGAGGAAATATGTAAATTTATTTTTAATGTTCGCAAAGTTATTACATTAACATCCTTACCAAAAATAGTCAACCCCTAATTTACATTTTCTTATCGCTTAATTCTTTTCTTTCATGATGGCTTAAAAATATCACAAAAGTGAATTTGGTGTTGCTGTAGGTATTTCAATGATACAAACTTGATTCCTGACCGAATTGGAAAAACACTTAATAATGAATAAAACTATTCAAACGACGATTACCGAGGTATTGACGACTTTCTACAGTAGATACCCATCCCTCTAAGGTAGAAATGAGACATGACTTTGACAAGAATCGTATGACTTTTTCTCGGAGTAATATAAATGTAGTATACCACATTCATTTTTTCGGCTAGAATTAGGTGTTTCAAATATTTATATATTTAAAAAATTCGAAACACATCCTGTTTGTTCAGTACTAAACCATTTTCAGTATTTTTCCTCAAGTATGACGTTGCCATGGTAACGCATTTTTATGGACAGAGTTAAATGCTGACTAGTTCCTTACTTAGGGGGTTAGTTGATTCCTTTATTGCAACCAATCGATTTAATATATTCACTTATAATTACATTCACTCTTACAGTATCCATTGGATCGAGTCGTAGTAAAGAAAATTTTCTTTTAACTAGTGCTGTTTGTAAGTTTTCTGCGTTTTCTTGCCTTTTTTTTATCTTTCAAAATGTCGGATTAGTATATAGCATAAATAGACTAGTAATCGTGAGGAGGAATTCACCCCCTCCCCTCTACAAATCTTGTTTGTATTTTATCAGAAGGAAAGAGTAGAGTCCCCATACCTAAATAATAGAGGGAGTCCCACTATTACATTCCTTCAATCCGTTGGAGGACCTCCCACCACATAATTTTGAAAGATTGATCAATGGTTGAAAGAATGTAAGTCGATGCAATAAATCATCCATTTGGAATAAAAAAAGGTGCCAAATATCATAGGAAATTGATAATTGTTATTTATAATCATTTAAATCTAGTACATTCAGAGTAAAAAATTAAAATAAAAAATTAAAACTAGAGAATGAAAGATCACCTTGAGCATCTCTATACATTGTAGATATTATGGAATGCTATCACGCGAACTCTATCAGCGGCGCGAGAAAAGTTTCCCACACGTTAAGAACCTTCTGGAGAGAAAGAAAGAGAAGGGGGGAAGGGGCATTGGCATGCTGCGGATCGTCCGTGCTGCGCAGCTCCCGGCCGGATATTACGCGCACAACTTCCGGTGACCAATGTCAGAGAATGTTTCCTTTACGTGGTGCAAGAACGAGAAGATAGGTGTTCCTGTCTAAAGGAGAGGTGTATATTTCTGGACACAAAATTCATAAGTGATTGTTTCCTTGTTACAGTCTTTATATGCCTATAGCGAGTTCTATGATTGACCAAAGAAACCAAAGATTGAATAGTCAATATACAAAAACTGAGAACATCATTAGCGAAAATACAGATCCTTGTAAGCATGTGCATGATCAGAGGTTCTTTTGTTGGAGCGGGGGTGGAGGGGAAGAGGCGGTATCTGTCCCAATCTCCTCGTACCTAATAAATACTTCACGATGATGAATCAATGGACACATTCTTATTTTTACTCGATTTAAAAGTCACATGCACTCCTCATCGTGTATTCTTCACATCATTCTCGTTTCACCTCCTCGGAGAAGAGCAGAAAAACTACATCTTCGTAATTCCCCAGCTATAAAGTTATCATCTTATTCTCCATAATTGCGACTCCGTACGAAAGAAGGTTACAAAGTATAGAATGTTATTCATTACTATTATTATTCACTCTTTATAACTTACGGGTTTTGTAATCGGTTTGGATATTCATTACAGATTGCACCCAACTTCTGGAATAGGTCGGAGAGATGTTGATGTTCTCATAACATCTTCCGCATCTCATGAATTCCTTGTTGTTTTGACATATTCTTACTTAAATCTCGTGGAATCGCACCCAGTGCTTCAATTACAATCTGTTTATTATTATTGTTATTGTTTTCAGTTCACTGTGTGCGAGACTGGTAAATACAAGAGACACACTCGAGTATGTTGGCCAAGTATGCTTTGCTTGTTTGTTATAGGCTTACAACCAGATGGTTACTGACGATTATGATTATGATTATGACTTTTTGCACTTCTCAGCCAGCTGGCTGGGAAACATTCACCTATCCCTGTTGTCAGTGGGATTAGGCTCTGAGGGGGGGGGGAGGACGGAGATATTCTCAAGTCCTCGGCCCTATTCATTGATGGTTTTTCTGATAGTGTAGCAGATATCCAGGATGACTGACTTTTGGATTAGGGATATGGAATCAGGAATTTTGAGGAGTTTCATGTTTCTTAGCAAGATCTGTACTTTTTTTACTTTCCACGGCCTCTTGATTTCCAATGTGAGTTCACCATATTTTGCAATCTTGTTTTTATACGCTGTCTGTAGATTGTGGGATAGTGGGATAGAAATGTCAATAAGAAAAACTTCTTCTTTTTGCTTGAAGTGAAGGGTGATATCCGATCTATTAGCAGCAACTGTGTGGTCTGCTCTAATTTCACGAGACTTTTAATTGTGCGAGACTGGTAAATACAAGAGACACACATGAATATGTTGGCCAAGTATGCGTTGCTTGTTTGTTATAGGCTTACAACCAGATGGTTCCTGACGATTATTATTATTATTATTATAGCTTTATTTTTCTGAATAGTTTTTTGTGAGAAATGTTTGAAGAAGACTTCGGAGAAATCGCTAGAGGAATTTCTTTCCTTCTTCAGTTCCACTTGCATGACAAAGGCAGACTGCAGTTGTGACCGGAACAGAGTTCCGGCTGTGCACTCGTGCTTAACGGCTAGTAGCGACTAGATGCGAAGCGTCTTGACCGCAAAGTATCACGATTTTCATGGCTTGGTTAGTAAATAAATAATAAGTTTCCCCACACATCACGCTTCAATTGTGGAGACACTCCATTTAGAAGTTATTGTGCTCTCAAAATAAATACTTCATTTTAAGCAGGTTACTTCGTTCAACAAAATTTGAACTAGTTCTGATGAGAGGATCAGGACACTTCTCCTGTACATCATATTTATAAGTAACGATATAATTATATTCGATATTGACCTTTTTATTGTGTTTATGTTTTTATTAATTATTTTTAATAATTTTTAATTCTAAGAGAGTTTTCAAAGTTAACAATTTTTTCATGAAAATAATCACCTTTGTGTTTCTTCCGTGTTACCTCGTACCAATGATTTTACTAATCCTTTACGCAATACCTTCGCCTTCAGCCTCGAAAGCAATTACGAATGCATACAGAAAACCAGCAAGCTTTCCGACTATTTCAATGTTTGGTATGAATGATTATCCAAGAGTAATATTTTAATTATGACAGGATTGAAATGTGAATGTTTTTGGGAGAAAGGACCCGTTTTGACTAGACCTTTTAAATATGAATGGAGAAGCCGTATTTGTGAAACCAAGAACAAAAAACAGAAATTGAAAACAAAGATATTTTTCTTATAGAACTAAAATAGAATACGTTCTAAGGTAACAGAGTATCTTATATTGTGGTAGGAAAATAATTACAACACCATCCAAGACTTTTAACAAATGTATCATTATTTCCTCATTGAGAAGTTTCTGAGTAACGGAAAATACGATCTCTTTAGAATACTAATAACGTGTTACGAGGATTACAAAGCTAAACAAGCTGTATATTCAAGAGAAACATCAGATATGGATTAGGGATATCAGTAAATTGAACTAATGATTCAAATGCACGTTTCTTTACCCACTTCCTACTTAATGAGGGAAGCTTCGCTGTACATAATGAAGAAAAAAAATAGAAATGCGATTTAATAAATGAGCATCTTAATGAATTTTTAGTGGCCCGGTAAGTTTCAAGTAGTAATAAAATAAAAAAATGTTTATCTAGATTTGAAATTAGCAAATGTCCGGGAAAAATTTCTCCGAACAAAGGAATCGTTTAAGTGGAAGCTTCAGATGGAAACGGACATCTTCCTTCAGAAATGTCAGCCACGTAACCGTTCTTGACACAAAGGTCTGAAAGAGCCATCACGCGCTTAGAAAGCTAAAAGAGTTCTGTTCCTCTAGGTTCTGTTGGATTCCTGTGACCGGAAACTGTCATCAAGAGAAGTTTTCACGGTCAGCAGACACGACTTTGAATGTTTCTAAATGATAATGTTTCAAGAATCAAAAATGAACCATCTATTTTAGACAGGTCTGCGTTCCATTCATACATTCGTTTGTTTTATGAAGCGTTTTTCTTATGTTCGGACACAAACATTGAATAACTGTTTCAACAAAGAAGTAAAGAATTAGGCACCCACTCGTCATTTCGTGGTCTTAGCTGGCCGAAACTATATACCAGCTAGGACCACGAAGTGACGAGTGCTAGTAAGGCTCAGTTATTGTACGAGTTTACTCACTAGAAACATTGTGAATTTGAGATAGGAGGAACAGCGTCTAGATAGGATCCAGATTGCTGTATCCGAGTATTACAACTGCGGTGGTTAGTCGCAGAGGGTGAACTTTTCATACGACACAGCTATTTAATTTGAGACGTGGAAATGAAAAGCTACAAATTTTATCTTGCCCCACCCGGGAAACGAACCCAGGATGAATTGGTCGTCTCAGGGCATTGTTAGTTGTGTCTAGCGAAATTATGACTCATAAAAGGGAAGTTACGAGATTGCCTTTCGTTTTTTCAGATTTATTTAATAGTGTATTTGAAACATTAAAAGTTTCATAAGTATCATTACTATTTAATATCAATATTTGGAATAGGAAAACTTTACATTTTAATATACAACAGTTCCATGCGCGCTTAACTTAAACGGTTGTACATCAATTTCAGTCTACAACGAAATTACATTTACATAACACTTTTACGATACTTTTTGTCACACTATGCCGCAAATGGAGAGACGTATATAATAAAGTATGAGAAATGGTTTTGCACCACTAGTTTCAACAACGCGTTTGTTTTGTCATTTTATTTTTATTTTCATTCTCACAATTCAGAAGAATGACATTTGTGAGATATAAATGTAATAGAAGTATCTCAATACGCAACTACAAAATAAATGGCTTAGAAGTACTTCAGCGATACTGGAGAAATCATCCCGTTGTTGGAGAGAACTTACTCGTAATAATCATTAAATTGCCTTAAGAAATTTGAGATTCTGTGGTTTATTAATCAGATAAATTGATGGAACAAATTTTTGCAAATTAAAAAAAATATAGATAAGTCAGTTTAAAATTGTTGTATTTCTTTTTTGTATTAATCATTTTATTTCATATGACGTGGTTCTGACCATTATTTCGTAGCTTGTATGTCCCCCTGTATAAAAATTTTGGATTAAGGAATAGGTTAGGAGAGATGTTGATATGACTTTTTACCCAGATTTTACTCGTAAAAAGAAATTAAAGATGTGTAAAATTTTATTTCACGGTAGCTGATGTTGTTACCAAAATAGAAGAGTTTTAATGAGGAAGAGTTTAAACTCATTGTTAACAAAATTGAATTTTAAGTCTTCGACAAGGATGTTCTGGTGTCAAGAGTTTTTTTTTAGCGGATACGTCATAGACGTGACTTATTGAAAAATAGACGAATATTGAGGAAGTCACGCAGTAATAAAAAACCCATCGGTTGTTTTTATTAAATAGTATCCATATTACCACATGTTTTCATAATCTTGAGGCTGGTATATTTTCACTGAAACGTTCTTATCTAAGAAGTAATTCTGAGACATTTTTATTATTCTAATTGAACATATGATATTGGGGTACTAGCGGCTAACTGGTAGCATTATAGTTTTGAGAACCAGAGTATCATGGTTTGAGTCCGAGAAGACTCAAATTCTTTGACTAAAAACAATTTAAACTAAAAAATTTAAGAATGTTCCTGTTTTCTTTCTGTATTGCATCTTGTAATAGTATGCGCTGGTGCTGAGGTGATTATGAGCGCGACAGGCGACGAAAGGAGCCGTACACACGTTCCATGCATAATGCAACTAGCAGGTTGCCTCCGGTTGGGACCGGGGCATATCCGTACTAAACCGAACCTCCCCCGCTCTACACAAGCGCATTCTTATGTAATCGCTCGCCTGCATCTCCAGAAAATACTGCCAAGGGGCGACGTGAAACCTGTACCAAGCGCTGAGCTATTCATAGATTTATAAGTTAATCTCACAAAATGCTACGAGACTGAAAATAGTTTAGTGTTCTGGTTTCCTCAGTAGAAAATTATTCAGCCTTAAAGATATTTTTGGTGTTTTTGTATGAATTAATAACACATGTGACCGTTGTTGTTTTATTTTGTGCCACCCACATTTTCATTAACGTAATATTTTCAGTGTTTTTAAAATTAAAATTAGTAACTTACGATAGAAAGGATCTTCCTTAATATTTATTACATATTCCACTTTGTCGAATATGACAAGTGGAATATAATTCTGAAGTTAATTTAAGGATCATCAGAAGATCATAGAATGTAAAAACTAATTATTTTCATTAAGTAAAATTATTTAATGAATTTCTGTTGGTTTGTAATTGTACATGTCTCTAAGAAATAGATAAATTAGTTAGGAAACCCTTCTTGATATTCACGAAGAGAAACACTAAAATAAAATAAAATTATCAAAAACATTATTTTCTTATGCTATCAAAAGTAATGTAAGTATGTTACTACTTTGTTATAAGCACGCTAAAATAAAAACGAGACTCCTTGGAATAAAAATATTGATAAACAAACGTTGAAGCTGAAATGCTTCTCAACGTAGAAATATTCTAAAAATATTTACTAACAAATAAAATACAGAGTGACTTATGGCCGATATCATTTTTTACATTACATAAAAATGATATAAATTTATAACTAGTATGTATTGAAAGAAAATAGAATATCATGAACTACCTCTGTTCAATTAATGTATTAAGTTGAATAGATAAGCTAGTCTTTATGGTGATGAATTTTGTTCCAAGCAGTTTTCGGACTTGAGCTGTTTTTAAAATATTACTTAAATCAGGTTTTTCAAATACAATAGATCTAGAGACAATGCAGAAAAACGTAATATTGAACGTAACTTAAAATGTACAATTATGCTTAAATTTATTTTAAGCCGGCGTGTTTTTTATTTCACAATACAAGCACCTCTGGTAGTGCGATGAACATCAGGATGCAACTCGTCAGCAGTTGCACTCGTAGTGTATGCTTGTTTTGAATTGTGGAATTGTTTTTGTAAGATTGCTTCATACGTATGAGTATTTACTCTATTGGAATACAAAGCAATTTCATGTGAAAATAATAAATATATTTCGATGATATGTCGCAATCATATTTTTATTCCGAAAAAAATAAACATTTTTGCTTTTTAGAAACAATATTTCGCGAAAAACTTCCCTGTGGCAATACACAAGCCAGTCCCCATGCTAAGCATGCAACGTAGCTTCGTCGCACTGTGTTGGCGCGTGCCTATGACCTCTTTTGGCCTCAATCCGATCACGCACACAGTCCAGTCGTGTCATGGGCGCGTGGTGCGTGCTTGGGAGACCGACAGCTGGGGGTCATCCTCTGGGTTCACACCACCGTCGCTCGTAAGTCGGAACTCAAGCGAAAGCAAGTAGTGATCTGGCGGAAATACCTTGGAATGTCACCACAACAAGGGAAACTGTCGACACATGCATTTATAGGCTTGCTCTTTACGTTCTGGGATTGGTTGATCACAGTTCACTTTTGCTCAGAAAAAGATTGACGATTGTTCAACGAATAACGGGCCATTGAGAAAATTTTATTGGAAAGGGAGAGGAGTTATTCCTGAAACTTTGTGGGTGGAGGCAGCAAAAAGAACTTAAGTGAATCAGAAGTATAGCTCAGCTCTCAGTATTAAAATTTTTGTCAAAAGACTACAATGATTATGCTAAAATGTATTGAAAAAGAACAAGAGTTATAACAATAATTAAGTAAAATATATGTTAATGGCAAAACCGATAATGTTTTATTCTGAAGAATCTCTCAAAACAAATTTTAAAACCCTATATTTTTTCGAGTATAGCTGCGCCTAACAGTTTTATATGGAAATCCACCGTTGGAATATCATTACTCAACCTCATAAACCGCATCAAAGCTACAGGCATGTTTGTTGCTTCAGGAGTATTCTGTTAGTGGCTCTAAAAGGGTTCTTTTTATCAAGTCTTGTAATTTGAATAACAAAGAGAATTCCACAAAGTTCATTTATTATATTTTCATTTGTAAAAAAATCTATTCAACATATTGAAACTATACTTAATGCATAGAGCTACACGACGAGTATTAACATTATTATGATTTTAGACGGGTATAAGTGAAGACAATACAATGATTTCGAATTTTTTTTCGGGATTGTAGAGGTAGATGAAATGAGAAAAAGAAGAATTCAGAGTGACGCGGCAAATCTATATTAATTAAATATCTATTATATTATATTGGACATGATCTACAATGGTACTAAATGATTTACTCTACGACAATAATTCAGTGTTAAAAACTTCTTTATATTCCACAGGGTGCGTGTAAAAATACTTTGAGACGAGACGTAACTCGTTTAAGGACATTTCATAAATTAGATGAATCTCTCACTACAAGCAATAAACCTATTGATTCCTCTTCCCTTGACTTACTCTTTTTCGCAGGTTTTCTCCCTTTTCTCACAATTTCTCCTTACTGACATCTTTGTTCTCGAAATAATCTCTACACTTTCTTTGTCTCTATTTTTGTGGAACATCATTGTATTTTATGATGATTTTTGAACCGATATGTCATCTTTACACAAAGTATCATGTTATACCTCTGTATCAGAAGTAAGTAGGCTTTTGTCTTCCCTCGTGGATCATCAACCCTCATAATGGTCAAAACAATATTTCCACAATAATAACAAATAATTCACACAACTCCACCACTCAGCAACTCCTTTGTTAATACCCTTTATTACCTGTCCAATGTAATAATCTACTCCCAACGCCATCTTTTTCCGCATTTCTTCAGTCCGCTTTGTCTGTTTTACTCTAGCGTCACCGACTCTTAATTCAATCTATTATCATTATAACCATGCCTCGTCTGCATGTGCGGCGTCCCATCGTCAACGCTAGCCCGCAGCGTTCGCTTACCTGAATGCTCAAGGCACTCATTCCACATAATGGCTTGGGATTCTCAACCCTGCTGCGTCTTCTCGCCTTTCCAGCTGTGTACAGTCTGCGCACGGAAAACATTGAAACATCACTGTTCATTTCACCCTTTCGATTTCTTATTTTTCATGCTAGTGTTCTGAAATGAATTATAGAGTTTCATGAATCTTCCATCATTATCTCATTGTACGTACGTTATTTATCGTGTGTTTAATTAAATACTGCCAAATTAAAAAAAGACCTCTATTAACAGTTTTAATAAACGATAAAATTTTCAGACGTTGATAGCCACGGATAGAAGCAAATGAGGTGTGGACAATTGTGGACATAAGGCCATTTCGGCCGCACGGTGGCCATCTTCAGTGCAAGATTCTGTCGTGAACAACGGCTAATCGTCGAGATGTAGCCTCAATAAAGAATGACAAAATCTTTCATTGCTTAAGTTCTTTAAAGGGGTGTTTTCTCAGTAGTAGTTGCTAAAGAAAGTATTTTAAGTAATTTTATTTCTCAATTCGGGTTATAATTTTGTCGAACATGTTATAATTTTTACTACAATCTTTTTGGAAATTATCCATCGTCCTTACCTGTTTATATCTTCACAACAGGTGTATTTCCTTTTTGCAACGTTTCGGACGTTCTGTCAACGTCCGTCTTCATGCGACCGGCAGCACCGGTATTCGAACCAGGGTCTGGGAAAACGGACATCGCATTCTATGGGAAAAGGCCTCCCCCATTGCCAGAGAAAACGATCTAAAAGTACGGAAAATCAAGGAAGCCGCATACACCCACCTGGCTAGTAATCCAATAAGTCAACCTTCGATCGTCATACATCCCCTATGGATGCCAATAATAAAGGGTACTAATACTAGAGCAGCATAACACAAGAGGATGAACATAAAACCTACACCGCCGGGTCGCAGTGGCCCAATGGTAGCGTCCTCGCCTGAAGAACCTAAGTACCCTGGTTCGAATACCGGTGCTACCGGACACCTGAAGAACGTTGCAAAACGGAAATACACCTGCTGTGAAGATATAGTAAAGACAATGGATAATGTCCAAAAATATAGTAGTAAAAATTATAATATAACATCGTCAAGAATTTCATACAGAGAAGAAACATATAAGTTTTTAAAAATAGTTATAAAATTTCGGCCATTCACAATATTGAATAAATGTTCTTAAATAGAAATACACCAGCCTTCTGAAGTAAAATTTAATCCCATTCGTGTTATTTCCTCATAAGAGATTCCTTAAACCATTCAAACGTTCCTTAAAAACAAGCCACATATTGTAAAAAAGAAAAAGATTTTAAGTAGACTACCCACTGAAATTAAAATATTTATTATTCTACGACCTTGTTATAACTAAACAAGACGGTATAACGCTGTGTCCTCTCTCCTAAAAAATCCGTCTCCTGCGCAGTATTTAGTTCCCTTATCTTCATTTATAATGTTCTTATCTGGTAGGAATACTGTTATGGTTAAAGCCGTTTTTTCGTAAAGAAAGAAAGGAAGGAAGGCTGGATTTCGAAGAGAATTGTCTTACAAATTTCTTAATTTCACTCTGATTTCTCATACTACAAAATACATTGTACAAAATACGCCCACCCTCTCTGTGAAACCTACATTATCGATGAATAGATGACGCGCGACTCATTAATTGAACATAATTTGCAACTCTCTCCCAACAAATCGAGTGGACGCTTTCGGCTACCGGTCCTCTTCATGTTTTGTATTCGGGTCGCGTTAGCGAAATATTTCATGGAGAAATCGTTACTCGAAACGAACGAAATTATGCGAGTGTGGGGTCGCTAATAAACGAAAATGAGAATATGGGTAAATTAGGTACTTATTAAAAATAGTATAATAAAAGTACGAAATCTTGAAAATGGTATTTCAAGTTGGTGTAATTTTATAAGTATATAAGTAAAAATAAATAATTAATAGTTAAAGTCAGTTAAAATTTTGAATGGTGGGTCCTTCACACCCCGAAAGTTTTTGCCTTACAATATATTGAATGGCCTTGTAAGAATCTTTTTTTTCTTTCTGGAAGCTTTTGTTTGAACCACTTCATATTATCTTTACTCTTGAACTAACGATGTGTTTTTATTACTTGGACTTCCTTTCAGACTTCCTTTCCTGCTCGTTACTGCGCTACTTTTTTTCACATATTTCCTCCAACTTAATGCAATGAAAATTACAATTACGGTCGTGATGAAGATAATCAGAGCATTAAATAATTCTACCAAAAGTTTAAATCAACATTATATAATTAACACAATACATATTACACTTAACACATAATTAGTTAACTTGAACTTAAATAAAGATTTTTCTTTCTGTTTAAGATTTACTCAAGTGAGTCGTTAGATCCTTAGAAATTATGTTAGTGTTCAGGATAGTATCCCTCAAGAAATTTTCTATATAGCATTGAAGACTATTTTCTTTATTTGTTGAATCCTTCGAGAGAGACGATCTGAATGCAAGTCTAAAGCAACTGATATAATTTCCATATGCGACTACGGTTAGATAATAAAATGATGCTTTTGGTAAATTGATGTGGTATCATGAAAAGATTAATTTCAAATTAAAATTTTAGATTAATGGATAATATAGGTAGATGGAAAGTATACTCCTTGTAATATTTCTGGTCTAATGGGTTATGCACCATTTTAGGATAGTAAGATTTTATTTCTCGAAATTTTTGAGGCAGGAAACATTCTGTCAACATAAGGTGATGATTTTCCGGATATCTACTGAATATTTACTACAATATACAGCTGTTTTTTAGAAATATTTCATTCTATAAAGAATTTTGTTTAGATTTGTACGAAGCACTTTTTATTTTATTTCTCTCAGTATGTTACATATTTTTAAGCACCCAGACTTAAGTGAAGGAGAAATGGTTAAATATTGCAGAACGAAGGAGCACCATATGTGACTTTCTGCAATAATTTGACGTACTCCCTAGAGTTTCAGAAGAATACTATAGAAACTGGAACGTCAAATTTTCCAAATTCGTTATCTACGCAAAGTGGTACTCATCAGAAAAAAACGCTTTCCAATTTAAGGTACGCAGTACCATTTCAATCCTAATTTCCATTCCAATGGAGTTATAATTTCGTAATCAAATTAATGAATTTCGGTAATTACCCCTCACTTCGTTGTGTGTTGGAGGAATGAATAAGCGAATCAGTCGATAAAGAAATACTGATTGGATCACCATATGCCGAGTGGTCACTTAGCGATAAGTCAATTTGCAAATCATGGCGATACAATGCGTTACAACAATGTCTAGTTTCTGCATCGCCGACACAGCGGGATGACCACGATCTTTCTTTGACGATGATCTGGTGATCTTAAGTGATAAATCTGAGAGTTTGAACGCCCAGACATTTCAGTTCTTTGTTAAGTGGATATACTTGCATCCTTTGTTAAATTTTAATTAATGTAAGGATGAGTGGAATTCATTATATTTTTCTCTGAAGACGTTTATGGCTAACACCAATTCGAGGAATCGTGAAGTAAGATTCTTTTCAACATGAATAATATGATCGCTTTTTTTCAAATCACATTTCATTATGTCTGTAGTATATTGAGTTTATAAGACATACATAGTAAAACTTATTGAAGTTTAATTATCATATAAATATAACGGAAACGTTTTTGAACTAAACTATCCAGAATTTTGATACTTCAACGTAGATATCAAAATGTAGTACTTCTTCATCACAATCGTACGATTCTAAATTTTCTTTGAGATGGATATTTTAGTGTTATCAATTTCATGGATATTGATGCAGGAAATGATATTTATCCCAGGGGTATTCAGTATAATACACGATAACAGTTTGTTCAGTTGAGTGTCAACGAATAAAACACATAAAATTGAAAATAATGTAATAAAACGTGAAGAAATAATCAACAGATACGTTACATAAACATCAATAACCTCCCATGCAAAAAATACAATTTTTTTATTGATGGCATAAAATAAATACAAAATATCTGGAGATAAATTGAATTTCTTCCTTTCGCGAAAATATAGTAATAAAATTCCCTGCCCCTGGCCACAGTCACCCTCACTCAGTTTGCATACGATACATGTTGCATTTGCATACATACATCGTGTTGCATTTCGGTGAGAGTCATTTAAGGACCCTTGCGGGAATATGCAGTCTATGACCTCCATATGAAATCCAAGTCAAGTACACACGTGTCCAAATAACAAGGATTCGCGACAGACTAGGATGCATGAATCCCCAAAACACAATGCAAATGATTCATTAGTCTTTTGCTTTCCTATAGAAACCTAATATTCATTTGCTTTCTATTTAATGGGAGCGGGGAACATAGTTACACAATAAATAAAAGGCTACATTGGAAAGTAATTGGACGGCTCACTTTGTCCTGAAGGTCTCGGAAGTTCAAAGCATCCAATCTGATGAAAACATCCAATCGGTGAAAGTATGTTTCCATTGATATAAATATTTGCCTCATTCTAGAGACATTTACAATTTTTCTATTACCTTTAATTAGAATATAACATTTTATTCTAGTGCTAATGAAATGATAATTTCGTCATTATTAAAAATTAAATCCGTCATTCATGGACGTTGTTTTTCCTCATATCAACCACTGGACTCATATAAATTGTCTTATCACTTCATTATGATCATGTACTGGTGATGGCTGACGTATCTATAGTCCACTTTTACAGTTATTTCCTGATATGAATTCTTTTACAGTTAATACCTCGCATGACGATAAGAGTTATACATATAAATCGACCATTTTCAATTTTTTAAACTAATCATGTTAATCTGTCAAGAATTATCTTCCACTTCGTAATGAACTCAACGGTATTATATTGAAGAAGTATATAAATTATCATTATAAGATCGTTGCGCCAAATATGTTCCAACGACCACCTACTTGATCATAACACGGATTATCGTAAGTATGCAACTTGCCCATACGTTTGTGAACTAGTTCCGTGTTTTGGGGACATCAGTGGCGCTATGGTGTGAATTGAGTGTACAACCTCAAAGGTAAAACCAGGTAGCACAAGTCTTATCTTTATCCTTTGTATGGTGCTAGAATCAATCTCGTCCGCGATATGGTTCGTTTTCCTCACAACCCTACCCGGGAGTGTGTCACACACACCCTAATTGTGGGCACGATTTTTTTAGCTTTATTTGCGATGTGGGGAGTCTGTATACACACGATTATCAGGAGTATGATCAAGTAGGTCGTGGTGCCATCTACATTTCTTAGTTTCCATTTTGAATGTTCCATTGCAAAATGGCAATCGATAGCTTCGACCTCCTAACCTGAGATGCAGCAAGAAGGAAACGTCTCTGAATGCACAAGTGCTCTGGATGATGGTTCCCTTCACTTTATTTCCGTCTGATGCAGTTCTTCGTCCTCCATTCTATGCAGTTGTTTAAATTATTTGCATCTGATGCCACGTGCAGACTGATTCATTCATAGCTCAATTGTCTGCGAGGGAATGGAATACAGAGAGCTTCACTCTCCCAACTATAGTCCGCTGAAGAGAGGAAACGTCTAAAATTAAGGTATTGTATCCGTCAGAGCAAGTAGACTAAAGTACCCCCCCCTCCTTAAATGTTCAAATGATAGTTAGAACCATTCCCCATCCAGTGGCGATGAATTTTCATAACCTTACAGCTCAAAATTTTGAATTATTTGACTTAAATTACTATGAGCCTATATGGAGAAACCATAGCCAATGTAAATAGGAACGCAATGACGTTTAGATTTTCATACC
Source organism: Laupala kohalensis (assembly GCA_002313205.1). Taxonomy (NCBI): domain Eukaryota; kingdom Metazoa; phylum Arthropoda; class Insecta; order Orthoptera; family Trigonidiidae; genus Laupala; species Laupala kohalensis. Next base: position 2,946,399 of record NNCF01126744.1, on the reverse strand, counting down.
TTACGGGCATTTACAAGAATAATTCACAAATTCTGGAAAATTCTGTTCTGACGGAAATACCAGTTGCATCACGTGACTGAAGACAATGCGACCCTTGTCAAAGAAAGATCGTTCATTACTCATTCATAATCGGTGGAGAACAATCTTAAAAGCTGAAACTAAAAATATTAATAGTAGTTTTAGCTCATAAGAATACACGAAACACAACAGCACTTACTGGATATCCCTACCCCTAGAGTTATGAACTCAATTTGCGTTAAACTAAGTATTATGAATTCGGTAAATTGTATCAGTACTAAGATTACGCGTGTAACAAGATCCAATTTATTTTCGTATATAATGTTCTGACGATAACATGCTCACATTTGTTTTCTTCTCTTCTTAAACAAAGTGCGGTCATTATTTTCTCCCGTTCCGACAATTTCCTTCCGGAAAAAGTCACGCGATCTCCATTCTATGCAGATCTTCAAGAGAGTTTAGCCTCTATGCATTCGATCTCGTGGTTGTTGCATCTCCACGCTTTCGTGGCTAGATGAGTGTGTGAGATGCAGTGAAACACGGAAGTGTGGTAGAAGTAAATGCTTTGCGTAATGATTGATTCAGTACAGCTTGAGGACGTACTGTGAAGACTTCGATTCCGTAATTCGTTTCGCCTTTCACGGAAGAATGCATCAAAAGAACGGTACTTAAAATGTATCTGTCTCTAAAGAATATATTCGTGCTGTCCAATATTTGTTTAGTAACAGCTGTCAAAATAATAATAGAGGGAGAACCAAAATTGTCGTTCGATCTTGCACTGGTTGATCGCACTAAAGAGGATAGAAAGCGATTGTCAATACCTTACACTTTACTTTTTCCTTTACCTCTAGAAAATCGAGTTTTTGTTCGTGTACATATGTTATATCATGTTACAATGTTCTCACTGGTGGTAGGTGGTAAATGGAGGAATGTTAAATGAACCTTAATATGTCGTTAATAAAATACTAAATGATTTATAATCAAAAATATGATAAACAACTGCTTAAGACCCAAGGACAATACCCTACATTTCGCTCTGGAATCAAGGAAGGGATCATCGTATCTACTCCGAACAAATTACCCGAAGGTAAACTACAAAGATAATGTATTCTACTGTAAAAACATGAGTTTGTCATTAGTAACTGAGTAAAAAACAATACAATAACTTGAGAAGAAAAAAATTCTTACGAGAAAATTAATGTCTCGAAAATATATTTTCAGAACATGAATACAAAAGACAACTGGATTTTATATTTTGGATGAAATTTCATTGAATACAATTGCATGTTTAATGATCATAAAGCTATGATTTATATTTTGAAAGTTAGTATTTTAGCTTTGTTTTGACTGCCGGTAAAGTAGAAACCACTCTCCAAACATCGTAAAAATGATAAGTGCATAATGTTGGCGTAGAGCACGAGAGGTCAGCGTCCTAGGGATCGATGGAAACCGGAGGTATGCGGCAGAGGTGTCTCGGAGGCAAGCACGGCGAAAGGCAGGACAAAAGTGAAGCGTCGGGAGCACTTTTCTGCGGTTGCCTGCCTCATCCATCTCTGTCAATGACGTCTTCAAGTCACCGTACCCCCTCTTGCCTTCAACACCCGTCTCTTTGCAGGAGAGTATTGTCTCATGAGTGGCAACGGACATTCATGGGACAGAATACGTAGGATTTGTGGAAGCGAGCGATATAGATTACATTGATAATTAGTTCAATGCGGTTGACATTCTCACTCACCCCTCATATTGATGGGAGTCCACCCCTGGCGCATTGTGTTGCGACCTTAGGCAAAGTGATGGTTTCATACCAGCAAGGGATTTCCCAACTTTGACAGGTAATTTCTCTCGAAAAGTAAAAGTAAGAGAAATTTTTGTAATAAAGTATATAATTTCTTTTGAAAATTGGACAAAACCTATTCTAACCTCATTTTTATGAATTATATTCCAAATAAGTAGCGTATCACATGTTCTTATTATTGAGCCATTATCATTTAAAAACATAATTTTTTTCTACCAATTATTAAGTATTGATTTGTCTTAGCTTGTATTCATTGATATTCACACAATAATCAGATAAATTTCTTAATTATAAATGAGGCCTAAAAATAGTTTAATATATATTTTAATTTTCTGGATGAAAATTACGTACGTTACTGTACTTGAAATATATTAAAATTGCTTCGTGAATACAACCAATTTTAAGGATTTTATCTCACAATTTTTTAATGTAATTCGTGATTTAAACATTCGTGATTTACCACCGAATAAGCTATTAAAAACTGCGTATGATCACATTGAGGATAATGAGCTAGTTTATATCACAATTTTCTGTTCTTAATTCTTAAAATAGATGATGAATGATAATAAAATAACGAACAATCCCTCAATTAAACTTTAAAGTTGCTACCTCTTGTTTATTCGTTTCATTTTGTATATTTGTATTTGCACTTTATTCCCATCTGCTAAAATATTACTTCTGCACTTCCTTCCCCTTGCAGATCATTTCTCGTAGGAAAGGATATTCTTTCATCCGTCAAACCCTTCAAAATTCTAATGATTCGACTTCTTTGTTCGTGACTTTATTTTGTTTGTTCATCAAGTCAATAATTTCCAGAGTTCCAAGAGTTCTTTATTTGCTCACCTCGCACCAAACATTCTCTCGGAATATTCGTTAATGTTGGAATATTTGTTGTTGTTTTTTACATATTATTCATGGCGAAGTTTTCGTCCCGTGAAGGGGAACACTGTAACCAAATGAACCTTTTTAGTATAAAGCAACAGGTGCATGTAGTCTCTTGCAGACATCATTCACGCGCACCGTCTGGCGTCGCACCTGCCCAGTGTAGTCCTCTGAAATTCTTAGTTGGATTGAACAAGAATTCTCTCTCGACTCCTACACCATAGGGAAATCATTCCAAAATATAAGAAACATTTTATTTTCCGAAACATATATATTCCACTTCAATCAGATCAGTAGGTAATGGTGAAACAAATTCAATCGAATTTTAATCGTCGAATCATCGGATAGAGATGTCTGCAGGCGTCAACAAGGGTGGTTGATAGGGAGAGCTGTTTCAGTGGAGATACATCAACAAATGACTTTGTTCAATTTTCTGGTATTTCGAAATTCTTGCAAGTAACAAAAATCGTGGAAGAAAACAGCTAAAACTGTCAAATGCCGCTGACCAAGTTGATCTAGAAAAAAAGTATCTAAAATAAGGCGGTTGGATCGATAACAGACACAAATGAAAATTGGTCTGAAGACTAGAATGATGGTTGCTCATGTATGTACTTAGATGTGATAAATCCGAATATGAACTTAGAGAAGCTTCATTAAAGCCGTATTTTCTGTATGAGGGCGGTTTTTCGCGATTAAAAAACCCGGGAGTGATGGAGCAGTTCTGAAAACATAATTGGATTTTGAGCGGCGAAGTACACACGTTTACGTAGTTCTATTCTTTAGGTCAGACCTTTGTGTATTTTGTGTGTATGTGTAATCATACTTTGTTTCCCCACGCATGACATTGTATCATACTTTATCTTCTTCCATCAATGTTGATGAACTATACGTCACGACATTTATGTGTTCATAATACAGAAAGTAATGAACATTAGTCTTCTCACTGGTCATCAATGGAACAAATTATGGTCGTGTATATGAGTGATTGAAAACTGTATATGCAACTACAGAGAATAATTTATTTGTTTTGATTTGTTCAATTTTTAGTTCACGGGATGGACTGGATATTAGTATGTTTCTTAGTATTAAAATTTAAAAATAATATCCGGCTAGTAGATAAATGTTATTATTTCAATTTGAGAATTCTTAAAATTTTGCCTATAATCTGAGGTAAAGCTCGACTCCATTCTCCTAGTTTGACTCACCTCTCTCGTATCGAAGACCGACAAACTCATCCACTGTCTGGTTTGCCATGTCTGGTTCACGTCTAGCGTGGCGCGCTCTGGCGAGGACGTGAGGTCATCGTCCTCGCGAGACTCTAGCGCATGCAACGCTCTCCTGTGGCGAAGACTGGAACTGAGGAGAAGAACGAAACGACGAAGCCTGGTGGCGATTCTTGAAACTTGAAAGTTTCTTCCCGCACGCAGTAGTAAAGCATTAAGAATAATAATAGTCCAGTAGATTTTAGGATTTTAGTTGAGTTGTGCTTTGAATATATTGTGGCATGAGTTCATTATAATATTAAATAAATCTGCAAATCGTTTTATATTTGGTTGGATTTTCTATTTACGGAATTTCCAAGGAGAAACTTCTTAGATTTCAATAGTAACTACTTAATTTCTGTGTGGGCACGGTTTCTTGTTCCATCAGACTGGCCAATAAAGACCACCTGGTAAATAGTTAATACATGACATTTTTATTTGCTCATCTTCCACACATAAACAAGTGAAACAACGAAATCTTCTGGGCACTGCTGATATTTTTCTCCAATCATCTGCGCGGTAGAAATGAGACATTGATGACTTGAAATTAATTCTATCCAGTTCAAGAAACAGTTCGTATCATGATAACTCGACTCATTCACAGTCTTTATCAGATATATTTTTCGTGTAGTTGGAACATCATTATCCGACTCCTCGAAATGTTTAGTTACTTTATATAAGTGATATAGGCAGCAGTGAAAAGACACGAGTAATTTTCGTAAAAATATGTAATGCGATCTCCAAATCCAGAGGAAAAGGTGGGAAATCGTTTTATGGACGTGGAGAGAGTCTTTATACGTAAGCAGCGTAGATACATTTGCAATGTATATTTGTCTTCTATTCTAAATCTCATAGAATACGATGTAGTCCTTATCCAAGTGAAAAGTTAATATGTATTAAGTATATTTTCTATTATTTGTTATTAAAACGACAGTTAGTAATCGATTTTACATTATTTTCTTTATTAAAAATGATAAAACTTTACAATTCACGAGAACGGGACACCCCGTTTGCAAGATACAGAACGGAACCCATATCTCAAATCTCAAATATCTGAAAACATATATTTTAGCATTTTAATCATAAGATACAATATGTCAGTGTTTTAACATGACAGAACCTTCCATGGCAACTCCTTAGATTCGTCTTCTCGTGTTAACTTAGTTGTAGTGATGTTGATGTGAACCTTAGCATGTGTAGAAAAAATAGCGCACAAAAATTATGTTCGGTGTAGATTTGAGAAGTTGAACTAATTTATCTGCGTCGAGCGTCAAACCAAGAAAATTATCTGTTTCAATAATATACATTTAGACCATAGTCACTGTGGGACAGAAAAGGAAGGATTTTCGGGAACTATCTATATACATTGAGTTCATAAGCAGATGTGTCATAAAACGGGTAGGTAGATTAGTACGTAATTAGACGATGATTTTGGGCACCAACAAAAATGTATTCATTATTTCTCTACATGCTACTATAGAACCTGAGAAACTGGTCACATTTAACCACAATAACTATTGCAAAATATCTTATTTATGCGTCACGTTGCGGGTAGGGATACATTTTTTAGAGTACTTCCAGCAAATATATACTTATTTCTCTGTGATTTGTGCTGACGGATCCTGACTCGGCGGTCTGACTTTCTCATTTGATTGTATGATTAATTGATCATGTTCTTGTGCACTATAATGGTTCGTATTAAACACGGGTCCGGTCCCTTAGTTCGCAAGAGTGGAACTACTTATACCAGACTGTGGTCGCATTACTATTTTATATAAAGATCATACTCTTTTCTGAAGGGCGTACTCTTTCATTATACTTTAGACTTTCCTATGTGTCTACTGGTGACATCTTCGGACCACAATGTGGTTCCAAGAGCACCCACCAGGTCCGTCGAGTGTCGGAGACTGCCGACTCAGTCGGCCACCCTACCCGCCCGGGCTGGGCTGGATTTAGGGTTACAGGTGGCCTACCAGTCTACACACTGGTTGACGGGAACACGTCTAGCTGTCGTACTCCTACTACTTTATCCACAGGTACTAGCCGAGCAGCGATCCTGCTCACCGATCGGAAGCAAGTGGAATGCTTGAACTTCCTTCCCGTACCACGGGTGTGGAAACCACTGCCCGACAGAGTCCAACCCATTTAAGGGGCGTCAGATAGTCCATAATCTGAGGGCTCAATGCCCCTTCCCTGTCTACTCGGTTTAAAGTGCTGAGTGACACTCGAGACCGCGATCTTGACCACTTAAGGACAAGTCTTGTTCTCTACCAATTCGTGTAATCCCCAGCATCCGATCCGTTGCTCCATTTAAGGAGATTGGGTACGGGAGTGGTGGGGCGCGTCCGTTCGTCCAGTGGTCCACCGAACGGCTGCTAACTTAATCCAGGTTGACCCTGCTTGGGTCCACCCTTCAGACACTCAGCTGTGCTCGAGGGTAAGCCCTCTCCCCGTGTGCCAGAATCCAGAAGCCCTACTGGATCCCAGGCTGGTGACGGGTAACTGCTCGAGACGCATCTAGTTTGTCTCTTCCATCTGTCCGAAACATCGTTTCCATTTGCCCAGGGTATCTAGGATCTGGACGGGTTACGTATCCCGGTAGTAGTGCACTCAAGATGGTGGAACACAGTGCACCCCCCTTGTCAGGAAGCAAGTGCCAACTAGTGGAATGCTTGAACTCCCTACGTAGGGTTCGTCGAGTCACCTTGCGGGGATCTGCAGCAAGGGTCTCTGCTCGTTGTAAGCTAGATTATCTAGCAGCCAGGGTTTCCCCAACGAGTAATGGCCGATGACCCTTACGGGAACATCTCCCCCCTCCTCCATCGGACCGATCCGTTACCCGTGAGGTCGGGATTGGGTACGGCACCCGAGGGGAGCCCCAGCCGGCCGGGGGTTGAACCGACTGGTTGGATTAATTGATCAATTGAATTTTTGTTGCAGGAGGCGTCATGTTGAGCGGGGCGAACACACCGCCTCCAAGGCCATGAGGCGGCAGCCAGCGCAAACCGCCGCCGTCCCCGCTCCACACATGCAGCCTCCAAGGGTGAGTTTCTCTAATGAATCATTTGAAAATATTAAACTTAATAATTAAATAGGTTATTAATCCAATTAACTATCAGAATGTGTGATAAATGACATAACCTTTATTTTAATTTTTAGTATTATTGAAGTTTTGTTATCAATAATGGAACGTACAATCATTATAATTTAATTAATGAATCATTGTAATGAATTTTTTTTTAAATCATTACCTGAATAGTTGTTGTTAGAAACGTATATGTGAGAGTACTAACAATGGTTTTACATCACTATTTTTTGTCTTCATCAATCCGGGAGCGTCAAAAATAAGTATACACATTTTGAACTGTCATAGAAAAATTATTTTCCTACCTACAATGATAAATTTCTAGAATAAAGTTATGTTTCCTCAACAGTATGACAGTGGAATCGATGATGTAGTTCCAAAACTCTAGTTAGCCGCAAGATACTAACCTCAAAATGGCGGACGTACGTTTGATCATTGGAGAGACCAGTACACACAATTACGTCGATTGACTCTTCCATTAAGTCTGAATTGTGTTTCAGCCAACCAAAACACAACAACCAAACAATGCTTCCCATAAATCCGAGTTTACATGTAACTATCCTCCGAACCCTGCGATATAAATCATTGTCACCTAGCTGTCTCGCCAGCCATGGATTGAAATGACTTGTTTCTCTTCACAACGTGTCGCACAGCACTAATACTTCCACCGCTCTCATCTGACACTCGCCTTGACGTTTTTCGTGGTGAACGTTGATACAGTTCCAGCACCACATTTGAGGATTTATAAAAGCGTTGACGTAACTAGGAGCATTTTTTGGGGTGGGCACGGGACCTAGACAAAGTGGGTTTAGGAATATTTGTATATGAGTCCTAGTAAAATTCGAAAGCAACGAAAATATGTGGATCTCCGATTTTCACAATTGTACTGAAGAAGATTGCTCCTCCACAGAAAATTTGACACGATATATGCAAGAAGATCAATAAATTATCTTAAACTATCATGCAAAATAAATAGAAGTTAATTATGTGACTTTTCTATTTCTTAATTTCCGACACATCGTGAAACCTGCGTCTTGCTATATATTGAGTGTCACTTCTCGGTTCCCGTACTACGTAGGTAGACAATAAAAGGTGGAGGTTACAATCAGCAGCATTTTGAAATTAATTATTGTGGAAGTAATATGAAAAGGCGGAAGCAGATGGAGCTAGTTGTCTTACAGCGGTTGTGCGGGCTGGTAGTTTAAGTTCGCTGACGTATCAGAGCGATAGAAATGGCAAGACGTTTAGAAAAGTGGTCTCGCTTGGAGGCGAATAGTGATTCGTGTCTTGTGGGCAATGACGTGTCCACATCTGATATTCACTGTCAAATCGTGCGAGTTTATGTATTTTTTTCTTTTCTTTTTTCCCTTGGGGTTTTAGGGCTCGTCAAATAAACCTTCAAAAGATGCAATGAGAAGATAAATGTAGCGAAATTATGTCGCTCTCTTTCAATCGGGTAAAGTGGAAGAAGAAACCCTCGAGCGGCTTTGAAAAATCTTCTAGGACATAAATCAACACGAGACGAAAAATGTTTCAAAATGATGGACGAGTAAATGTGTGGGCAATCGCCTCAGAGTTGGTATCTTCCTCAATGGCAACGCCAGTACCCATAATGCTCGCCAAACTAAAAAAAGTTGCTACAAAATTTGTAGTGGGTATTCTGAATCCATTGGCATCTTCGACATATTTCCTTTTACCAAAATTGAAGGAACACAACTTTTCTCTTAATTTCTGTGAGCCACTTTTACTTACTACCCCGTTTCTAATTTTGTCATTCGGATTTTTCACTTATTAATCTATCTTTTCCTAATCACGCGAGCCACCACTGGGAGGGAAGCGTGTTTCTACCATCTTTTGGGAAACACTCATCTGAAATAAAGTTCTGTTCAGACAGAGGAGTGGAAACTGCTGTCAAGAACTGGCTCAAGGGGCAGGGACGTGATTTCTACCGAACCGGGTTAAATAAATTGGTCCTATGTTCAGTTAAATTCCTAAATAGATTTGGTTATGTAGAAATGTCCACTAATAGCATGTTTACGAAGAAAGCTTAAGGTGATATTTTGTTTACATTAACCGGTTAATAAAGTAGGGTATGGATGATGTTGAAAAAAAATCAATCTTTGCGTGTCCTGCGTAAGCATGAAAAATGTGTACATGACAATTATGTGATTATTTATTTATTTCTGTCCACAAATGATGCATTACGATCATAAGCTATGATGTTTGTGATATTCGTTTTAAACTGAATGTAAAACCTTACGACAGTGGCCTAATTGACCTTTGTGGGGTATTATAAATTGATTTAAAAATAAGAATTTATATATATTTATATATAAT
>NNCF01126744.1:2873009-2937012 GCA_002313205.1 Laupala kohalensis | reverse complement strand
ATATATATATATATATATATACTCTAATTGTTAGAAAAAATTATTATTTAACATGTTATAGAAGTTTTGTAATAAGGAATAAGAGAAACATGCACACATCAAATAGTTCTGAAAAATTAAGTGATAGCATTTAGTTATCATTAAATGTTAAGGTAAATTCTGGCAGTAAATATGTTCAAATATGTTAAAATATATCAAATAAAAAAGGGACATAAACCCTGATGAATTTAACACACACGAAACATGTCTTCAAATTGTATTGTTTTCATGAATTGTTTAAAGTGTCCAATATTGTTATGGACTCGCAAAGCTACAACTGTGATTTGGTGAATTAAAGTAAACTTTGTGAATTTTGTTAATTAATTTAAAATTTGGAGATATTTTAAAGAATGATCAATGTTATTTTTGATGATTTATTTTTCCCTATACTTAATTGTAACGAAAATACACAGTAATACAAAAGCAATAACTGGAAAAATTCTAGGTTGGGTTGTAATAAAAAATCATCTATTACTAGGGCTGTTATTACAGGTACTATAAAAATATTTGTTGACTGCATACACCATGTTTCATAGGGTATCTTTTCCAGATTTGAAAGCTAGGAACAAGAAGATTGCCTGTAGTGAATTTTCGTTTCATGAATAAAAATATTTTCGTTTATATCAACGGGATATGACCTGCATAGTTCTTAAATAATTTCCTTCTAAAACTGTGGGTAAATCACATTCTGATCGTGGTTATGATTATAGTTGTTACAAATCAACAAAAATACACTTTCCCATTTATTAGTACAAGATGAACCAGCGTTCTCTTTGAGTTTGAATTGATATGTTCCGGGTCGTTTCACACAGTTACGTGAAGTTGTTAAAAGGAACATCAGTATTATATACTGATATAGATAATGACAGTAGTAAAGAAGTAGATATTTGAACAGAAAATATAACACACTCGTTGCTTATGAAAAAGTATTTTATTTAAGTTAAGGTATTATATAACCACAAAACTACTTCTGGTTAAAATTATATCGCACAGCAATAATTCCACCTACCCATGGTGGAGTTCAATGAACTACTAGTACCCGCGCAGGGCTCTCACGAAATTGCGCGAATTTTCGTTTGGATTAACGAGTAGAAAATCTAAATAATACGTACGGTTCTTCTAGACCTATCAAACAATTTCATAAAGATTTATACATATATCCATCAACTGCATATATTTGCATACCAGAAAAAAACACTAACACCTGCCCTTTCATCGTTGTGTGTCAGATAAAGTTCATTAGAGATGAAGACAATAGTCTAAGAAGTAGCGCAGAGGATTAGATGAGGGGTTAGCAAATGAGAGACTTGGGTGTCTTCTCCAACACGCGCTCAAGCGTGAAGAGTGCGTGCGACGGAAATACGGAACGCGAAAGCCATACATCCTGAGTCTTTCCCCACCTCTCATCGTCAGCTCAGCTCACCTCAGCAACCGGACACATCCTCAAACGAAAACATTTTACAGTTCAAGGAGATTAATTTAGAAGAAAATCGTGTGAAAATTATGTTTCTTTTTATAATGTAAATCCTGTAGTTCTGGCAATAAATAAATTACTTGCTTATTCCATAATAGATGTTCCACGAAACGTAAGTTTATGTTCTTAATTAAGTTCTGAGTAAATAAATATTTTTGTAATGTAATTTTTTAAGGTTAAAAGAGAACACCATTTTAATTTCCCCTTCTGCAAACACAAAAATAATGTAACAGAAGGTAATTCTCGACTTAAGAACCACTCGGAAAAAATTGTGGCATAAACGATTTTTGAGATAGCAATACACAAAAAGATGTATAATATTAATTTCCAATTGTGTACTTTGATGAATAACATCTCACAGTTAAATCCTATTTTAAGTAAAAGAAATGTCTTACTTTGGAACTACTTCGTTCGTTTCCCTTTCTAACTACAACAGTTTTCCTGACATGTTAACACTTAAAAGGTTGCACCTTGCAGGTAGGCAGGATGCACAAGGAGTCCCGTATGGAATTTACAAGGAAGCAAAAAATAGAGGAAGTTCAATTCTATCGTTACAAAATGAAAGTGAGAGAAACAGGATGACTTGTAATAGATTTTCTTTTCTAATGTTGTAAGTTTATTCTGTAAAAATAGGTGCAGCAACAGGGTGTCAAAACAGTTTCTATGGAGACTTCTTTACCTCCTCTTCACGATCGTTTTTAAGGAAATAATTATAAGGGTTTTTGGATTGATTTGACTATATTATATAAAACATGTTTTATGTAGTTATTGAGGATGTGTTTTAATCAACTTGACAGAATTTAATAAACGATAAGTCAGAATTTGATGTATATTTTTTTTCGATTGAAGATAATAAAATACTTAAGTTTATTACTATAGTGAGTTACCGTGGAACGTCCTGGAACATCAAGAACTAACACGTGGTTAGTTCAAGGATTCAATTCTAAAACGTGGTTATAACTCTAAACAATAATATTTAAAGTACTCAATGTCGAAAATAGCAGTACACCATTCTTATAGTGTATTGCCTATCACAAAAACCGATAATAAAGCTTTTTTTTCTCTTAGTGGTCCTGAAGTCAAAAATTATCTGTCGTTGCATTAGAGTTGTAACGACAGATGTGGAAATTGAAATGTAACTGCATTTACAAAGATATGTACTCACTCTGCACTAAATTCAGAACATGCACTTCTGTTTCGTGGCTAACATTCAATAAATAAATAAATTTATTGTCAAAAAACCAGTACAAACTGTGGATAACCACGTGGAGGACAATAAATTAATTTACTATCCGGAAGCAAGCAAGGAACCATCCTATCAATTCCGATCAAGGGCCCTAAGGCAGAGGGCGAATTGAAAGATTTCAGCAAAAATGTCTAGATAAAATAAAAAGTTAGCTATGTGTTATAATACCAATAGAATATCAACATGTTTGTAATTTAACACAAAACATTTATTTTACGTCTACGAATTATTATCGAACTATAGATTATTCTGAGTATAGTGTTTATAAATCATAAGAATTGATTTTGTATTCGCAACAGTTTTTAATTGTGTTTTGTTTAAAGAAAGAGAAACCTTGGGTAAAGATTTTGTGATACTATTGTGAAATGACTTAGTTTTGTCAGTTTACAATGAGACGATTTGCATGGAACAAAGCCGAAAGGTTAGAAAATTCTTTTTGAGCGTTGGTGTGTTTACATAGTAAATTAGTGTCATCAGCAAAAAGAACCATTTTGCAATCTAATGTGGAAGATAACATGCCGTTCACATTCAATAAAAAGAGTATTGGGGCGAGAATTGAACCTTGGGGTACTCCGCAAGTAAGAGGCTTTGTATCTGAAAGACAACGCTGAAGTATTTTATTTTTGGTGTAGGATATTTCGACCTGTTGGTATCTATCTTTTAAATAAGATGTTAGCAATTGATGTGAAAGTCCACATATACCTGAAGAATGTAATTTGGAAAGGAGAATTTTGTGATAGATGACACTGAATACTTTGTGTAAATCAAGGAAAATACCCTGATGATTTTCTCCACAGTCAAGAGATGTGGTTACATCGTCTAGGAAAGAAAATATGGCGCTTGTTGTTATGAGCGGTTAAGCTCAAACATAAGAGAGACTGAATCAGTCGTCAGAGTAAAGGCAAGTATCAACGACACATACATTAATTTGCAAATAAACATTTAATAACAATAACAGAACTTAATAATTACATATACTGAATTACATTACTGATATAATATCATCCATTATATCAATCGTGAGATAGGACTATATCGCATGTGTTCTGTATGATAGTCATATTAACAATTATCTTAAACTACATAAACAGAATTACACTGTTTAACAACAATTTGAAATAATACTTAACATGATTCAACTTTTATGCAAGTCATATTAAATATCCAAAGATAGGAAAGAATTTAAATATACAAAAACAGTATTAATTAGCGATAGTAAATAATTATGTATATGTCTAGGACATGTTAGCTGTAACCTAGTCATATATTGAAACATACGCAAGTAGAGAATTAAACAGAGGTACTTATACTAATGTCAAAACAATAAGTGGTCCATACTACACAAGTAAAGACTTAGTTGTGATTAGGTCTTAACCAATCACCGAATCGAATAGATTTTCCTGAGAATGATTTTTGTTGCCTTTTGGTGGTAGATAGTCCTTGTTCACCATTGAAGTATCACGCCCAATTGCCAACTCCCAGAAGTTTCGCCATGTAGATTTCCTCTTGATATGTAGATTTGTTGTGATGAAATCGACTTAAAATAACACATTAGTTCCAGAAATAGTATAAAAGAATGTTCACGAGCCACTATGTGTACTAGGCTCCGTCTGGTCGATCTGGAGCTGTGGTCCTGTTGCGAGTCCGCGGTTAGATGGCTGATGAAACGTCGTTTGGTCGAGTTTATATCGAAGACCTTCACAGCCCCAGGCAATTGACTACTATTGGCTGGCTTACTCAAGCGTTGTATTTCTTACTTCTCCAAGGCACTATCTCTTTATTTTTTGATGAGTTATCTACACTCTGTGGATGTTTAGGTTGTTTATTCTTACGAGGGTTAAAGTTCTTTGACCCTTTGGGACGTCCGCGTTTCTTTTTAATCATTTTTTACCCCCCAGGGGACTTACATCTAGTAAATACGTGTTTGGCGAACACGGGGTCCCGAGCTGAGTCTGGCATTACTTCCACTTTCTTGTGCCTGGCTCCTTCCTTTCTCTTTCCTGACCTTCCTTGGTCATCTCTTGTTCTTTTCGATCCCGACGCTATTAGGGCTATAGTATCTTTCATTTTCCTCTTTCCTCTTCTTCTTTAAAATAATGTTTTTAGTAAAGTCTTGAGATATGTTGGGATTTGAGTTTTGAGTTGTAATTCAGGAGGGTTTTTAGTGGGTATGGCTGAGTCACTCGGCGAGTCCCACACGCGGGGAGTGTCATGTTGGCTCTCCCTAGTGCGTAACTGCTTTTTCCCTACCTGTACAAGATTTAAGGGCTCTAATGACCTCTATGTTGCCGAGCCCTAAAGCCCCACCAAAAAGAAAAATAATCATTTTGCTCGCGGTCTGAGCAGCGGTCACATGCTCCTTACAAGCTTCGCTTGTAACACTTGTAGAGAAAAAGGATTTCCAAAAACCGTGTTGATCGTCAGAGAGAATGTTACTTTTTGATAAAAAATCTAGAAGACGTTTATAGAACAATTTTTCTAGGGTTTTTGAGAAAGTGGGTAGTAGAGATATTGGTCGGTAATTTCCAATATTAAGTTTGTTTCCTTTCTTGTGTAAAGGTTTCTCTTTAGCTCTCTTAAATATTTTAGGAAACACCCCTTCCGATAAAGAACTATTAAAAATATTTAGGAGTGGATTTAATATAGCATGGAACGAAAATTTAACAATAAACTCAGGTATATCATCTACGCCTGTTTAAAATTTGTTTTTTAATGAGCTGATGATTCTCATGACTTCACTGGCGTTAGTTTCGGAAGTGAACATAGAATTGGGTACGTGGGTGGATATAATTGGAGGACATTGATTTGGATATATTGAGTTCGTTATTTTACCAACTTCTGAGAAGTGAGAATTAAACAAATTTGCGATGTCCCGAGGATTTGTTACGATTTTGCCATCGTTTAGTAAAGAAACATTTTCTTCGCGGTTTTCAGAAGTTGGCGTGTAATTTTTAACAATATTCCACATACCTTTCATCCGGTTGTTCGATTTTAGTATATGCCTATCGTTTTCCATTACTTTAGCGGCATTGACTACTTTTCGAAGAATAGTCTTATATTTACGAAAATAATTATGGAATTCGGGTGGTTGGTTATAGCGTTTTGAAAGATAATATAAACGGCGTTTGTTTTTTGAAGAAATTCTTATCCCTAGGGTGATCCATCTATTGTATTTTTTTGTGTTAATTAACTTGCGTTTTATGGGAAAACTAGAGTTGTAATGTTTTAGGAATGTTGAGATAAATACATTGAATTTGTCGTCGGTGTTTTGGCAATTGTAAACATCTTTCCATGTTTCTTCACGCAAATAATTTACGAATATGGATTTATTTATGTCATTAAACTCTCTTGTAAATTTGTAAAGGATTTTAAGCGGTTTTAGTGTATTATTAATAGTCAATACTTGAGCAAGGTGATCACTGTATCCGGCGATAAACACTTCAGAGAGATACGAGATTCCATTGTTGACTATAATTTGATCTAGCAATGTTTGAGATGAGCCGGAGAGGCGAGTGGGGCCGTTAATCGTAGTTATAAGGTTGAAGGAGTCGAAAAGATTCTTGAATCGATTGACTGGTGAATGTGCAGAGTCGGATGTACTCAGGAAATCGATGTTGAAATCGCCACATATAACGATATATTTAGTAGATTTACGTGTAATATGTTTTAAAATAATTTCGAAGTTCCGAAAAAATATGTCACGATCTGATTGAGGAGGTCTAAAAATACACAAAACAATACCGGTGCCGGTCAGATTAACTGCAGAAAATTTAAACGACGCAGAAGTTCTCGTAGCCTGTTAGTGGAGAAGATAAAATATTACGAACGTAGATACATGTACCTCCGTGGGGATTTTTTCCGTTAAAATTTTGCCGACAGTAAGAACTTGTTTNTTAGTTGAAAGCCAATGCTCTGTGAGGCATAGCAAATCGAATCGATTTTCGTGTACCAGAATTTCAATGTCTGTCAATTTGTTTGAAAGGGATTGGACATTATGATGAAATATAATTATTTTATTTTCGCAAAGAGTTTGTGACTCACGAGAAATGGAATCGACGTTAGATGGTGGAGAGGAATTTGAATTTGGTACAGTTTTTAGTTCCGGATCAAGCCCGTACACTGCACCTGAACGCGATTGTCACCTTCGAGTACCACATCGTACTCCTGAGCGCAAGTTGTAACTGTGTATGGGGGCGGGAGGAGATGTGGATGTAGGAATTTTTGAGGACGTGAGAGATGAGGAAGCAGCGGGTGAAAGAGTGGAGATAGGAGGTGGAGGATGTGATGAGTTAGGGGCAGAAGGAGGTGGAGGAGGAGGTTTAGGAGTGGGTAAAGGGACAGATGGATGATGTGAGGTCAGATGTGAAGCTAGGAGAGAACCGATGTGATGTTTCCCAGACGGTCTCAGATGTAAACCGTCCTGGATAAAGTCCTTGGCAGTCAGGTGTGGTTGCAAATATAAAAAAATGTGATTTTTGTCTGCAAGTGATGTTCTAGGGAGATGTTCGCCAGGATTATTACGTGGTTTATTTTTGGAACGTTGAAACGTGGAAGCACTTTGAGAGTACTTTGTGTGCTGAGATGCCGTTTTTTTACATGTTCAGAAGCGTTGAAATGTTTTTCCACGTTAATATCGTTCTGCCCAGCTACGATGACTACTGTGTCCCGCTCTTTGAATGTCTTGAGGTAGGTATCCAGTTCTCGAATAACTTCAGCCAAACGAGCGTTTGGCTTGAACACACCGGAAACAGAACTGGTTGGGATGTGTGCGAATGAGCTAATATGAGCACGTTTGATTTCTGCGTGGAAGTGTCTTCATCTCTGGGTAGCTCTACTTTACGTGGATTTGGGCGGCTGTGATTACCAGTGCGTGGTTTGTGAATGGGTTTAGGTACGCAACGGAAAGGGATGAAACGGGTAAGAGGATTAGGTAGGAGAGGAAACTGAGACATGTCATCTAACACTCTAAACATATTCTGAGTGAAGAGTTGGGGTGATGTATGCGTCATTGGTCTAACAGAGTGATAGCAGTTGGAAGGACGTCGAGAATTCCTAATTGTAGTCCAACCGCCGATCGTATTCTTATTGACCTCTTCCAGCGCACTGATCCGTGTGTCAATATAATGTACCAAGTCATTGTACGCCTTTTGAAGATCAGCTTTGAATGAGTTGAGGAATGCGATAGTGTCCATTGTTGTGAGTTGTTTAGCAACTTAACAACAACAAAAAGCAAATGAGAATACACGAATAGTGACAACTAACACTGAATCAAGGATATTAGTATAAGAATAAATTTATTACTACGGAAATTACGAATTAGATATTAAATAAATTAATATACAAACAAAGCGACGACTAAAATGACGGAAGTAATACGACAACAACTGGAGGTTTATTAATTCGACAATAACTATTCTATATTATGTTAAAATGTAAATAGTTATGAAAATGTCAAGAAAAACGAGTTGTAAAATTATGTAATACATCTATGGATTTATGGGGACGAAATTTGGGTGCAACAATGGGGCAGGGTTTCTTTGAAAGTTTAATTATTATGTGATAGAATATTCACGAGAAAATCTAAATGAACCCTAATGTTTTCTCTTGATGCACCAAGAAACTAAATTAATGATTTCTTTTGTACTTACGTAAACTTTATTACACCTTTGAGAAGCTCTTCAATGAAAACAATACGAAGTATGTTAGGTCCGTTAGCCTCGATAAACCTTAGGAAACGTTTTTAATGTTTTTTTTCCACTTAACACACACATAACGAATAATTTTTTACATTTCAATACAGGTAGAAACTAAATACAAGAACTGAATCACAAAAACTCGAGAAAAATAAAATAATTAGGAGGATTCAACTGAAAAATACGGAGAGCTCATTTACAACCGTAGCTAACGCTAGGAGCAGAATAGCTAATCGAAACCATTAAATATGAAATAAGTAACTTAGTTATTTATTGTAACAATCACAGGTTATGCACTACAAGAAATATACTTAAAAATAAATAACATAGACACTAAAACATTTATTACTATTTTTACGGCGGGGGGGGGGANGGGGGGGGGGGGAGGGAATTAGGCTTGGTATCTTCATACCAACAAGTTGGGTTGAGGTTAATATACAATTTTAAACACACAATGTTTTCTGTCTTCATATATTCAACCTGACACAAAATATTAGTAAATGCTGTAGTGAATTAAGTTTACACTTATATAATTTACGTAGGAATTCAAAATTCTTCGAATCACAACACGGAATCGTCAGTCCGAGAATGAACGTGACGAAGTTCCGTAATGCGCCGGTAGAGTGTGCGGAGTGTATGCTGTGACGGAGAAAAAGTTGAAGGAGAGTCTCAACGTGAGAAAGAACGCCTTGCTGTAAGAGGATGCAATCCACAATGCATACTCGTAGGTCGGGCTAGCTATTCAAGGAGATATTCAGTAAGAAAGCTGTTTCATCATTCTGATCGATCAATGAGTAATGTACCGGTATTTTTTTGAAATTCTAGAAATTATAAATTATTTAAATACCAACTACCACACCTTTTCTTTAATATATATGGATAAAATATTATGTTTATATGTATATATAATTCCTCGTAACAATTTTTTTAAGGGATGTATAACTGTACAATTGATAAATTCATGTTAATTCTGGACACATTATTATAACCAATGAAAAATAATTTACTGAGATATATCTATATATCGTGGCAAATATCAGACAATTCTAGTGGTTTTTGTCTGGTCATTCAATGGCTGATAACATCTTTACTGTGTAAACATTTGTAGTTCTTAGCTATTAGAAGTCCAAAGTAATTTCAGAAGGTTTTAGTAATTTCGTAATTTATATTTATCTCTGTTGAATAATCTATATCCTATTTCTCGTATGAACTTTACTGTCTTCAACTGAGCTATGCATTGAGCTCCTTGTATTGGATTTTTTGTAAATTTTTGTCTCAAATATTCTCGCAAGATTTTTGTGATTGGCTAAATAATTTCATACGTATTTACTTGCCGACGTTTCAATAACTTAGGTAATCTTCATCGCGACACACAACACAAGAATTAATACACACTAGAAAATTCTTTTACGCGATTACTGAGAGGAATTGAAAGATAAGACAAACTTGACTAATATACATAGTCCGTAGCTTATGGAGTCATTTCGAACATACTATACGCAGAGGAAGTAACAAAAATAGAATTAATTAACCCAGAAATCTTCACATAACATGCTCAAGAATGTGAATACCTCCTATAAACCGCTCTATATAGTTTATCACTATCTTTTTTCTTAAAGGTAAATGGGTGTAAACAATTTTTCTCTTTCGCGGTTTTTCTTGTTTTACTTCTCTCTATATTAACTAGTGACAAGTTTGATGACAACATTTTATTGTATTTAAAAATATTTTATATTAAATCCTTTATATTTCAAAATTAAATATACGATGAACTATGATCATTTTAGCGTGCGTTATAATATAATTAAATATTATAAATTTGTTATTATGTAACTTTATTTAATATTTTTTTACTATTGTACATCTTCTTTTTCATTTCTTTTGTAACTTACACCCAGTTCCTCGACCGACAAGTCATTACTTTGGGTTTTTCTGTGTCATATATTTAGCGTAGTGTCATTTTCTCTATTTTGATCCTTCCATTCTGGATATTTGATAATGTATTCTTTTGTCTTTTCCCCTGAAGTCAATTTTCCTTCTGTGTCCGTTGTTTCTTTATATTTTCTTGTGTCTACATTGTAAATCATATTAATTATTATGAAATGAAATGTTAACCGAAGTGCAATTCTTGTGTTCCAGGTGTACGCGAGTGCGGACGCGGCGCCGCCGCCGAAGCCCAAGAAGGGGTGGGGCGAGCGCTTGCGTTTGGGTCGCTCTCGCGTGGGCGCCTCCCCGTCCTCCTCCACACCGTCCCCACCTCCCGCCTCATCCATTCACCCTCGTTCCACCCCCGCCCCCACCGTCAGCGCCACCTCCGGGAGCGCCTTGCGTCAGAGCATGCGCTATGCCGATGCGTGGATGTACGGCTCGGTGGCCGTGCGTGGCGCACCACCCCCGCCCCCGCTCGTGCTGTACCCGCAAACCACCCCCGCCGCCTCTTCCGTGACTCCACCTCCGGGATTGTGTGGATGCCCGGACTTCGTGGCGGGATCCACTCGTGGAGGGCGTTCTCATGGAGGACTCACGTGCAGATTGTGTGGAGGAGCGAGAGCGCTGTGGGCGGCGGGTGGAGGAGGCACGGTGCGTGCTGGAGGAACGGTAAGTGATGGTCATGGACTTTCTATAAACAGAAATATTCCGGACTTCAAAACAAAGACACAGCTTCCTTACATATACTGTTTATAGACTCTCTCGCTTAGCTTCGAGCTAGAACCTGCCACAAACACAAGTTCCCATTCCAACATGTACCTTCTGTTTTAGCTATCCTAAATTTAGATCATGGGTAGCTTTAGGCAATTAAATTTTTTATTCGGATTAAGTAACCTTGTTTCAAAATAGAAATATCAATTTGATCATAATTTTAATACAACTATTAGCCGCAGAGAACTTGTAAAAAAATATATGTTATTAAGGACTTAAATGTTACTAATTTATAAGAAGAACTGAAATGTTACATATTAATATGAAGATTTATCTTCGTTTTGTACTACATCTATGTTAATATAGAGAATTACTGCTCACACAAATACATGAACATTATGCTTATTTAATAATAAGTTATTGAAAACATTTGAGTTCCAAAGTTTAAATAACACTGGCTGCAAATACTCATAATGAAACGGTATATTGCAATAAAACCACTGCAGTGATGTTACTTTCATTATAGGAATATAATTTATAGAGAATTTTATTTCACATGTTTTTAGACGTTAACAACTATTTTTTATTTCATTTTTAGGCGTTGTAAATCCTTAGATTATAAGTATTATTATTATTATTATTATTATTATCATTATTATTCTTATTGAAAAAGTGCTTTATAAAATGAACACTGTATTATGTCACTAGGTCTCAAACTAAAAATTTTGAGAAACTCAGAGAGGCAAGGAGAAAAATAGAAAGAATCTGAAAAAAAGTTAGATTAAAAGAAAATAACAAAAACGGAAGAGAAACGCCTATTGGAAATAATTCTGGACAAAAGAGAAAAGTTAACAAGAAAGTTCGATTAAAATGATACTTGTTCATATAAAAAGAAAATACAGAACAGTAACGAAAGAAAGCAGTCGGAACAATGAGATAGAAGACTTATTTTGGTATAAGGAAGTCGCGTCTGCATTTTTATCTAATGACTACTCTTTAGTGAAGCTCAATTAACCCTCCTTACCCCGACCTCTTAAATACGTGGGAGACATTTCTCTAGCGGCTCTCATATTCGCTATCAAAATCTCTTCCCCACCTGGAGAGCAGTTTAAAAGGTAACTGTCATTCTTCTACTTCATAGCCCAGCAACTGGTATCTTTTGTTAAAATTTTGTGTCATCGAGATTTGAATATATTATATTCGTTATTCAGCGATAAGAATGCCATCGCCGGATTTAATGTCTCATTTTAGAAAGTTCAATAAAGATAAATGTTTAGTAAATTGTTACCCCCAAAAATAAATAAATAACCTCATATTTAATTATTTTACAACCTTTATTGTGGGATGAATCTAGGAAAAAATCGTCATTGCTTACCTCCCTGAGTATGAAAACACTACCAATATATAAATTAATCGTATGTTAAACCAAAGAACACGCAGAAAAGCAGTTAACCAAATGAAAAGCAATGAAACTAAAATAGAGTGAAAAATATTTGTAAACAACATACACCACGACCGTGAAATTAGTTATATTCCGAACCTATTACTTATGCAGTACTTTCATAGCTATATCCTTATAACTGGATTACATAAATTCTAAAAAGAAAATTTAATATTGCAATTTTTTATAAGAATGTATAAGCCGCAAAATACGTCAACCTATTTGTAAAATTGTATTCTTTTCAACCCTTTAACATGATAGTAGAATGCTGGTATCTCTCAGCATGTGAGGTCATGTAATTGTCTTTAAACATATATGGAAGTTAAATTATTACAGCTAGCTCTTGCATTCGATTTGAAGGTAATGACGTTTACAAGGTTCAGTTGTCGCAGAGGATTGATTATACTAAGAGATTCAAGGAAGTGTTGGTATGTAAAATTGTAAATTTAATATTATTACTTGGAGATTAGATACTGAATATTATTTTTTTAATATTTATGCTATGAACTAACTAATCCTAAAATTACGTTAAAAAGAACAGTGCATTGCAGCAGAAAGTGAATCCAACATACAAAGAGAATTTTCCGGCAATGTTTCATAACATTCAGAACAATCTATAGTTTTATCATAATACGGTCTAGTGAAATTACTTTCTTGTTTCTTATTAGATACAAATTTGTTGGTATTATGTTACTATTTTTATTGTTAGGAGTGTGTTTAAATGTTAATTCCGCCTCTGCCTTGGGGTCCTTGATCGAAATCACCTGGTCCCTTGCTTGCTCTCGGAGAGTAAATCAGTTTATTGTCCTCCACGTGGTCATACGCAGTTTCTAACTACTTTTTTGACAATATAGTTTATTTATTTATATTTATAGTGAGTTTTAAAAGATTTTAATCGTAACGGAAAAACTGTTTCATTCTCAATGTCTTACTTCGCTACGCTTCTGAACAGTACGAACATTAATCCTGAACAGTAATTCATCTTCAATCGCTCTCAACAAACTTCCAGTAGAAGCTTGTGTTGTTGCTCCATCATTTCCCTATTGTCCGTGCGTCATTGGACTGTTCTAGGCATTCTAGTCGGCTACCGTCCCTGGGCGACCCACGGCGCAGCTAATTAAATGGCAAACACAAAGAAAACCCGTTCGCGTTTGTGACGGTACTGCGACCAGCGTGAGATGCGCCCGCCTGTAGTGTTGTTGTGGAGACTGGGTCAGCTGGGAATGCGATACCGCTAGGCGTCGGGTATTCTGCTCGCTTCTGGAACCACGCAACTGATTCAGGAGAGGACTCTCACGTTAAGAAAGAGCTTCTGGAATTCCGTGGTTTGAGAGTTTGTATACATGTTGTGAGGGATCACATATATCATGTCAAAACTGCTTCAGATATCTTCGTTGCTGCTGCTGCTGCTGCTGCTTCTACCAACAAATATTGTTAACACCTAAGATCAAAACGAACTGATTGTTAATCTAGAACAACTTTGATTGGATATTAAAAACTGCTTCATTGTCAAGTTAACTTTCCATTGTTCACACAAAAAGAATCCACTGAATCTTCCATATAAGTTGCATAAATATTCAGTAATGTAATATTACGTAATGGGAATTATTTTTTATCGGAGAAAAGGACAGTTTCAGTCGATGCAATAAAGAAAAATTCCTTCAAAAATGCTTCAAAAATTATTCCGTCGTGACACGGTATCTTCTTCTATACCATACTAATGTCAATTGTTTGCACTTGTAATGTTTGCACACATCAGTCACAATTCAAACGTGAGTTACAGGCCACGCGCTTTGTTAGAAATAACCTGAACGACACTGACTGATGAAGGTAACGGTTGCCCTGTTTTGACACGAATGGTAATGAACAATACTACTCCACGCAGATACTAAATAATAATATTATATAACTTTTCAGTTCCACACGAAAATGACTCACCAATCCGCATACATAATAAAACTGATCGACTGTAAGGTCTATGAAGTCATAGGTGTAATGAACCCGTTTTTACCTGTGCATCTTAAGAAAGGAATTTCTATAATTTTCGAAACACACATAGTGTTCGAATTAAAGAAAATGTAGATGGGAAAGCGTTTGAAACTGTTCATATTTCAATACAGTACTTTATCAAATTGTCAAGAAAAGTCATTATATTAACAATGGGAAGTTAAAAGGACTTCATAGCCTTTATAATTTTGTATTCAACTGTAACATTGCTGTATTGCTGACACGGGATCGTTCCTTGTTAACGAACAGATGAAAAGTATTTCACAGAATATGCTGTAAATGGTCACTGGTGATGTCGATGCAACAACCGGTTGTTGTCGATATCTGCCCCTTGGCACGAGTACGTAAGTTGTTCGGTGAGAAGAGGACAGTCAGCAGAGGCAATAAAATCTCCTGGTCTCTTTGATCCCCTAATATATTTATTTTATGCCTTTTGGCGAGGTTCAGACCTTGAGACCTGCTCTTCCACTTAACCGTTTGACTTGGGGGAAACGAAATTGGGAAAGACAGATGTTGGGTTGTCAGGGAATTTGTGGTACCGAACCGACATTTGTCTGGAGTGCGAGGGAAACTCCAGCTGAAAACCTCACCTAGTTCGGCCGAGCAGGGTTTGAATCCACGCTCTACCGCTTAGCGGGATCGTGGAAGCGAAGACATTAGCGATAGCGGTGGTCTAGTGGTAATCTCTCTGTGATTTTTACTTTTGGGGTAAATTAAAGGGTCAGGTGTAGTCAAATAATTATCTCATTGGAACAGCTACAGCAGAACATTG
This sequence comes from Laupala kohalensis, assembly GCA_002313205.1. NCBI lineage: Eukaryota > Metazoa > Arthropoda > Insecta > Orthoptera > Trigonidiidae > Laupala > Laupala kohalensis. Next base: position 2,921,700 of record NNCF01126744.1, on the reverse strand, counting down.
TAAACGTTATTGCTGCTCCTCCCTCAAGCAGAGCTGCTACGCGTGTTTTGCAGTTTGATAAATCGAGCACACCACTGCATGTTGGTGCGACGTCAACGGTGGCCATTTCCAGCATTTTCAGTTATGGGCAGTACTTCTGTTCATTTGCACTGATCAATTCCGACTTCTAAATATTTTCCGGGCCAATTTTTTATATCCTGTATAATTATAATATAGATTTATAAGGACCTTATTGCAGTGATTTACATGTACACCATGAAACATTGACACATCAGTTGAAATAAAAGTTTAATTCTGACATTATTATTCACAATTACGAGAGATATAATTATTTTTCGTGATAGAGAATAAACACAAGATGTAGATATACAGAATAAAGAATTAAAAGGGAGAATTCTCTGTCCCCCTTAAATTCGCACCCTGAGTACGTGTGTTAACATGAAAAGAATTGAATGAATCAATGAGTGAGTCGTACAGGTGGAGTCGCCCAGATTTTAGGACATACGAGTATCTTAGGGAATACGTGGTTTAGAAATAGTACGGAGGTATCGTCTACTCTGCCATGGTAATTTCCTAACCACGTTTTTTCGTTCGCTTTCCGAGCATCATCTTTTAACGAAAAGAAATACAGAATACAAAATCGTACTTTAAAAAATAACAATTTAAAACTAATTTTGAAAGTGGAATAAGGTGTATTTTTCGTGGCAAAACGAAGCTGTATTTAAGATTTTAATCAAATTGTGGATATTCACTAGGAATTCTCAAAAGTTCAGTCCTGTGGTCCTAGTAATTTCTTTTCTTTCGGAGCGTCAGAAACTTTCGCCGAAAACACTTTTTCAATATTAAAGAAATCATGTTTTTCCTTAAAAGTAGTTTAATGGTAACCCAATTCTTTAATTGAAAAAATATTCATATGCTCTGTTATTGTAAAGCTATAGTATAATTTGAATTGTCTTAACAATCAAACATATAATTTAGAGAAAGTGTGAAAAATGTATTCATATTGATCCTAATTCTGTTATAGGTTCTTGTGTATTATAATGTCTCATTTACACACTAACTGACCTTCAACGTTTCAAATATGGCTTGACGATCCCTGACCGACTGACATTTCTGCCTTATTATCTGCTATTCTGCAGAGCCGATATAAATGAAAAGGCAATAGAAGAATATTTATGGGAATCTATAAAATTCCCAGAAAAGCATGTCATTATCCTCGGAATACTTCATTAATTTTCTCAAAATGAAAGCTTCAACTACATTAATTCGAAAACAAATAGTCACATTCACTTTTCTCCATTATTTTTAGTTTTTTGCGACTTTCCAATGAAATATGCCTCCAAGAACATTCACAGAAATTATTATTGTGAGAGCGTATTATTGGAAATAAATTAATTTTAGTCCTTCGTATATCAATTTCTCTCCGGAAATTTCTTTCGAACATTGAAATCTATGATAGGATTTGTTAATTGCATCCAATGGACGATTCTTGTATTCCAAGTGATCAAATGCAGTTTTAACTGTTTTTTAGGAATGAGTTATTGTTTATCTACTTATTCAATAAGAAATGAAAGACCAGGTTCCTCTAACCTTTCTTTCCTCTAACTCTGCAGTAAAAAAGATTGATAGTCTGACGTCACTTAAGGAAATGCTTGTCATTTGTCTGTGATTCCTGTTAAGCAATTGTCAGGTTCTATGATGTGAGAATATGGGTATATTTGACATGGAAGGAACGTTGTTTGACAAAGTAATATAAACACTTTAAATGCACATCCTTTTTATCGTGTGGGAATGCTAAAAAAGAGTGATGCTTATCTCTCTTTCCTAGAATTAGAACGATATCAAATTTTGATAGTATAATTTTTTAGTTCTGATCAAATGTGTGTATACATATATATATATATATATATATATATATATATATATATATATATATATATATATATATATATATATATATATAAAGTGTGTGTGTGTGAACGAAAAAAATCCCCTCAAAATTTCTTCTGTACTAAAACTTGTATTTAAAGATTCACTGAACCCTATTATTATGTTGGCATAACTGTTTGAAGTATACACTGATAAATATTAAACTCAATGATTTGCTTACAAATTATCAACTCTAATAAACTGCGAAGCAATAACATGGTCGACGAGGGGTAAATTGATATATTTACTATCTATCATTGTACTGTTACTTGCATTACGGATCAATACTTGTCATAAAGACCTTTTGTGCTTCAAAATGAATTACTCTATGATTGGGGTCGTGGCATGTTTACCACGCCGTCATGTTGAATAATGGAATTGGATGTAGCTGTAAATATTTGTTCGTTCAGCATTTTTTCAATTTATGGGCCTGATCAATTCTGTTCGAAACGGTGATCTACTAATGTCAGAAAAACCACAACTATTAATAAACCAACCATAATTTTTAAAGCATTTGTTATGTACCAGATGAATATATAAGAAAATTAAAATATTGCCCTTTGTTTATGTTTTAAACGATACCCTTTATCACCAATAAAGTTTGCATTACATTATACCGTAATGTCAGAAATTTTATTTGTAAATAATTGTGAATAAATATTACCAATACATTTAATTTTGTTTAGAACTTTTGTATTGATAAAGTTAATTTTTATCGATATCATATTATAAATCATGATGTGACTAGTCATATATTAGTACTGATTTTACATTTTCACAATGAATTGTCTAGTTTTTTTGACCATCCATGTGTCTTTTAAACTAAATGTATTAGGAGACAATTTTTGGATTGTGGTGATATTAATGTGTCATATTTCTTTGTGTATAATCATCTTGTTATATCACATTTTCTTGTATTGTAAAATGTTCCTCTTTAGAAGTCAATCCTAGGTTTGGTTGGTTCCACTTCACCATCGATCATCGCAAGTCTTTTCAAACCTAATTACATCTTCCATTATTTGGTTTAATGTTCAAATCTAGGTCTCCTCCAATACGAGCTGCATTAGTCCCTAGTGTCTTAAAATATAACTTTTTAAGTATTTCTTCTTCGCTTAGTAATTAAATTAGGAATTTCGTCGATCGTTGTAGTTCTTCTCTCTGTCCGTTTAATTGTCCAGATCCTTCCGTAACACTGTCTCGAATGCCTCAATTCTCAGAGATTGGGGTAAAATACTTTTGCATTAGACAACAATCATTATGTGTAAACGATATTTTGTGATATTATACACACAGATATATTTTGTGATATTATACAGCCACTGAGTAAAGGAAGAGAATTTGTATTAACAAATAACTTTAAGAGCCGTGTTCTGAACCCGAAAGTAATGATAATGAGAACCGCTAAACGACAGAAACTAAAAGAAAGCTATACAAAATTTTATTAAAAAATAAAACGGATTTAGCTTTATAACAATAAAGTATATATGATTTTAACTTTTTTTTCAATTCGTATGTACTATATACCGTCAGTTATCTATTATCTTAATAGTACTACCGCTACATTGGCAGCATAATTATAGTTGTTGACATTTTACTTAGTAGCTGAAAGAAAGGATATTATTTAGTAGAATATTATTATTTAATATTAAGTAGTATATTTTTTGCACATGTTGATTGATACAGAGTGCTCAATAATACTTCCCACAACAATAAAAATTTGATTATGTAAATAGTACCAATTTAATCAGTGTAAAATATTTAATTCGTTTCGCAATACAACACTTCTTATTACACAGGCCCCACATAATGTATTGAAATAATTGAAATTTTCATATTGAAATCATCTCGATTTCTAGAAACTATAGATGCATTGTAAACGCTATCATCACCTGTCACGACGTCATGACTGAAACTTAACTTCTTTAATATATTTGAATTTGAATTTTTTTTTCCATTTTTATTATATAAGTGTGAGCGACTTATTCTAGTACCCATTGATTAATGTAATTCCTTTCGGGGGGGTTGCAGGTCCGCGCCCTGGCTCCTAGTAACACCTACCGCACCCCGTCATGTCGAGCGCGTCCGGCGATACCTCTGGATCTGCGTGCTGCCAAAGCGGTGACTCCCGACCCCTACGACTTCGTGCGCCGATCTCGCCTCGGCGACGCCGCCGTGTCGACGCTGGCGCTGGACACTGTAGGCGTGGGTGGTGGCGGCGCTGGTGACAACGATCGCTTGGCGCCTGCACGGACACGTGCGCGGAGCACATCACCAGGTCGAGGACGCATGCGTTGGGACTACGCGACGGCGGACGCCGCGGCAGCCAAGAGGAAGAGTATATTGGAATGCGAGGCGAGTATTAGAATAATAGTTTCCTTTTGTATTCCCTTTCTCTGGTACAACGTGAGTAATTCAAGAGAGAGGTTTTTAGCGAGACTGAAATGCCCACACTAATCAATTTCCTTTCCTGAAATGGGAGTCGACCCTGAGTACTTGGTGCCGAGGACCACTCAGAGGCAGGATGGTAACAAAGTGATGGGTAAGAATTTTCCTTCTCTGTACCAGTGAAATTCTATAATCCAAAAGTATTCGAAATTGACTGAATCTACTGAAAACTGTTTTAAACTATCCATTGGCACCCTAAACATTTCAGTTCCTTGCGAAGAGTTATATTGACGTATATTTTAACACTCAGAAAAAAGGAGACTAGGATCTTGCTCACACCGTACATTCAAATCATGCTGTGCACTTCTCCAGTTTGTTTCAAACAGTTCATATATATATANATATAATATAATATAATATAATATAATATAATATAATATAATATAATATAATATAATATAATATAATATAATATAATATAATATAACTCTTCACTTCAACATGCTTCCGACCCCGTCTTGAATACTCATGTCCCGGGCGCCAACGTTAGGGGAACGCCAACATATTGGTATAGTGATTAAATAAAAGTATGTTTTGGGACACTAAAACCAATATTTCACCCATCTGACGAGATGGGGCTTCGATAACAATTGCCATATTTTGTACAGATAATTCTATCGTTTGTATATGTGTGTGTATTGGTTAAAACGTGTTATCCGTATCCTCGTTTATACTATATCGGAGGTCAATGAACACGTAATCCAAAAGAAAATGATGACCATCATTAGGTCAAACAATGCGAATAAAAACGTGCTAAAGAGTTAATGTACTTAACTTTGCCAAACTCATGTTCAAATTAGGTAAAAGTATAATTACAAAAAATAAGACAGAAAAATTAGTAAAAGATTAATTTAAAAATAATAAACTCTAGATTAATATGCACTTCTCACATTATATTTGCACAATGTAAAAGTTGCTGTATTGCTTTAATATTTTCTTCGTTATCACGTTAAGGTGTTCAACGTTTCATGGCTTTCAATTCAACTACAATCAGCGAAATATTTAGAAATTACACCATTTTGTTTGCCATGCAAAAAGTTAAAATAGTTCATCCATTCACACTAATATATNAGCTGAATAAATGGTCTGTCTATTTAGGTAACGGCATATGAGTTAATCGCCAAGTACCTCCGCGCGGGACCTGATCCAGAACCAGCTTCCACCACGCGCCGCGCCACCGTCGCCACTTCGACCTCTAGCGCTCCTGGCGGCGGAGTGTCGAAGCACAGCGCGCAGCCTTTCGAAAGCGTGAGCGATGACGATCTGCTGGACGATGACTTGAGCGACGATCTGAGTGACAATGCTCTGGAGAACAGCCACTCGATCACCCCAACGCATAGCAATGGGGCTGCTTTACTGAGGAGTAGGGTGCCTGTAGCGGTAAGATAATGTGGCACAATTGTGTACATTAATTCTGTAGCCCTATCCTGGAACGGATTTTCTTCCAGTTTTCCCTCGGTTAGAGGTGGATTTTTTATACAGACTCGCTAGGCTCTTCCTTGGGTCGGTATCTATTGAAATAAAAAATCTGGAATTCAGTGTTATTTAATAGTTACGATTTATCATCAATACTTTAGCAACAATCTAAAGTTTGATAATAATACGTACTTGTGAAATTACTTTCTTGTGTTTTATTAAATACAAATTTGTTGGTATTATATTTATATTATAACATGTACCGAACTATTTTTTATTTTTAGGAGTGTGTTAAAATGTTAAATCCGCCTCTGCCTTTGGACACTTGATTGGAAATGATGGTATGGTCCCTTGCTGCTTCGGTAGAGTAAATTATTTTATTGTCCTCCACGTGGTCATACAAAGTTTGTAACTGCTTTTAGACTATAAAGTTTATTAAAACACAAAAAAAATTAATAAGAGGTGGATTTAAAAAGGTAGATCCAGTCCTATCTTCGAGGGTTTGTAGATTTCGTGCTGGAGTGAGAATGATTGATCTCAACTATCAGAGTTGGAATGATTGGGAATATCAACGGTGGGTCGTACTTGATATTTTTGTAGCATCCATGTTGCGTTCTTATCACCAAAATAGGAGAAAAAAATGAAAGGGCAATAGCTTTTTATGGTTTCTCAAGTAGAATAATACGCATGAATATAAGGACTTTATTATTAAAGGTTAAATTCATATTTGTTTCCATCATCGTAGTGATTTATACAATAATAATTTTATACTTCCACCAATTAAGAGTTATAATAATAGTACCTTATTGACCATTGTTAAAATAAAGGAACTTAAATCTAGTGAAACCAACATAATAGAATCAAATCAAATTAGTCATAATTTTTTACTATTTATTGGCTAGTTACTCGTTGAGGATGGGAACATATTTCACCATTTTTCCCATTGATGAATTTGTGTAACCTTCGCCCTTGAAATCAAATATTGATAGGACTTCACTTGAAAGTGTACATAGTTTATTCCCCTGTTTACTTTGAGAAGTGTTGCGCATAATAAGAACAACAGCTCGTAGTCTTGGTCTTGTTTTTTTCATACTTTATCCTCATCTTTTATCCTCATCTTTTATCCTCATCTTTTAATTGTTGGTCTAGGTCCAAGACAAAGACATCAGGGACAAGAAGAGCAAAGCAACCTTTGAGCTTGTAGCGTTGTTAATATTCAATCAAGAGTTGAGTATTAAAGTATCAATATATTCATGTTTAATAAAAAGCAGCTCATGCTATTCCTTGCCACTTCTCATGGTCGTGAGACCGGACTTTTTCCCGTTTCGTGTTTTTTGTAGAAATATCTCTGCACTGCGTGACAGTGGGACGAATGGTTGCCGCGTCATTGCATCGGTCGCTTTCAACTCCTTCTGTAATGGCTCTTGTGTTTTTCTCTATTCCTCTACAAACTCTCTCCTTCCGGTATAGAAACTCCTTCGTGGTGATTTCTGATGAATGCAAACGGTTGTGAACCTGCTCCTTGTAGACTCATCCTGACCATGGTTTTATTCCGGATTTTCTTACTTACAACGGGATTGTTGGGATAGTGGCATCCTTGCCTTCACAGAGTAAAGTAGTTTTATGTCATATTTGTGGTACCTCGAGTAGAGCAAAAAGAATAAGGGGAGACGTCAATACTTGTCAATATTTGTTGACGCAAAACAAGTTATACTCCAACGCCTTACCTTAAACTATTATTAAGTACCTTGTGTTCGTTTTAAATGCTAGATAAAATATTGGTTTGCAAATTAAATAAATAGTTCTAGATTTAACGGACGAGCAGTGTTTTGTGCTTTACAAACTCACTACGTTTCGACTTTATGTCGAAGTCGTCGTCAGGTGGTACGTGATATACACTGCTCATCCGTTAAAGGTCGTAAGTCTCGAATTATTTATTTAATTTTATAATACGTTGGATATTATTTGTAGGATAATTGGTTTGCAAGTTCATAACAATACAATTTTTACAAATCTTCTTTTTCAATATTTTCTTTTGACTTTCTGTTACTGTCTGTATACTCAAAATATCTGAACCACTCAACTTCAAATCAAAGAGATTTTCGTTCAAGCAGTAACAAGTTTAATCAATTTTATTTTTTGCCCATCTTCGCTGTACCCCAGTAATATTTTATTTTCGTTTCCTGGTATTTCGAGTTGATTTTCCTGGGTCCCTATCAAAACTAAAAATTTGCTTTACTTTTTCGTAAATAGTTTCGTTTGAAACAGAACTTCGTTTGAAAAAAGTATTTATTCGTGTTAGAATATGCCCCGCAGAAATGATTTTTGATGAAGGCAGTTTCCTATTGTCGTCATTCGTGACCCCCTCGAAACGCGGTACAATTGTATCCTCCCATTCTTAATCCCCTGATTATTTCACGGACTAAATTATACACGAACCACGTTCCGTCCATATTCAGGTGAACACTCCGCGCGCCGCTACGCCTCTGTCCAACCCCGCGTCCGGCTTGGGTCTGTCGGTGGCGCGACGTGCCGGGACACCTGCACCGCATCCAGGCCTCTCCATCGGTGGACAGACGATTCGTCTCTTCGGTGGCCCTCGGGGAACCCCCGCCCTTCGAGACTCGGGACTCGGAGGCGGTTTCGTCAGTGACGAGGACTACGATGGATATGATGAACCAGGAGACATAGAGGTAAAGAATCAGAACACGGTTGTTTATTGACATTTACGACTCGATATCCATTTACATATTGATTTCTTCTCTTTCAATAATTCTTACCTCATATTAATTTAAATGGAGTTAGCAAAATAGCTCATACTTTGCGAGAATTGATGGAATTTACTGAACTGAAATTTTTGCATAATCTAATTTCTACTATACCAGTTGGTAGCAGACTGATGGCCTTAAGTGACCACCTCATTAAGAAAAAAATTTAAATGTAAGATAACCTGTACAAAATCGTTTTGAAGAAAAGAAACACAACAAAACATTAACTCTATATCTGAATATAATATACATGTAAGTAGTTCTGTCATCAAAAATTCATCCCCAATTCCATTTCTCGTGCACGATGAAACGAAATTTAAAATTTAATTTTTTAGTAACCAAGGAAAGAACGGCTTCGTTCCTTCAGATTCCGATCCGCTTCCATTTACATTATAAAAATATGTTAATTGTAAAGAAGTTTAATTGTCGTTAAAAAATTACAAATATTAAATAATTTTTGTTTTCATTGATCAATTATATTTTGACAAAAATATTAATTTACCATGGCATTTCTAAATTATTTAGTATAGCACTAATTAAATATATTTATATGACCAAATAAAATGTTTTAACAGTAAAATATGAAAATAGTAAAATATGAAAACCGTCATATGACTATTTTATTTTAAGAGATGTTCCTGTTCCGACAGACTTATGACGCCGTTTCATTAAAATAATAGGTTTATTTTTATTCAACTTTTTTGTTTTGATAACAATAGCGACATTTTTTAATCCTTTCCAACGAAAGAAGGTTTCCGAGCCTCTTCATGTTTGCAGTCCAGTTCGGATCCTCATTCACGTGGGAATATGATTCAATTTAAGTACCTGAGTTTGAGTATACGATTTAAGGGAAATATCTGTCTATAGAGAACTTCCAATTCTCCTGCCTATCATTACTCCACAACATTCACCCATCATCATTCACCCTCATGTCATTCATTCATCACCCACCTCGGTGAGGTGCGTCAGGAAGGGCAACCGGCACCCTTGGAATTACCCCGTCATATCAAAAAGAGGCATCATATCATCCTCATCTCCGACCTTTATAGACAAGGGAAAAGGAGTAATGTTCTTATGTCTCTCTGTCTAGAGAGAACCTATATCAATCACACATAATTTACTGCACAAAGCGCATTTTTATCTTTCTAGGATGATAACGATATCCTTAGTCGTCCACCACCACCAACTCCTTCACCGCCGCCCCCACCTCCCCCACCAAGTCGTACCACCACCGGTTCACCCTCCGGCGGAAGCGGGGGCGGAGCGTCACTAATTCCTCGCCCGCGGCGTCCTCCCAGACGCGGACGGTCAACGGCGTTTGATGTAACGGCAGAGGACATTGTAATAACACCGACACCTGTAGCGGTGGTAGCCCCGACCATCAAGTCCATTCTGAAGAAGGCGCCGGAGGTAAGTGTATCACGCTCACTCAGCACTAAATAAGTATCTCTGGGGAACTCCTCTGAAAAATACCGCGACGTTCGGGGACACCCTACGTATCTCCGGAATATTTCGTTATAAATTGAAGCAGAGACAACCGAACTAGTAGGCACAAAGAATGTTTTAATGTAAAAACAAAAATTAAATTAGAATTGATTAGTTAAAGTTTCTATAAAAGTATGCTATAAATTTCTTATGCCCCAATTTGTCGAATCAATGATTCGGGAATTACGTATCCCAGAAAACAAGAATGAAATTAGTAATGTGTAAAATTAAATGAGAGCTTCCCAAGGTTACTTTTCTTCTGAAAATCCTATTGTCGATGGACTAGAACTCCTTATCTCCTGTATGGGAATGTGTTTCACGCCTTTCGGGGGTTTAGGTCAGGGCGGAAATGGTATACAGTTGGGGAAGGCGAACGGGTGTTGTAATGATTAACACCCCTGTGATTAATGCAGGAGTCCCGTGTTGATTCCTGGTTCGTCGCTATATTAATGTAGTTACGTCAATAGATATATTACGCAATATTAAGACGTCTTTATTTTGAGAGTTATAAGCAGGAGATTTTTTAATTCTGCCATTACATTTAAATTGCAAGTATGCAATGTGACATGAAAATCTTATCCACAATTAGTCAGCATATTGTCATTAAGAGAAATTTGTAAGCATTCAAACAATAGTTTCGTACGTGAAGATAGAAAAGGGTTAGATTTTTTGTGGATCTTAAATGCCCTTGTTTTACTGAAACATCGTGAGAGTACTGAATAACGAGATTCTCCTCTAAATCACGCGTTGTTAGTAAACGGAGTGTTGTAACAATTTCTTAAATTACTGAAACATGTATTGCTGTCCTTATTGTAACCGCGCACACCAAAAAAGAACTTGCTATCCTTATTGTTACCGCGCACACAAAAAAGAACTTCCAATCACGAACAGAACGTTATTCTTCTTCCTCTAATTGAAATATCACCTAGCCGCCCAACCTAACGAAGCGCGGAGACTGGAACCCTGTTATCAAACTCTGAGTCCTTCTCAGTCACCGTTGCACTTCCAATACCGTTAACAATCTCCGTTCCTCCGCAGCCCGAAGANCGTTGGGGGCGGCGGCGGCTGCGGCGGCGGCGGAACCGCGGCAGGGGCAGGCAACACGCAGTCCGCGCGCCGCAAGAAGCAGGTGCAGTTCGTAGTCGACGAACGCGGAGCTCAAGAGGACCATTGCTCTCGTCGTGCACCGTCGCCTCCGTTCCAGAAGGGGCAAGACGCCGTCGCGAGTGTTTACCAGAGAGGGCAAGACGTCGGCGCGAGTACCTACCAGAAGGCAGTAGACGCAGTCGCGAACTCTGAGAGCGCCGTGAGGCAGTGCGATGAGGCGTCCGCGTCCTTGGAAGACGCCGCCCTAGCTGCGGAACGAACCCTTCAACCCTCGCCGCCTCCACCGCCACCTCCTCCGCCGCCACCGAAGCAGCAGTCGCAGACACCTTCGTCGACTTCGACAGCGTCTGCGCAGAAGCAGACCCCGACACACAGAGGTGGCGATTCTGTCAGTGCAAGACCGCACGGTGAGTAAACATTTCCTTTAACATTTTCCTTGTGGGCAAATACTATAGATATGAGCAAAACACACAAGAGACTAGAAATTTTATTCCCTCTGCATACTTCCAATTTTAAATTTAAAGACTCTAGTTGGTGCTGTGAACTTGCAAAGAGCAGTGAACTGGTGAATAATTAGATACAAAAACTAACCGAAAATATTCAGGTTCAATTGAAAAAGTGACATTCTTCGTCGAAAAGTGTACCTGAAGTTAAACCTTAATATTGAGAATTTTATCTCGATTTAAAATCATGGATATGAATATATTAAAATATCACAATACTAAAAAAACTTCAGCATGTTGTTCGAATCCAAGATACTGTATTGGAACAGTGATCCTACGAAATGAAGATGACTGAAAATAATGTGAAATTATAAGTGAAATGTGAAAAAGGTTGTGTGGCAGTGACTTTACTTTGTGTTTTTACAAGGATTCACGAAAACGTGACTGGCGAAGTGTGATAATTATCTTGTGCGTGTGACAGACACAGAACTAATTCATATGACACAGTGACGAACAGAGTCTTTATTAAAAAAACAAGTGGTTTTCTCCCATATTCTTTCGTGCTGGTTTTTCAGAATTTGAAAATCATGATATTCACTTTTCGTGTAATCAAATGTACTCTTGTGTTTTTTTCTCACGCACTTCATTATATTAAGAGGTATAAAAAGACATGCGAAGTGAGGATAGACAACACTTTCTAAGACCTCAATTCTAATCATATTCCCACCAGAAAAAAAAGAACACTACGACGCTCTTCACTTTTATGCTTCGCAATCCCTTTATGACTCATTTCACTTTTATGAATGCAAAAACGTTGTTTTGATAATCACTGAGAATTACTCTCACGGGATTAACACGTGTAAGACTAGTCGACATTCAAGTACTGATAGTTTTTTTAAAGCCAAACTCGAAATGGGTAGTAAATGCGTTCATAGTTAATACTATACAAATATTTTCCCATCGAAAGTTGAAATAATGCATTTGTTTATCTGATTAAAGTTTAATTATGTATCTCTTACCTTCGTTTTGATTTTTTTGCATTCACTTAGATTTTGAAATCTCGTTGTGCCCTACGATTAAAACTTTTTGGTAACAATAATTTGATTTAAATATTTATTCCAAGGTTTGAATAAATTATCTTGTATTGAGTATTGGGGGGTTTTAGTATAATTTTATTGTGCGCAGTTTTGTGTTGTGTAAATCATGGATTTTTTTCCCAATTAAATTGTTTTCAAAGTTCCCTCTTTTTAATCAATTTTAAGCTTCTCTTAAGTCTAATTCATTCAATCTGGGAACTAGTAGACGTTTACCTCTCGTGGACAGTTAGAAACAGGTTACACCCTTCCGCTCGTAGTTTATGTGAACCTGTTTGAATGCTCACTTCCCTTTTATATTTATAGCCTTTACAATGAATATGACCCTTTCGACATAACATTTGATCAAAATACTTTACCACATGAAATAGTCTTAAATATGTTTGTTATACATTATTATTATTTATGTTAATCATTCCTGTTAAAAGATGTGGACTACGTCAACGAAAAAGCTAACACACTGAATTAAAAAAAGATTGGTGAAACTATACCAGGTTTCCAATTAATTGATCAACATACATCAGCAATTATATACAATTATGTACAGCATTATATTACAAAGAAAGAAACCGTTAAGAGAAAATCCGAAAAATAATCTTCCTTCTTTATTGGAAAAACTGCTTCGGAGTATATTTCATCATCAGGAAGCTAAAAATCAATCATCTTTGACAAGGACTAGCTATTAACCCCCATCCGAGCCCGGGTTTTTCTCCGTTTTTCCTTCGGGTAGAGACGGATTTATTATGCAGTTTTCTAGGCTTTGTCTAGGGGCGGGTCTATTGTAACAATAAATCGTGAATTTAGTGGGTTTTTTTTCAACTCTTATGATTTTTAAACACTATACTCAGAATAATCTATAATTCGATAATAACTTGTACATGTAATTTTTTGCGTAATATTACAAACATATTGACATTCTATTAGTATTATAACTCGCAGCTAACTTTTTATCTTATCTAGGAACGTTTGCTGAAATTTTTGAATCCGCCTCTGCCTTAGGGCCCTTGATCGGAATTGATGGGATGGTCCTTTGCTTGCTTCCGGAGAGTAAATTAGTTTATTGTCCTCCACGTGGTCATACGCAGTTTGTACTGTTTTTTGACAATAAATTTATTATTATTATTATTAAAAGACGGAAGGAAACTGCGTTGTCTTCACGTACCATCGCAACGATACCTTCCTTCATTCATATTTACATGTGTTTAAATAAATTAAAACCATATTTTTGTTTTTACTATGCAAAGTGTGTTGTATAACATTAATATTAATGATAGTAATTTTTACTTGCAATGTAAATGTATGACTTCATTCGGTTGGACAGGAGTCACGTATCCTATCGAAAGAATATGTCTTAGCTTATTTATATTGAGGACGTATTTTTCACAGAATTCATCACTCATTATAAATTAGTTTCTGGTTTTGCTTTTAGTTTCTCTCAACCCGCACGAATCAGTCGTCATTACGTTGTTCCGTATCATTTGGTTGCTGATAAGTATAATTGAATATATTTTGACGCGTTATTGTAAATATTTTTTGTGTTTGTAAATGTTTCGCAAATATTATGCCAATATATTCACTGAATATAACCACAATATTCTTTAAGATTTCACCAACTACATCGTGATTACTACATCACGAACGTGCAGCGGCACATTCTTTACAACTAATATTTTAACATTAAAATATTTGAGATTCAACGAAATGCAACATTTTTAATGTACAACATTGAAGAAGAAGAAGAAGAAGAAGAATTATTTTCATGTTTTCAAAGAATTTAATTATTTATTGCGACTTTCTTTTTCTCCATGCGTCGAGAAATTCAAATTACTTGCATAGCTTATAGCTATCGTACTTTAGTTTTTTCTATAATCGAGACCTTTCTGGATGCAGTGTAATGTATTCTAACGGTAAAATTTTGCTCTACCTATTAATAGCTGGAATCATATAACAGCTTCGTAATATATGTGTGGCACTATTAATTTAGTTTGAAGGATAAATTATTGGCAGAGATGGTGTAATAACTAATTTCCTGCCCATTCTATAGACTCTGCAAATCAATTGTCATTAGCATACTCTAAGCAACACCGTTACATGGTCATATTCATACGCCATCCCACATTGGTGACTAATGGAATTTTTCTGGCGTGGAATGCGTCGATCATTTTACAATTGCCATAGCGTTCCAGATTTTATGAATTAATTTCTTTCACGTTCGAGCATTGTACGATTCAATATAACTGAAATATTCCTACACATTAAAAAATTACTTGCGATGTGACATTTTAAAGAGTTGTACTATACTCCGTAAATTGTTTATATAAAAGGTTATATACAAACATTTATGAAATATTCAAGGAGTTATTGTCTTGTAGAGCCCGATTGATTCCTCAGTAAATCCTAACGAAATGACTGGAAATTATTTTATGGAAATATTTAGAGAATAACAAAATATCATTGTCTGAAATGCTATGTTAAATATTTCAATAAATATATCATATCAATAAATTTAATGAATAGACCTTGAAAAAAAAATTTTTTTCGTAATATATTTTCGAAGAGTTTTTGTTCCTTTCATCAGTTATTAAAATAATCGACTATTTTATTGTTTACATTGAAAGACATTTCCGATAGGGAAAGGAACGAAGTAATCAAAGTCTAATTTTTGTCTCGTCACAGCAAAGGTTACGTTACGAGCTTAATGTCTATCATCGTTTTCATTTCCGTTTCAATGGTAACTTCGAAGTCACCTGCACAGCTCACCCCAACCTGATGAATGTATTGAAACTTAATAAGAAAATATCAACGAATTTTACATGAGATATCGATTTCAAATACACTCACTTTACAATTAACATTTAAATATTTCATGACCAAATAACAAATTTGTAGTAGCCTCCACATCATTACATCTACGTGCTGTCGATTCCTTGAGGTGCTTACCGGTTTCTCTTTGAAGTACCTACACGAATGAGACGAACACCGTATATGATATATCATCTTTCATATAATGCTTTCTATCTACATTTGTGCTCCAAGCAACAGTCTCCATTAATTTTTTTTCTAGCATTCAATCGTCATTTCGTATAATAATTTAAATTTTATAGAAAATGTAGATGACAGTTACTGTGAATGTCAGAAGAAATTATTTACAATCAAAATTCCTGGATGATAAATACTTATATTTTTGTTACTTATCGATCTTGAGTGGATAATCACACTCAGAAAATACAAAACAAAATTGCTTGTTTCTATGAAATAAATATAACATTTGCCAACGTCTGATTGTTTGTACATGAAAAACAAATTGTAGCGTCATTTTTTTCTTTAATCTTTATGTACTTGTGTATTTGTAGACCTGTTGTGAATGTATTCAAACATCTCAAATCCAAAATCAAAGATTCGTTTCGTGCAACTCTCGTTTTATCCGAAGGAAAGTCTCGCTTTAACTGGTGGCAGCGGTGGAGTGGACGAAGACCCTCGTGGCGATTGGTGGGGGTCACGGTGCCTGCTCAGCTGACGAGTACTTTCTTCCACAGTTGCCTTAGGCGCTTAGAAGCCCGTTATCCTCAGTCGACGCCTCGCTCGGATGCTGGGGTTCCTCACTCCATCGTTTTAGTCACAACCGGCGTCTCTTGGAAATTGACGACGCATTTTCTATACGGGCTTCATTAATATGTAGATGTTTTGGAATACTAACGACGAGAAAAAATTAATCATTCTGGTCTGTTTTTGATCGATAGCTTGTTTGTTTTTGTTTACGCTTTGAATCTATGTTCACATAACATGAGATACTACCGAGTAATGTGTTCCAATTGCCACTGTGTTATCAACGTCAGTTGAAGAGTTCCTTTTAACCTAACATTAGTAAATATTGCAATTAAAATCACCGAATTGAAGTTAACTATATTACCGACTAATACATGTTTCAGAGAATCGCAGAATGGTTTGGAATGTGATTGAAGTAAATTTAAAAATATTTCTTGTCAGCATGTTCTTTGAATCTTCATATCAGTTTTTAAGAGAATCGTTTACATGTACGTTTTTTTTTTGAAGTTATTGTTACGTAATATGAAAGATGGTGGCAATTAATCAGTATTTCTTTAGTAATTCCCGATAGCTACAATATAGTTTTTTAGAGCAGATATGAAAAAAACGATAATTTAGGTTTATTTTCTACTCAGTATGTGACGGACACATTTCTTTCCTGACTGGCGCCTTTTCCGTAAACGCTGAAGATTTTTTTGCAATTAGAAAAAATTATAACCTCAGTTGTTTTCTGTACGATTCTACGAATAAAAAATACTCGTTTTTAGTGCATATGTTTGATGTACAAAATCTTAACTTTTCTGTGGGGCTTTAGAGCTCGTCAACGTCAAGGTCATTAAAGCTCCTAAAAATATCTTAAGTGTTATATTTTGTTCTCGCAGCAATTGTAAAAACAAGGACAAAAAACTAAGATATCATTTGAAATGATATACAAATAATAAGGTTACTCGTTTTATATTTTTAATGAATTTCTCTTTCCCTTTTAATTTTCCTTCGCAGTATTCGTTTCCTTGAAATATGTTTATTAGTTTTGATGGTGGATCAGAAAATAATGAAAATTATAAATTAGGTGAAAAATACAAATCATATTAATTACATTTTTTAAATATGACGTGTATAATTTAAAGACATCAATCGATATTTGTTTAGTAGTTATGTTCAGGTTAACAACACCAGACGTACCGAACCACGAAAATTGCATCGAGTTGAAATATTTGGAATTCCTGTTCATTGCGGAATGTCAAATCGTTAGTTACAGAGATCGCAAATTCGTAATGCGTCATTTGTGGTTGCGGGACTCCACTATCTTGTTACCAACCTGCGTGCGCAACCTATCCCTCAATAACTGTGGGATACCGATTCATTCTTCAACGAATTTTCCGAAATATCTTTCGGGCAAATGAAATAATTTTTTTATTATTTCTAGCTTCTACGCAGTACAAATCATGCTTACTTTCCATTGCTAGTGAACAAATTAAGGAATCGATTTCGGGCAACATTTCAAAAATAATAGCGTAACTTATTCACACAAACAGGACATGAGATTACCGAAGCTTATCCAAGACTTCTAATTTATGAATGTTGATTATTGTTATTTTTCTGTATGCCTTTGCAAATAGTGAAGATGCTGAGACGAATAGTAGATCAGCAAAATATTCATTGTTTTCTTTATTTTTTTACTTATCTCGCTGAAATTGTCAATATCCAGGACTACAAGAATCATTATAAGAATGTATTCCAACCGTAATATTAGCATTCTTTTTTTTAAGTTCTTAGTTTCCCATTCTGACGCTTTTGTTTCACTTTCTTGTCGTTGTTGTTTTTTTTTCACCTACATTTCTTTTTTGTTTTTATTCCACACAAATTGATTTACTTCCATAAAGTCTTATCTGTGTCGGAGTAAACTTAATATTCTGTAACGTTGACAGACTGTTTGTACTTTATTAATAAATTCATAAAAATTAATTAAAATAAAAACAAGTGTCCATTAATAAATATAATTAATTACTACAATTAAATTATAATTGAAAGATGTCCTGTGAAGATCTTTTTGTTACATCTAATAAATAACACGATCTCTTATGATGAAATAACGTACTATGTAAATAAAAATGAACCCAAATGTTGACTCTAAAATTTAATGGAAGATGATCTCTCTTCAGTATACATTTAATTTAGACACTTACAATTAATAATCAACGCGTTCATTGAATCAATTGTATTCTCCATTCTTTAAGAGCACAAATGATGTGAATCATATTCCCTAGAGAAAAGAAAGTGCCAGCAATAGATTTCGCTGAACAGCACTCGTGCTGTGCGTCCGGAGCAAATGACTGCGGAGGATGAAGGCGATCCAATGGGAAAAGCGTGATCACCCAGCGTGGCGCATAAAGAACAGTGTGTGAGAGAGGGACAGCTTGGAGGCTCGGTATGTGCCCTGGGACACCCCGAGGTGCTAAGGATAGTTGACAGGTTTCCTCTTATGGCTGTTGCTGATTCCACCAAGGTTGCTTTCCAATCGGACATTCCTTTGGGACAGCACTCTCTCTCTCTCTCATTCGTTATTTCAAATTTCATTTCTTTCCAATCGGATTTGCGATAATCGTTATTATAGAGAGTACATTGATCGAAGTAATGATTTAAGTTGTTGTTGAACAAAAGTACACTTACTATTTTAATTTTATTAATTGCTAATTTCTTTCGATCGTTTAACAATCATAAAAAAACACCTTTGTACAAAATAAATACCTGAGAGATCTAACATCACTCAGATAAAAACTGCGCACGCAAACAAATGTTTCCTTAAAAACTACGTACGTCTTTACGTCCATAACATTAGTTAGTATCATTTTCCATTACCGAACTCAAAGAGATAATTTAAGAGTTTTCTTTCCCTCCTTGTCCTTCTAAGCACTATCCCTTCGTAGTGTTTCAGAAATAGCTCAGATTTGGTTGTAGGAGAGACCGATCGAATGAAAAGTGCAAAATTAT
The DNA here is from genome assembly GCA_002313205.1 of Laupala kohalensis. NCBI lineage: Eukaryota > Metazoa > Arthropoda > Insecta > Orthoptera > Trigonidiidae > Laupala > Laupala kohalensis. Next base: position 2,902,476 of record NNCF01126744.1, on the reverse strand, counting down.
CTTATTGTTATTTTCAATTGACGAAGAGGGAGACCGAATGATTACGTTTCCGCTTGCAGCAGTTTTGTTTAAAAAAAGTATAAAAACAATTTGTCTCAGAAATCATGCTAAATCGCTTTTTCAATCCAAAGACACATTTTAACCATTATCGAAATCTTTTGATCCATTTTGAAAAGAAATTGATGAAACATTTACTACCATTTAAAGCAACTGGAAATATAAAATCTTAATACTCTAGAAAAAGATAAGTAATGCTTTAAATAAATATGTAACAAATGTTCATTTAAATTAATTTGAATCAAATATATTTCTAGCGAAAAATATTGTTTTAATTTTACAATTCCTTAAATGTTTATTTTTTTGGGGGGATGTTTAGCAATAATCCTCGATTATCCATTACTTGCGATATATAAAGAATATATTTAACACTGTTTGAACTAAAAGATTAACAACATATATAGATATATTTTATTATTGAAATATTATCTTATTGATTAATAAATATTGTTATTTGAAATTATTATATTTTTATGTAGTGTCACGTTTTTTAAGTTTTGTAAACGTATCCTACTTTATACTTTATCGTTGGATCATATTCCAGCGTTTCGGAACAGTATTTCTTTAAATATTTGACAAATTAATTAAATTGTATAATATCGTAGGATTTGAAACGAATATGGGTTGTTTACCCTTGTCATATAATATACCTGAAAGAAAGGTACTCCAATGCGTTTATTTTCTTTCTTTTGCATTTATGTAAATATGGACCGTAGAAAATCCATTTCCTAAATTGCTTCATTCAATTCTTTACGAGACTTACGAATACCAGTTCTTTCCATTCTCTGTGATGTTCATTTTACGACAGGCAATTGTTTTGAAGTGGATACGTCTCATAATCTGTAACACACAATAATCGATTAAGGTACCGTTTGGCAAGGTCGATCCATGAAATGCCGACAGTAATTACCCTGGAATCTACGAGTGGGAAGTCGATAGGTAACTCACAACTTGGTGATTTCGTGACCTTGACATTTTGTCATCGACAATTCCTTTTATATGCCGACGAATAATATTCCTAAGCATGTTAAGGAGCCAAAGAAGACGGGTTTGGCACGACTTCAAACGATAGAACGGTGTGTGATGCTATGCAATGATACACCTACTTGCTTCCATGACGACAATTTAACCTTTTGTTCAGGGAAAACGAATGAATTTCTTGCAATATTCGCACTTATATGACAAGTTTTCTGTTATATTGACAGTAAACAACTTCTCTTTTTGCTTGATGTCATCAACATCACGCACAAAAAAGTAAGTAAAAAAGAAAACTTAATGATTTTAAACATAACAAGGGGGAGAAAAGCATATGCTGCATCCTACAGAAAAATTAATACAATTTCACTGCATGATTTATTAAGGAAAAAATATTTTAGAGATATTTCGATGGATTTTCCAAAAGCTGTAGTTTCACCTCAATTGTTCAACAAAAAATTAAATAAATGTGGCTTATATCTATTTTGGCAGTAAATTTAGATTTTAAAATCTAGACTACTGGAAAAATTTAAGTGTTTGGAAGTGAAAAAATTAAGTAAGAATGTAGAAATATTCCACGACTCTTCCTGATTCATCTGCTTCATAGAAAATACCTGCGAATATTCGTTGTCGCATGTAAAGAATGATGGCTGTAAACACACACATTTTGACAGTCTTGAAATTGACGACCATGGCATTCGTCCCTCAACAAAGCCAAACCAGCCGTCTGTTGTTTTAGCGGACGAACGGGGCAACCAGGAAAGTCCTTGATGAAAGTCTTGGTCTTGTGAGATTCTTGAACTTTGGCTTCCCACATAATTTACATTTTACGTCCAGTCATAATCTCATACGGAGAGAGTGACATATTTTCTTTATCAGATTAGTTAAATTTCTGGAACTAGTGATGACTAAATACAAGAACATTGATGTGTTTACAAATCTTTGCAAAATTCATAATATGTATCGCTTTGCTGGTGGTTCCCCTATGTCAGAAGCCATATGACCTACTCATGAACTACTCCTGGGCAAATTTGAAACCCAGAAAATATATCTTTAATCTACTAAATGACTCGAGTACCACTTTTTTCATTAATTACCTTTGCGAAATACGAAACTCAATGAATGAATACTGGGATCATCCTTAACTTTTCTCAGTAGTAAATAAATATATACCCTCCATTTAACATTAATATAAGTATTGTAAATATTTTCAAAGTGGTTAGGTGGAAGAGCAGACCTCGATCTGTCTCGCTACTAATAAAGTCATTTATTTATTTTCATTTATTTAATTTATTTATTTCCTTTATTTATTTATTTCATTTTAAATCTAGAAAGTCGCAATAAATTCAATATACTTCAAAATCAATCCATCAAATGTAAAATGAAACAGATTTAATACGGAGAGAAAGAAAACAATATGCAGGAACGACTTTTATTAGCCGTTAATAATATTACGTGCTATTTTATTGTTTCCTTGTATTCGCTTTTATTTTAATTAATAGACTCTCTTCACTATCTTACAAGCTCCCAGACTTCCTTTAGGGCTGTTGTCGCTGTTGTGCTTCGTCCCCAGACGGGCTTCGGGGCTTCGTCCCCGACGGACTGCAACGTGGTTGTATCCCAGACAGTGTATCGTTGTTATTCGCATTCCAATGTTTTCCTTAACAGCATTCCATTACTGCATGATTCGCATACCAATGCTTCTTTAAAACCTGTTTACATTTTTATCTATCTATCACTTTAAATCTATCACTTCTTATCCCCCAAATCCGCAAATTATGTTATTCATCTTTAAAAACACATTTTTACAAGAGAATTATGCTAGTATTTGTTCTGAAATGCTTAATTTTCATCGTCTGCACATTTGTTTACTTAATTTCAGACGCGACGACATTTAATACAACAAAAGAATTAATGCTCATTTAGTAATAACAAAATCTTTAAAGGTCGTTAAAATATCACAAAGTAATAAAGTTTGTTTTTTATTAATTTTAAAATCATTGAAGTTTATTTAAGGATTACATGTGTGATATTTGTACTGATTGTTTCTGAAACACCAAAAGTTCAAGTACTTTGACACTAAAATTGCAATTAGAGAATATATTTTTAGACGAATTGGAAAAAAAAAATCAACGGGAACCACCGGTTATCCAAGGACCATCTGTGGGCAACGGCTGATTATAACCAATTCCGCGTGTATAGGAGAAGGTAGTGGCTGGGAATGGTCAAGTCAAGGAACTGGCTCATGTTCTTCTGCACCGATGGTGTAGAGAGACTGTCCTTACGTCATTTCGTCACAGAAGCATCTTTCCACACTTAATTACAATATCGTATTTCCTCATTAATAATAGATTATTTATTTCTTGTTTACGTGTGTTGACGTAACAGTTCTCTCGCAAATTCACGTAAAAATACCCCGTATATTAACGTCATTTCCGCATGGACATTATTGCTACATGATATAATCACATTCCTCAGAATCGGTATGTGCACAGCTATGAGGAAATATGCGGCAGGGAAAGGATTTCTCGCGGTATGCAAATTAAACAAAAGTGAAAACACGAGGTAAAGGTCAGCCAAAAAATCTTTTAATTTTTTTTTTAGGATTGTGGTGTAAATGTACTCGTAGTAACCTTATTTTAATTTCTGTGGTCACCACCCTGGTTTTGTGTTTGTTGAAAGTAAGATGATATTCATCTACTAATAAATTCTAAATCAAGGAATACAGAAGGTTATTTCTAAATTTAAAAGAAGTTACAAAATAGACGTGAGATTGTGCGAAACGAGAGATAAACTTTTAGGTGTATTTCATTCATCCTTTTGACAACATTTATGCAGTGTTGTAATTGTTGATTTCAATTAATGGTGAAAGTCACAGTATTCTGTCGTGTGAGAAGAATCTGAAGTGACTTCTTACCATACTTTCCATTTTCGATTAATTTAACTCGAGATCCTTCACGCGAGAACATTGTATTCGCTCCATTTCCATGTCGGACAAACACTGGATTTCCTTCAACGAACGCAAGAGCTGCGTGTTTGCAAGTCTCGGAATTCCCATGGGGTTGTTCAATTTTTTAAGTTGTGTCTTCGCGGATATGCGTGTTGTCATCAACTGAAGAAACTGACATGTTCATTAATCTACTGTAATGAATGTATAAGTGTCAGATATACCTTTCGATTTGGGTGTACGATAACATCATGTACAGCCGAGAAAGTGAATTTATTAGTACTTCTGAAAATAAAGGTTTTTAGTGAGTGAATTTGTATGACTATGAAAATGATTAGTCGGTTTAGGTTTCTACAGTTGGTATCCCTCAATAAATAACGGAACAGGAAAATCGACAAATCAAAAGAAAACGCACGGTAAAGAAATAACGATTTTAAGGTTCCATTCGAATACATCCTACATTCACCCTTGATAATGATAATAATGGTAATTGTACTTATATTTATGTATTTTGAAAGCTTCACTATTTTACGTTCTTTTTTATACCGACGTCTTCGCTAGTGAGTGTGCGTGTAACAGATCTTCTGCTACTGATGAATGTTACGATGAATAGATTCAGAGGATAAAATATTCATGTGAAGTGAATTTCTTGGCCGTGTGGGAGTTTTGTCATAAATAAATGTGTTCAGAATAATTTTTCTATCAACGGGAGCGTCTTCCTATGTTGGGAAAACAAAAGGAAAGTATTATCCCATAAGGTCTTTTTTACATTCTGTGTGGCGAAACAAAGATGCATGTAATGAAAGAAAGTGTTCCAATTCTGATTCACTGAAGCCTGATGTATTCATTTTTCTAGACTCGATATATCGACCAAAATTTTTTAGTTTTTTATTTTAATTTTACAAATATTCACTCAGTTACAGTAACTTTAGGGACCGAAATATGTCCAAAATATTTACGAAAAATCGATATTTATTTTTCAATAAATCTTGAAAAAAAGGAAAGTATAGGAATTAATTTGTAAATAAAATTTTTATTGTAACTTTCTTCTTATCGTGAAATTTGTCGGGGAAATGCATAATAATCTCAGGCAGATAGAGGAGAATAACACGGCATAGAAAATTTATCATTGATAGTTTTTAAATTTCTGCCATTGCGGATATACAAGAATATTTTTTATTGTTCATTAATTAAATACTAATAAAGCGTTCTTCTTCGTTGAAATAAGAAACTGAATTTTTACGAACTACTGTACTAAATAAATTATTGCTAACATATCTAGAACCACCGAAAACTACTTTGATTAAAATTCCCATTCACAAATAGGTGGAATGTAATGACAAGTATGAATGAGTTGCTTATATTGCGGTCGTTATATTACCATAACACTTTCTCACATTATCAGTTTTACGGGCTACTGCTTTCGTTCAAAGTGTCATTTGACACGTTGATACATTCCACGCGTTTTAAGTAACAGTTTCTGTTTTACAAGCAGGCGTGTTCTGCATCGATGACGATGACGAGGCGTATTCTTTTAACATAGTATGAAGAAAGAGTTTATTTGCCACAAAAAAAAGTTTTAAAGAAGTGTAAACGTATTATTTCTGTTCCTTTCATAACAGTATTTGTGATCGTAATTTCATTTTCCGCAGTAAAACGTTTTTTTTTTCATCTTACTTTACCCCTGCTCTTTTGAGCACTGTCTCCAACACTATTGTTGATACATATTACATTTATTCTCATTGTTGATATATATTACATTTATTCTCCTTGTTGATATATATTACATTTATTCTCCTTGTACGCCTCATCAGTGTTCCCATTTCTCTTCCCTTTTCCTACACCACTTTAACTTTTATTTTTTAAAGAGGTTACTACTTGGGAAAAAATTTATTTTACATGATTTTTTGCAAAAGACCAATATCAAAATAGAGTACAGTTCAGATATTAGCATAACAATGAATAAATTTTCATTGAATTTTAATCCACCATCGGTGTTTTAATTTTATGTAATGATCATAATGAAGTATTTTCATAATTCTAATTTCATTTTCAACTGTTATCGACTACAATTATTCAAGTGAGTTCAAATAAATTACAAGGTATTAATACGACCAACGTTCAATAATGTTATTTTTTTATTCCTCAGGGTTGCATTTACGCTAATGAAACATTTTATCTCGTAACTCAGTAGAGGATATGGTCATGACAATGTTCGTCAATACAAATACACTACACGCTATGAAAATGATAAATATCAATGACGATACAAGAAATTAGCTTAAGTACTTCCCTTAAGGGGAAAGAAGTTGCCGTATTGTTTCCTTGAATATCATTCACCTCACCTCAATGATACTCCCGGAGATAATTTAACACTTGTTTATTTAGTCACTGAGCGTTTTCAAAACCTCTAGAAATCAAGATCGAATATTCAATCGTCATCATTCACTCCCACACATGTGCATATCTCGTCCACGCACGGTTGCCGCGAAAGAAAGTGGTCGGGCAGCGACAGGGGCGATGTAGGCGGAGTCCGTCGAAGCAGCCAGCGGCTGTGGCGGCGACGGCGATCCCGAATTGTTGCGGAGAAAGTCCCCATGCAGCCTCCAAGAGAGCCAAGGTTCTGCTCCTCTCCCCTCTCCTTACATGAAATGCTTCCCCTCTGCAGTTTCCTTCATGTCTCATTGGATTCCAATCTGTCACTCGGTTTTTTCTTTCATTTTCTTTCTTACATGACGTAATATTTCATTATTTTAAAGCAGTGAAGGATAGTGTGATTTTTGGAAAAATACTAGTTACTTCATACCTCGAAATAACCCAGGAACCTTCCAGCATTTGCTTAATACGGTTGTGAGAAAATAAAAATCGTGGGGGCATATCAAAGATAGACTATGCGTTCTTTACCTGGTCGTTGTAATTAATAATATCGATCTCCCAAGTAATCATATCTATTTCTTCCTATTTTTAACGAACCACATTTCATAATCAATAATTATTTTTTCTTTTGTCATAATTTGTCGACGCTCCTTGTTCGATTTTTGGGACAAGAGAGTAGGAAAGTTGAGAGGATTGTCTACATATGATTGTCGTTATTTTGACTAACAAATAGTAGGAAAAAAATCCTACGGAAAAGGATTTATTGCTAGAAATGAGATTCTTAATAAGTGCCATTTTAAAACAGAAAATAATACAATGTAGATAACTAGAAAATAAAACGCGCCCAGAAATAAAAGTACAAACAAACAAAAATTCACATATAAAACAGGTAAAGCAAATTAAATAACAAATCCTTCGAAAATTATAAATGAGAAGGAAAAAACACGTCGTCAACACGTAAAAAAAGATAATATATTAATGAGAGATTATATTAAAAAGAACATGAACAGCTCTCTAGATACTAAACACCACGCATCCCATATTTTAAGCCTTAATTTGTCCTGTCATAAACATAAATAATTATTCATAGAAAGTGCAATTATTCTCAAGTGTTTCTTAAAGGAAAAAGCCAAGGTTTGTGTTTCCTCCGTTTTACTGTTTCCTCTCAGTTTCCTGCTCTGAGTTGTATTCTTCCGCCACATCTTCCCTCACAAGATGAAATTTATGCAGATCTCACCGACACATCTATGTATAATAAATTTAGTGTTATGCAGTTCCAGAAAAAGAAGATATATTAATTTATTAAAAACTGCTTTTATAATCAACAATGCACGTTTAAAATATTGGATTTTTATCTTTATCTCGACACAATTTTCAAAGTTAATACGTTGAATTGTTTTCATAAGAATCTTGGGTATATTCGGATTAATGAGAAGACGATCAAGACTTATCGGCAATTCACAAACAATACTAAAAACCATTAAAACGTAAATTTTATAATATACTACTTTGACACGAATCACTCAGGGAAAACTGAATTTGAAGAATAAATCTATTCGGAATATTGAAGTGTTAATTAGTATTCAAATGTAGAATGAAATTCTTGAATGATTTTATGAAACGTGAAATTTTTAGCTATGTGAACGTCAGATTTTTTTAAAGTGATACAAATCCTTATATTTTCCTCAAATTGTTAAGCTTATTGAAAAAATATTGCAATTAACGTATCATGATTTTCATTCAACCCTTTATCTTATCCTTATTTTGTTTTAATTTTATTAGATCGTTGATTTTGTGGAAATTAAAATTGGAAGTAGTTGTCGTTTTCTTCCAATTTGATAAATGTACCCCCAAACTTAAAGATCAGAAATATAAAATGGTCAATTTCATTCCTGGGATACCGTCTAATAAATCTTTAAGTAGGGGAGGATAAATCTCAGGCGAGATTCAACGGAACTGGTTGTACTAAATATTCGCGGCAAGCCGTGTGTGAGTGTACTGAGCAAGGGAAGTAAGTTCAAAGGACTTTCAAAAATGTAGATTACATTTTACAAGTATATGTATTAAAGTATACGTAAAACTAACTATTAAATTCGCAGTGGTTATAATGTTTGAATTTTATGTTGTATTTTTTAAAATGATTGTTTTGCATTAAATGAAACAAGCAAACTCAAGTACATTTCACGGTCGTAGAAAACTATATCTAATTAGAATGTAAATATCTACCAGAATTCCAGAAACAAATCAACGACAGATTCACTCTACATATAGATGTGCAGTTAGTTATCATTTCTTTATCCAAAATAAGAATATTTTAACTATCGTTATTTAACCGTTCGTCTGTTGATTGTTATGTTGAAGGTAAATGGGAGACGGGACCATGATAGCTCAGCACGCTAAGCACGCCAAGTTCGAATCTCTGTCTCGTCTCTCATTTTCATTCAACATAATATAATTAATTTGTTACTTGGCGATGGTTCACCGCAATTTAAGAGATTTCTGTATGAGAGTCTTTTATTACGAACCTGACACCATAAGAAAGTGGACATCGTGAAACGCTGCGTATGGCTCTTGAGATGCGTGTGGTAACTTTCGGAAGCTGTTGGAAACTCTGGAACACGTGATTGCGGCTAGGGAAAAGGGAATTCGTCTTCGGGAGATGACCTCGTGAAACCGCGAGGTCGCGCTCCGCTATTCTCTTGTTGATGCGACAACAGTGCACCTTGCGGACCTTCCATACTTCGCGCTCCCTCGTTAGGAAAGTATCATTGTAATATTTGGAAGATGTCTTCACATCTGGTTAAAGAGGTGTAGATGAAGTTCTTTCGAACGGTGGATTTAAAAAAATCAGAAGTACATTTGAACGTCAAACTGGATTTAGTTCTCTTTTTAATTAAGAAGCAGAATCAAATCTGCATAAAATAACTTGTGTATAGTAAATGATTATCGCTATTTCGATCATTTTTATTTTATATTCTGCGCGAAATATAACATCCGTTCTTTGATTTGTAAAATAATTGACGTGTAAAAGAAGCATTATCCAAATAAGAGTAACACAAGTTTATTAAGTGCAACATTTTTGACATAAATATTCAGTGAAGTTCTTTGAAGTTTTAATTATTCTAACACAACCCGATACAAAATAAAACTCGTCAGAAAGAAATGACAAAAATTATAAATTGAAACCGGTAACTAAAGAAACAAAAACTTTGTATATTTGTATACTTGTTCATGGAAGGTAGTAATGTGCAAGAAATTAACTCTATATACATCATTCTTTTTCTGTTCAATGAAAAACATTGTTATATTATCTTTTTCACCGAAAATCAGCGTTCCCTGGAGGGTTATTACCGCCATCGTTGTTTTTCGTGTTGAGCTATACTGCCTTCTATATATTGGATGAGACTGGAAGGAAGTAATTGCTATGTTTACTACATGTGCTCGGAAAAGTTCTTTCTTAATTCTGCATCTGGTGCGAGCGGCTGGATTTCGTGGGAAGGTGTGAATTTTGTGAGTGTACCGTACTTTAGCACTTTCGCACGTTACAGTAAGGATGTTAGTTATGACTGGGGAATAGTAATTTACAGAAGTGGGTTTCGAATAGCTGTTGTATTTCTCATGACTAACACCACAACATAATAGTCGTGGAGATAACCGTAACGAGACAGTAATACAAGGCTCATCAAGTTACTACTACAAGAATATAGACCAGCAAAACTGGATCATAAAATAAATATTTTGGTTTAAGGATTGTTTTGGTTTTCCGTGGGAATGATTTCTTTGTCAATACTAAAGTTCAAACAATTTCTTTTATAATAGTTGCGTTCAAATGAAAATTAATTCTTGTCTTTCTGTTGTTGTTTTTTCCTTCGTAGTTTCACAGAAAACGTAACATTTAATACATTTTTCAGTGTGAATTAAGATATTAATTTCATATATTATCATTATACGATTGTTTATTAATCGTAAAAGAAGATGTGGCTTCATTATTCGAATCTTGTGAGCGGCATTGAATTTTCAGGATTTTCATCATCTAATAGTAAATCTCACCCATCCTTTTCATTCATATAACTAAACTGTTGGATTGAGAGATCCATAGAGTATCCTGAATAGACTTAACATGCTGTTGGAACATGACTGGGACTCCTTCTCAATGGGCTCTAATGACCTCGATGTTGACGAGCCCTAAAGCCCCATAAAAAAAAGACACCTTCTCATGCCATATTCGTAATAATAAATATAAATCTGACTACTCGGAATGATGAACATCGTATTAGAAACTTTTTATTTATGTGAAAGAGTATTTTTTAACTAGAAAATCAACTCTTCGGAGGAATTTGAGACCCTGAAGCGTGTATACTCTGGACCAATCCCAGACTCTCCACCCGCTGGCAAGACGTCACGAAACATCCGACAGGCGAAGGAACAGTCGAGATGCCTTTTTTCCATACGCGGGCGGCTGAGGAATCAAACGCATTCGCTTCGGTGGCGCATGCGCAAAACAAGTGAGTCGAAAGTGGAAGATCGAGGCATTGACAGCACGTCGATCGCTTGGTCGCACGCGAAGGCCGATGAACTAGCGATGCCGTGTCGATTCGCGAGTGAGAGGAAACCAGCGTGGTCAGATGAAGAATCGTGCAGACCCATACGATTATGTATTCGTTTTTTGATCATGAAACGCACCCATCCAAATCTAGTTAAAATTGTTTGGAGAGAGATGTTTCAGTTTCCTGAATGAAAATCGATACGCTACACTCGGAATCAGAGAAATTATCTTCGTCTGCAATCAGTGTATGAGACCATAATATTTGTATGACGCTATAGTGACACCGTGGTATGAAATAGGACATACATTCCTGGTAATATAGTAAAAAAATACTTTTTAGCTTATAGAGCAGGAAAAAATTAATATCGTGGAATCGTCGGCGTGGGAAGTGAATATTGAATTTAGTCGATGTTTCAGTAGTGATTACTTTACGCTTGAATATTATAAAGGTAAACATTACTCAATTTCTAATGGAATTATTTCCCACAAAACAAGCCCTACTCTTTGATGACCTCGCAATTTCATGCAGGATATTTTTTTTTATTTCAACAACTGCAATTAGCCAATCGAAAATTAACAAGATATTATTCCGAATAATATTTCTTATCGATTAATCATCTTGCTAATATTTGTTTTATTTTCTTATTCTTATGATTAAAACTTTATTAACTCTGAAAAATAGTTATTTAACCAATAACTACTGAGATAAATTCAAAGAAGATTCTTTTTAGAAGTATTCCCTCTTCAAATCATTTTATATTTGAGATGTATTTGGAATCGCGGAGGTACGTACTGTGAAAATAACTATAATAGTAAAAATAGGAAAAATCTTGTGCCTGGTGACAATTTTTTTACGACAACCTGTTAGTAAATGCCATCCTGAATCTCTAATACGGAAGACGTGGAAGTGCTTAAAATGCGGATTGAGATGCAACTCGAGGAGAATATTGAGATAATTCGTTCAATTCTAGACCTCCTCCAACACGATAGTGTCTTTCATTCTGTGAACGCGACCGCTTATTGATGATGAATGCGGAATGAGATGTACGGTTACGGAACGTTAGCGCAAGAGTGAACCTGTGCAAATGCATGACGCGCGAAACGCAACGAGAGTACGAAGTATTATTCATATGGCATCCTTTATTTACCTGCTCCACTTAAAGCTTGACGTAGCCGTTTTCATACTTTTACGCTAGATTACGTGTTCGTGACCGAAAAAAGGGTCGCATTCACGTTGAACTGAATGGATTTCTGGTTCTGCGTGTGTTTTGTAATACCTAATTAGGTTCTGGGTTAATTTGTTATGACCTGACGTACCAAAAAAACTGGTTTAAAATACTTCATAGGATCTACTTTCAATTCATTCATTCCTAATTTACATCTGCACTCAAATGTTCGATTTTATGTTACAGGCATAATGCTGCGAAAAGATAGTGATCTTTTCTTTGTATACTTCTGAAAGTAGGGAATTAAGTTATTTACTCAGGCACCTTTATGATACAACCGTCATATTGCTTTAGTCATTAAGTGTTAACCTAATTATTTATTTCATGGCAATTACTAAGTGCTACCAACAATAAACGGTCCACAAAATTGCTCAGCTCATAAGCAGAGATAATCTTATGAGTGCTAATTGCTATAAGTAACCAATATGGTAAGGAGTTGCAATTTGTATCCTTAAATGATATAATATTTTTAGAATATTTTAATCATTACATGTTGATATTCTAAATTATTCATGAAATTAACCTAAAAATTAGTTATTTTCTTCATCTTGCATTTATTTGCAATGCAGAACCTCTCAACTCTCGCCAGTTCTCTCTTGCCAATGCAATACAACTAAAGAATCAGGCGTAGGGTGGCTTAACCCTTTTCGACCCTCACAAACGTTTTCGGAATTATNTATATATATATATATATATATATATATATATATATATATATATATATATATATATAGCTTTGGAGAGTAAATAGTTGAAAAATAAAGATACATTCTTCTGCTTGAGACAACGAATAAAATATCAGAGGAATTAAATCTAAATTCAACAGCTCCCATAAAAATCTTTGTTTTTTCTCTAGTCGCCTATTCACTGTATTTGCAAATATTATTTCTTTTCTAGAGAAGGTGGATCACATTCGTTTTTGTTTTGATTCTTTTTCCTTTTCGAAATTCTGTCTCACGCACCAAGCTCGAAAGTTGTTCCTGTAAAAATCGACGGAAGTTTAGTATATCCAAACATATTCAAAGATTTATCTTCATTTATGATATTGTCATCGTAGACATATATTTGATTACATCGAGAACTCCTGTCGGAGGCACTGACTTGGCTTTCTTCTGATACTTAACATTTGCAATGAATATTTTTTATCAACGACCGGCTTTTATGAATTCATAGTTCAAAATGTATCTTCCCTGAAGGAAAGTGTGCTTTCAGTGGTAGTAATGCCTCCATAAATGGTTCTACGCAAAACGGTTATTGGTTGCTTACGACGCTTTGTTGATGGAACGATCAATAACACCGTCTCCCTTTGTGTTAACGTTCTCTAGCTGTGTCACTGGACGCTTAAAGAAAGTTATAGAAAGAGAATCCACTCAATTCACCGATATGGGAATACGAATTAAAAAGAGAAATTGAATTTTCCTTGTTATATGACAAGGTATACATTTTTTTTAAAGTTATCAGTGAAGGTTTACCTGCAGTAGCGCTGTGGTGTAGGTGTCCCACACTACGTAGAGCTAGTACGACTAAATACATTTCGCCACGTGTGAAATAGATCATCATAATCTACGGTAACTTTTTTCGTTTCTTTTGGGGCTGTTGTGTTGAGGATGAGACATTTATCACACTTCATGGAAGTACTCGGGGATCCAAATGCCCTTCGTGCCCCACCCCGCTGAGGCGGATGATCCATCGGAGAATGATGAATAAATTAGGAACATCACTAACCGCTCTTGTATCAAGCGGGGTTTGAACCACTGTCACCAAAAGTGGTATGCGGTCACTATCACTCATGCGCCACTGTTATACCTCTTCTAGCATAGAAAACGTTAAAAAACATTAAAACATTAAATACGTACTTAAAGATAGCTCTGCTGGGTGAAAATTATATCTTAAAATTTGTATAAATGTAGATGAAAATATATAGTTAAATCGATTTTACCAACCTTACTGGCCATTTAAGCAACAAAATTAGATTTTCATAAACAAATTACTTTCTGAATCTTTTAAATGGATGAAATCTTTTTGAACTATAATCAAAAACTTTTATAAATTCTAAAAAAAATGTTAGAGGACACCGAGCGTTCTGGAGATGTTTTTTTATATAAGTTTTATTTCGCGGGTTTACTCCTGTATACCATTGTCATCTACGTTATACAAGGTAGGTATACAGGCTATAGAAGTGCATGGTTGGTCAGTTTACATACGTTTCCTCATGAGTGTCTTTATTGTTACAAATTTGATTGTCTTAACTATTTACTACTATTCATACAACATAAATTTAAATATAAAAGAAGATAAGACTTTTAAATAGTACAAAGGTTTTTTTCATGAGGGAATAAAATATTATCACAGCGAAACTTTCCTTCGTAGCCCTCCCTTCACAAAGAGAACTTTCCACTTGTGTGAGTAAGTGTAATAAAGAATATGTGTAGTTCATTAATTCGCAGATCGTGAAGGGAGGGAAGACGTAGACTTCATCTGAGATGGGAGATATCGTGAGATGATGTATACTCGTAGGACACAGGTGTGGATTTGAAGAAGGAATCTAAAGAAGTGTAGCTAGAAGACTTCACTAGGGATGCTAATATTGCAAAATCTTTTAATCCAGCTAAATGGGACCTCCAGTGATCTGGATAATCAAAAACCCTTACAATATGGGAATCAAACTATTAAATAATGACTGTATAGAGAATACTTGCTATATAATGTAAATAATAATTATGCTACGAAATTTGTACTATCCGCTTACACGATGAAAATTTGCACGGCAGATTACCTGTTGCGCAATATTTTTTTCTGTCTTATAGAAATATACGGTTAATTTTAAATTGACAAATGTAAGTAAATCGTGCAATGTCATGACGTTGTAAAATTTTTAGTAGTGTAGAACGTTAAGAGTATGTTATGTCTTGCACAACAATTTTTTTTAATTCCACTAGAAGCGCAACTATCTTCGTAATATTCTCGGTAACATAAAACATGGCATTTCCAACCCCTTTCTGCTAGAAAAAGGAGTTTAACCCAAAATGTCATTTACAACTGCATGGCATGGCATGGCATGGCACGCATCAAATAACGATTAATATTTATTTATTTAATGTCTTTTTTGCCATGAGGTCTGCTCTTACACCTAATCGTTGGATTGGGGAGAGGGAATTGCGAAGGAGAGATTGGGTTGAATTTGAAAGGAGGAGAAAAATAAATTAGATTATGGATTATTCCATATGTTCGGACGATAAAATCGGGAGAATGACCTTGCATAATTATTTGTTTCTATATATGTATACAATACCGATTGTAAGAACATTTGAGACAAGAAGAACAAATCAGTGGACGGCAATGTTCGTTTCGGATTTACCTTGTTATGGTAGTGTTGACAAGAGAGAGGGCGATGGTGATTCGTAGTCCTTTCTCTTACGCTCTGGAGAGGAGAAAGGGTTACGCCCCCTTCGTTTGCTACGGGCCACCACCCCCATCACCGCTATTTTCACTGTGAATGTATCATCGCTTTGGGAATCCTTCGTCAAAATCCATACTTTCCTTACTGGAAAGATCGTGGGCCAAGTATAGTCGAAGTCTTTATCATCTATTTACACAACAATTATTTATACAGAATAATAAAAAATAGCTCATATAAAATTAGAGATCTACAGTTTCATGATTTAATATTTTATAAAAAGTTTCACATTTTAATTATTGCTTTAAGATGTATCGGTTTGAGAGCTCCTGCTATCCGGACTAAACTTGATATTATTGTTCAGGTTCGTATTCATAGAGTAACTACTAAACTGGAAGTTTTACATTATTAATTTTATTTAAATTACTATTATATTAAATAGCTTGATTGTGTATGTAGATTGGAAGGGGGGGTTGGTCAGTGAGACAGTGCCTAGTATAACTGTGATTTATCATAATTTGCTAAAATTAATAAAGTAGATCTGCAGAAGAATTGTCTAGGAGTATCCCAATGGTCTTCTCTCTTTCATTCTTCTATTCATCCACTCCTTCGACCCGCGTCCTTGGAAGAATTGTATTTGCAATCATAATAAAACTGGCCATATCACGTCGTTTAAATGAAATTATCTTAGTGTCATCTATGACTCAAAGGTGTGAAGCGTCTTTTTACATATAACAATATTTGTAATAGTGATAATTATTGAAGTTATATTATCTCAACTTTTTTATATTACGACTGAATAAAGCGTAACTTTTCCAAGCAGCATTAGTTCACTGGAAATATGGTATGTCTATAACCCAGAGGTCCGCCGATCGAAACCACTCTCTGATAAAATTTTGGCAATCATGATCAACGTATTTAATAATAGTAAATAGTATCGGGATGAATGAGATAAATGTTGAAGCATATTTGAATCGCCTAATTCCCGCAAGGCATCGCGAACAGATTGAAAATAGATTCTCATGCCTGGTTAAACAAGAAATATCGTCTACACACAGAAAATTATATGAAAATTATATGTCCCAGAACTTTATATGAAAAATTGAAGGGGGTTAGAGCACATTAATACGAACAAAGAATCATTAAGGCACGAATGTTCCGGAAATGTCTCCCGAAGAAGATATAATGACACAAAGGCAGTTAGAACACAAGACAAAAAGGTGGTTTTGGGGTAATGAAGAAGTGATACAGCGGTTCAAAGTTCCACAGCAAATTAAACATAAGTTCCAATTTCGGTTCAGAAGAAGCGATACAGGCCTCGCACCGACGTCGCGGGGATTTGCGAGACTCTAAGAAGAATATCGTCGATACATAGGATGTCGGAGCGCGGCTTTCTTCGCTGTTAATAAGCAGAACTTTGAACACCCGTTGCAATTTGTTGTAGATGTGGTTTAACTTAGAACACTATATCACTTCCTCACTTTACCTAATAAATCACTTTACACGTCTTTTTGTCTTGTGTTCTTACTGTGGAATCATTATACATTCTTGGGGAGACCTTTCCGGACATTTGTGTTTTAATTACTGTTTTCTTTCTATGAATATGCTCTCTCACCTCTCCAATCTTAACATTCTGTATATCCAATGCACTTCTATATCTAACCAACGTTCCTACTATATCATGTTTTGAGCTTCAGTTTCTCCATAGATCTAAACAACTTTCTGCTTGTTTAGTGGTAGGAAAACAATGCGATGAGAAAAGGACAGTTTGAGTCATATTGAGGCATTTCACATCTGTGTTATAGCGCGGTATTCCAATCATTCCCTTTCATCTGAAACATTCAAATATCCAGTTTCTTCTTACTAACTACCGCTATAAATGGCAGAAAGTGTTGTGATTAGAATCTTCCGTTTGAATTTCCGGTTATAAAACTTCTTAATAAAAATTGTGTGTATATACTTTCATTGGACAGTAAAACTTAAACGGCGCATTATTCTACGATTTTATGTTATGTCTGTCACTTAAACTGCAATTTCATTCCACGATGTACTCTAATAACGTTGATGGAAAATGTAATTTGATATCTGTTTACAGAACCGCTTTTATTAAACTAGAAGTGTAAAAAATTTCACGTTTACTTTTTCCTAAAAAACAAAAAGGAGTACAAAAAAGTTCGTCGTCATTTAACACAAGGTGATATATGCCCCGAGTTACCTGCAGCATTAAACACATAGGGTAAAATGTGTCCATAAAAAGAACTACCGCCACACATGTGCAGGAGAGTAGATGAAAGCTTATTCAAAAAGTAAGAATGAACTTAACGCACAAAGAAAAAAATGCCTGTTTTTTATCAAAGTTCTTAGTGGAAAGTTCTTAGTTCCGCTACATTCAACACATTTAGCTTTTTACTAAAAGGGGAATTTGACGGAAGTAGACACCATTTTCATTTTATTTCCAGATAATGACACCCCATTTTAGTATTTGCATAGCGCATATCTTTCTTAATAATCTGTTCCGGAAACACAACCTACGAGTAAATTAATTTCTAGGCGTGAGATGACATCCGTGGGAAATGTGTGTGTGGAACAACTAAAGAATCTATCTCACTTTTCGAAGTAAAATCAGACTTCCCCTATTTCCTTGGGAAGTTTTCTCTTCATCTTTCCACATTCTTCAAAACTTGTTTCTATTATCATTCTAAAATCGTGTGTTAGATTTTTTAAACACTGATCTAGAATGAAACAAGTGTACCTTAGTTGGAAAGTCTGTTCCTAGCAACTACTTTTCTTAAAAAAGAATACTTCCGGGAAGTTAACTCTGACATCGAGCTTAGGTTACGTAAGGAGTGGCTAATATTAACAACCACGTGACCAAAGAAACGAATAAATTAAGATATTAGTGTCCTTTTAATATAGCACACTATCCAATCATCCTGAGTAGGATATATTTCCACTGAGAATGTGCTTTTTAATATATATTTAAATTTGACAAATTTAACATTTGACCTACTAAATTAGACACAAAAATAATAATTTAAAATTTTTAATTTAATTTAATCCTTGAGTCGGTTGATCCAGATTATGTTCTTTGCTTCCAAAATCCGACAAATAGAAGTCCATAGTCCCGGATTTTAATGTATTTTGTTAATGTTACTGTTGTTAGATCAACGGGCTGCCCTCGAAAAATCGATGGTTATCCTTTACCATGTGGTAACAGAAAATAAAATAGCATGCATAATAAAATCAAATAGATACAAAAATTCAAACAAGCAATTTTTCAATATTTTACAAAAGAATTATATAAATAAATGAGTAGAATTACTATTCATATAATGGCTATTGGACCTCAACATACTTATATTCGGTCAATCTCGCACACTGTCTCAAATTTAGAGATCGTGAATTTAGATATATTTTCCTAAAACATCAGAAAACTAGTAACATACGAGTAAACTAGTGCTTATTTCATATTAATTCAGTCTCAATTAATATGAAATAAACAATAGTTTCTCTAACACTTTTAGTATAATTATGCTCTTGATCTATCCTGATTTAGTAACACCCGACCTAAGTTTTTTTATCGTCTTGATGTCCATTTTAATTTGTGGTCACTTTCAACTTTTTACAGTTTAACCAAAAATGTCCTTCAATTTTTTTCTTTGGGTTATCGTCATTATGTTTTTAATCTGGAATTGAAAATTTTCCTTCCAATATTAATTTTGTCTTAAAATATTTCTACGGCTTCCGTACATAAGGGTTGCGCTATTTATGAAAAAGCATTAACGATGTGGTTCAACGACAGTTTAACGAAAATATTACCAGACTCTTAAAAAATTTGGTTGCATGCTTTTGAAATTTTAAGTGTTATTGACTCCTTAGGTAACTTGGGAAGAATCTTCGCATCATTCATAAAAAATAGAACTATCATACTTTTTCAGAGAAGAAAATCGTTTAATTTCAAATCAATAATTGTACACTATTAATCCTGAACGTGCTGAAAGTCACAATATTGGCGAATATGGTACCGACTATTTGAGATGATTAAAAAACAACAATCATGTAAAACTTTTTTCTTGTTAAGAAATGCACCTAGTTTTCTGTTTGTATGCAACTACTCTTAAGTAATTTTAGAGCTAAATCTTCCGGATCACCATTTCTATAAGAACTATAAGAACATATTCCAAAAATATTGATGAGGAATATGATTTCTTTTAATTATATTACAGCAATATTATATTTTATATAATATAACATTATATTTTTACATTAAGGTTATAGGAGGAGTAATGGTATATGTGTGTATATTAAAGCGTGCTTGTACGTATGAGTGTGTGTCTGTACCTGTTTGTAAGTGAAAATGTATTTCTATACGTATGTGAATATACACATGGACCCAATTTAATTTTTTAATTTCTTACGTATATTACCCTTCTCGCTTATTGTGTACTAGTTTTCTAAGCATTTTATTGTGTGTGTATTTTATAGATATTTGGGCAAATATTTTTTTTTTAATTTCACATTATCATATTATGTATATTTTATTATGTTTATTGTTTTCCATCTGCCACCGAGCAATGCTCACTTGCAGATAACTAAATTATTATTATTACATGCAAATGATCAAGGATACAGTGGTCGCTTGTAACGCAACCAACGTCAGAGTGTGAAGCGATGAGAAAGCAAGAATGTAGAGACAGATTTTTATACAGCGAGGAATTCTCTCAAGAAGTTCTGCAATCTGCGAGGAAGTGATATGTTAGCATGCAACATGGAGGGAAATGACTTACAGCCTCCATTCATGCCACTGAACGTATGCTCAAATGTTACTTGGTACATTCATTCATTGCCCTCTTCAGTTTTATAAAGTTACTCTTTTTTCTGTATGCGTCAACTTTCACGTAGCATGCACAATTTAACAAGTAACCTATATGATGAATTGTCTTAGAATTTATGAAATCGAATATTGGGCGTTTTTAAATTTTTCATTTATCTCTGACGTAATTGGAAATTATAATTATGGCCAACTACTGTGACCCAGTGGCTTCTGTATTTTGGATTAATCGCGAGAATACGTTCGCGTTCTCACCTTACGCCCACTACTCTCTAAAAATGTGGCAAAGTTAATAAAATTTATACTCGTGTAGTAAAAATCTCTTTCATAGTTTGTGAATACACTTTCATAGTTTGTGTCGTATCCTATCTTTATGTCATTGTTTATTTAAATTTGGACATTATTACGTATATCTGAAGTGTCCTATACTTTTAAACCTATCGAAGTTACCAATACGAGAATATATTGCCTTCTTCCTGCTAGACCTGTTCCCATTTACTTGGGGTCGGTCTTCCTTGTCTGCATTTTCTATTTAGCGCGGTCTTGTGCTACGTCTTTGTTTATGTGGGCTTCTTTCAGAACTTTTTCGACCGTCGTCAGCCAGGTGGCGGGTGGTCTTCCGCACTTACGCTTCGTTATTGGCAAGTCTAAGGTTCACCATATGATCGTCCGGGCGTCTTTGTATGTGACCATACCACCTTAATCGTTTCTATCTAAATCGAAAATATATTGCCGTTTTGGTAAATAAAATTGACAGTGTCTAAGTAGATAGCTCTAATCAGCTGACGACAACGATGTTTATATCATGGTCAGGTTATGTGGTTCTTACACGTACCTTAACGTCCAAACTCGCAGGCCAACTCAGCCTTCTACAAAATGAGTAAGCGGCCAGAGTGTTATGCTGCCCTCGTCTTTTCCTCCTCCTTGGTCAAGGCCAAGTAATTGCGATCTACCCCGAAGATTCAGAACAGTTGTATAAAGGTAATTTTTCGCGGTACTGCACCACGAATTAAAATATTAACAAAAAACGATCGTTGTGTAAACTTTCTCTTGCATTTTGACTGCGAGTAGTAAACCGCGGAGAACATTTTTAATCGATCTTGTCGTGCTCTCATGTTTTCCCAATACCTCTGAGGATAGAACATCGTGTCAACTCTCCTCATCTATGTTTTCTTTCTTCTGAAAGGGGAAGTTTCTCCGTGGTGAACGGTTTCCTTCTTCCGGCCACGCTATGCGTGAGACCGAGAAGGAGATAATTCGATAAACAGAGGTTTCGCCACCTCTCGCACTTTCGTGTAGCGAAGTATCGAAACACTTGCATGTCGGAAACACATTACGATAAGGCTAGTGTGATTTCACGGGAGTAATTATTTTCAAGATGAGAGCATACAATCAGGATTTTGCATCGGAAGAACATTATCGAAAGGATTGATCGAATTGATCATGAGAGTGAATATACAGAGTGCTGAGTGAGAGGCATACGCGTTCGAAATAAAAGTTTTGTATTCCTGTTTCAGATCGAATCCTTGTTTTTAACGTATTATAGAGTTTATTGCCCTTCATAAATTGCAGCGTTTTCTAGCAAAGTTTGCTGGGAATTAATTTCACCAAAACTATTGAATCGAAGAAAATTACACCTACTTCCAATTATATTTTCTCGTTTTCTCGTTAAGTACTTGGTATGAGCTATTGAGTTAAGAAATGTTTAAAATGAATTAGAGATAAACAGGGAGATATTTTACTTTCAAAAAAAAAATGGAAACACTTTGAACTTTGATATTTTGTTGTTCTGATAGTTTGTGAGGTTCTCGTACTATACGAGTAAATTGGTAATCTAAAAGATGGTCTCATTGGATATTTTCTTGGTTCCTGATCCTAAAATTAAGTAACCGAATTCAACCTACAAATACAAGTTCCATTCTCGTTATGATTTCGCATAGGAGTGCGTCTCCGGAAACACACAAACCCACCATTTAATTTTCTTCCCGGTTCTACTAACTGCTCAATTTAAAACGAGACTGTGTCCACTAAGCGGGCGTAACACCCTTTCAGATTATTTCCAGTTGTAGAAATCAGTTCCGCCAGGAAAGAGAGGAGGCGGCGTTCGGTAGAGGGTGGGGACGAAGCAAGTCGACGAGCAAACAGCGCGTAGTGGTGAGACAGTCACTTGTCCAACTGGCTGGGAGGAGTGACCCGGGGCGAGCGTGGAGGTTCGAGGCCCGTTGCCGCTCGCTTTGCAGTCGCCGCCTGCGCCGTCGGTCGATGACGCCACTTGTGGAGAAAGCGATGGACGCCCCCACCGCCTACATTGTCGCCTCTGACGTACCTGCTCCTGCTCCGCCATCACCAGCAACGAGCTTTTTCCAGAAAACTCCTGACATTTAGTTGATCGAAATTATATCTTTTAAGAGAAACCGATGATTATGCCTTCGTCCTTATATTATTGGTTGGAGCTTTCCGAAGATGAAAAAGGAATTGTCTTCTGAATTGATTGCACTCTACTCTTCGTAGTGAAACTCGATTTTATTTATTCAGATATTTACTTTGAATATAAACCAACCATAGAGTATAAATCTATTTTTTCCATTGAATGCAGTTCACTAACCATAACAAAACTCGATATATTATACATTCAAATAATATTTGTGTTACTATCAAAGAAGAAAAATCGTTTCTGCCACTTAAAATTTTCTTGTGATACTATGGTTAATCGACGAAGAAAAAAAATTGATTGTAAATTAAAATTCAGCGGTTTCTTGTGATGCAATCATATGACCGATCAACCAAATATTCTCAGCGTCTGAAGTATTACATGTAATTTTCAATATTTTAACTTAAGAATGGACGTTTCTTCTACTGAATTCAAAGTTTCGTTTGTCTCCTTGCGGACTAGACCACATATGAGGAATGTCATGCTAGAAAGCAAATGAGTGTTTTCTAAGAAATAGAAATAGAGCGATGGATTGTGTGAGATAGATTTATTAAATTCCCATTCTAAATGAAAAATCACCTTCTTTTTTGTCACTTCAACTCATGTTTGCTGACTTGTCGTTGTCAGTGAATTCATTATTTCCGTCTCTCCTCTATTATCAACATATTCTCTTCACCTTTATATCGACGTTTCATTAACCCTGTATTAAGGCAAAGCTTTCACAGTAACTTAAAGAAGTTCGACTCTCCTTCAATTTAACCAGTTATTGTTTCCTTGTAAATTACTATGTTATAGGCCTTAATACAATTTCTTTTTTCGAATTTCTGTTTTTCCTATTTTTTGTTGTTTTTTAACCTCGGGAATAATGTTGATATCCTTGCATTATTTTTTCATCATTTCAAGTCTTCTTTGCACTGGAGTACGGTTATACCACTATAAAAAAGAGGATTTTGAAATTTGAATTGAGGTGAACGAGTAACACCCAGAAGTATACGAACAAAACATATTGTTTGAGGAAACGCTCAATAAATTTTATAATGGACTGTTATCGAAATATTTGTTAGATAATTTTTAAAGATAATGAAAATAGCATTAAATTACCATTGTACAGAATATTGGTGAAAGTATTATCTTTCTTTATTTTCCAGCCGTGTTGCTCAACCTTTTTCTGTGTTCAAGTTGTGTTTTTGTTTATCATGCATAATTTCATTTACAATTGTTTAGACAGTGGAAGTGGGCTATTGCAAAAGATATAATGGGGTCTCGTAAATGAATATTTACGCACAGATTTCAAACCCTGATTCCAGTGAAGTCGCGTGAACTACTATTATATTAATCTTTATTAACTACTATTATTATATTAATTATTTTCTTGCATGATTGTGTTGCCGTATAGCTCATATTAATTTAGTTTTGTGTGTACTCAACTTTGGCTCGCTTGTGTACATTAATTCTATAGCCCCATCCTGGCCCAGGTTTTCTCCGGTTTTCCTTCGGGTAGAGGCGGATTTATCATACAGGTTCTCTAGGCTTTGTCTAGGGGCGTGTTTATTGTAACAATAAATCGTGAATTTGGTGGGTTTTTTTTCAACTCTTATGATTTTTAAACACTATACTCAGAATAATCTATAGTTCGATAATAACTTGTACATGTTAATTTACAAACATATTTGCGTTAAAGTACAAACATATTGACATTATATATGTATTATAACTCGCAGCTAACTTTTTATCTTATCTAGGAATTTTTGCTGAATTTTTTGAATCCGCCTCTGCCTTAGGGCCCTTGTTCGGAATTGATGGGATGGTCTCTTGCTTGCTTCCGGAGAGTAAATTAGTTTATTGTCCTCCACGTGGTCATACGCAGTTTGTACTGTTTTTTGACAATAAAATTTATTATTATTATTATTATTAATCTTGCAATTTTGTTTTATCACATGTTTCATAACATGTTCAGTACCTTCTATTCTCCTTATCAAATTTTTCCTTACATTAATGTCGATTTCTTATCCTTTACCTTTATTCGCTCCTTCGTTGTCTACTGAAATCAGAGCGTCGCCGTAGTTTGGCCGCGAGGCAAACGCGCGATTGAGTGAGGAGGGAAAGGGAGCTGCTCAGCAGAGCGCGTTTCCCCGCGAAGGTGAAGGTCTCGTCTGAGTGGCCTCCGTCAGGCGACTATCCATTCTATACGAACTATCCCATCCTGGCCCGAGTTTTTCTCCGGTTTTCCTTCGGATAGAGGCGGATTTTTTTATACAGACTCGCTAGGCCCTTGCCTAGGGACGGCGTATATTGAAATAAGAAATCTCGACTTTAGCGTTATTTAATAGTTACGACTTATAAACCATACTTTCCAAATAATCTAAAGTATGAATAATAAGTACTTCTGAAAGAACTTTTTTGTTTTATTGTACACAAATTTGTTGATATAATTAATTTTATAACACGTAACACACTAGTTTTGTTATTAGGAGTGTGTTGAAACGTTAAATCCATCTCTGCCTTAGGGTCCTCGATCGCAATTGATGGGATGGTCCCTTGCTTGCTTCCGGAGAGTAAATTAGCTTCTTCTCCTCCACGTGGTTCTACGAAGTTTGTAACTGCTTTTTTGACAAAAAGTTTATTATTTATTATTTATTATCTTTATTTGTACACTGCAACAGAGATTCATAAGAAGAGGGTGGATCATTTGGTGCATCTAATGCAATAGCATTGTCTTCAAATTGATATATAATTGATTGTTTAAGATTTGATAGTACACTTCACAAGAATTGTTAGTCTTCACAGTGTTATTTTTAATATATTTTTGTACGTATCACATCTGTTTTAAAGGTAAAAAATATGCTTCTTCTGACGAATAAAAATGTATTTTTATTTACTTAGTTACCACTTTGCGCAATTTTAAAAGAGAAGCTCATCGATGTGCAACATAGTACTTATTAGTGTAATAATCTGATAAATGCGTCGTATATGAATTATTTACGAGTAAACGAAAAAATAAAATTTTAGCTTAAAACGCTTAAATGTTACTTTTGGTTCGGTATTAGATGACTTATAACGTAAAACTCTGTATTTGTTGATGTTAAACATTTAACAAACCCAAAAATGAGGAAAATAATAAAAATTTCCTATTTTGGTTACCCTACGGGCTAATTACCCGTTTTCGGATTTTCACATGTAATATGCTCAATCGACGCAGAATTTTATTAATTTTTGAATGAGCATTTATGTGAAATGCGTTATATGTTTTGAGTTATTGGCGAGAAAAACGAAAATAGACCCTAATTTTTGAACTTTTTTAGCCCCCATTCCTCAACCTTCAGCACCAGAGTAAAATTGATGCAAACTTCAAATTACTCTTTTTACATTTACAAAAGGAGTTTAAAAATCATTTCCAGCTTTCCATGAATTAATCGGAGACATTTGCGTGGTCTATAAGGACGGGAGGTGGCCAGCATCTCGCTCCGGTCTCTTTGAACCCCCGAGATATTAATTTTACAGCAGGCTGACTAGACCTAGGAATCTGTCTAGACGTGGAGATATGAGGACAAATCTCATCACCGGGAATCGAATCCTGGTCATCCTCAAAGTTCATCTCTTTAGTAGTTACTTGNTATATATATATATATATATATATATATATATATATATATATATATATATATATATATATATATTTGAGTTTGTTTCTTATCGACCGACGATGGCTTAAACCGAAATTATTTATATTGTTAATGTTCTATCCCAATTCTAGTTTCCTGAAAGACCAAAGTGTCGCCTCACGTTCAAGATTTCCGTGACAAGTATGTTTATAAAATATCCTCGATCTTTCTGAACCAATAAAATAACAATATAGGCTAATAGGTTTTATTGGTTAAACAATTATATTTATGATAGGTTATTTATGATTTTTGTATAAAATAGATTTTTGTATAAAAAATAAAATTGTTTTGTAAAATTAGAAGGAAATGCATTTGAATTCTATATATTCAAACCGGGTAAGTATTGTACGTCCCAGCAAACAATTATGTTTTGCTTTTAAGTTTGTAAAAGAAAGTTGTTTCAGTCTGGGTGCAATCGTATGTTTGTAAGTAAGATCACGTGGTTGTCCTAGATGAGTTTAACCTATGAGCTTCGGTGAGTGTGTGTTCAAGACCCGGGGGAGGGGACGTTACTGGGCAGGTTCTCTCACCGGAAGCCGACCAACGGAACCCAGTCCCCTGGTTTTAAAGCCAGAGGAGTCTTCTAGTAACTGTCAAGTTGAACTCTTCTCCCGTTCTTAGCACCACTCTGAGCTTAGTGGCGGGACCTCACGCAGATGGAACGAGTTACAGCCTTTTACTCGTCGCGAAAGCACTCTAAACTTCGAATAAATTGTCTTCGTTGGCATTTTTACTGAAACGTTCATTTAAATGCTAAGATAGAACGGTCTTGTGTATTAAAAATTATTGCGAGATGGGAAAGTATTTCCGATTTTGCGACCTTTGCAATGTTACCAGATCTCTATAATATAAAAGTAATGACTCACGGAACCGGGCAGTGTGAGAAAGTGACACAGGATTATCGTAAAAATCAATTAGAATCGTTGGTCGATGATTATGATTTCGATGTTGATATTCTATCGTTAGGCACATATATGTGACAGGTAAAATTATTTGTAATGAGCAAGACTTCCTGCTTAGGTTTCTCTAACTTGTACCTAATCCAGATCTCGAAAAATTTAGAAAACTTCACCTTGCTATTTTTTTATTCAGACGAGCTTGTAAATCTTGTTGCATGCCAAGAATATTAGGGTTGCTTAATATATTTTGAAATTGTTATTAAGGTTTTGTCTAAGATATAAAAGGGTTCTGAAATGGTTTCTCGTTTTAGGTCAATTCCTGGGCAGAAAATGTATAAAGAATTTTTTGTAGTTTCTGAGATAAGTTCTTTTTTTTCATTCTTGCTATTTATTTTGTTTATCTGACGGTTCTATGAACTATTTTATTACTCCTATATTAATGAAATAATTATCAATGTGACAGGGAACTGAAAAGTAAAAAAATGAAATCTTGCTGTCCCCCATCCACTATCCTATACATTGAAACATTTCAGAAGTCGTTTCTGAAATGTTACGAAATACTCGTCATTCTAAGATATTTGTTAAAATTGGTAATGGTTAAGAAATAGAACTCAATAGAAAATGAACTTTCTTGTAGAATATATGGTAACAGCGTTGTTAGTGAAGAGAAATCATGCCTTAATTTTACTGCATACACAGCGAACACGAAATACTGTTGTATAAATTGTGTTCAATTACGTTTTGCAATGTTTCCGCATTGTTATCGCTACACTTCGTCTGGTTTACTCACTAACTTGATTGGCAACATGAACTTGCATGAAACGTTATTAAAGATGTGCTACGTTAAGTAATTAAAATCGTTTGCCAAAGTATTGAAGCGTCATTAGAAAACCAAAGATTTACTTCTTTATCTAACAATTTATTCCAGAATTAGCGAATGTAATAATTATGTGATATTTTAATTACTCTTTCGTCATGGATTTGATCAAATGCATTGTACTCAATCGCGTCTGATTCAAGTGATAATAGTTACATCGTGTGACGAATGCACTAGATGATTTGTTACCAAACTTACCTAGATGAACTAATACCTAATTGAATTTCTTTTTTTTTTTTTTGCAAATTTAAAGTACATGAATTGTAACAAAATAATTTCAGAGAACCAAAATTGAATATAAGAATTGGAACCTCAATAAGCGTACAGTTTAAGGTACAGTCCCTGCAAGTGTGGGGATGTGTCTTTGTTTGAGATATTTTTTTACATTTTTGTAACCTTCATCTGAAATCTCTCTTGAAGTTATTTGATGAGCGTTGGCAAGCACTCTTTCTCACACATTTTACACGTGAAAAATCTACAAAGATAATCTATATTAGTGTGTTAGTAATTATAATAATTTCATTCCCACAATTAATTCTCAAGCGAAAGGATGAGCTGTCAAGATAACTTTCATTTTTCTCGGACGCTTTTCATTCGAGAAAAAGTACCCTTGTAAAACAAATTATGAAGTTTGAACAACTGAAGAGCATCACAAATTTGGTTCAGTGAGCAAGTCTGTTGAGAGAGGATTTTAGAAGCGTGGCGTATTTGTAGAAACTGAGTGTTTTCTCTCTAACAAACGCTGGTCTTGACAAGTCATTTATCATATTGAAATTGAATATTCATGAGATTTCAAATACTAAACAAAAATGGAACATTACTACTAGGGGCTCTTGCTTTATTTCATGGACCAGAACAAACAATAATTTTTATTATATCACGATTTGTGGCTAGAAACAATGAAGTAATTATCGGAGAGCAATGTTAACTGTATTTCTGTAATAATCACATAATTATAGTATCTGTATCACAAAACTACAATATTTACGTGAATTAAACCTAGAAAACGTGTCAAAATAAGACAAAATAATAAATAGTTACATGTTACAAAGTAAGGTTTTTTTAAAATGTTTCTCTTCCATAATGTCATCAAAATCATTAAGTAGTTTTTTCATGCTTAAGTCAAATGACAACCGGTGCATCAATTAGTTTTCATATATATATATATATATATATATATATATATATATATATATATATATATATATATATATATATATATATATATATATATATATATATA
>NNCF01126744.1:2815587-2872998 GCA_002313205.1 Laupala kohalensis | reverse complement strand
TATATATATATATATATTATATATACGTTTCTTTAATGAGTGCTTGAAAATATTAAATTGTTCAATATTAAATTATTCTTTGCAGAATACTGCACAAATAAGGGAAATTGATAAATCTGTCTCGAAGTTTATAGAGGGAAGAAAGAGGACTAAGTTCGTTGAGATCTGAGTTGAGAGGGATACGGTGTTCGTAGTCGCACCTGTCGTACAGGAAGTTCCCGTCCTAGCGCTTAGACCAACTGATCAACTGACCAATCCGGTACGGCACCCATCGCTCTCAAAGCCCCTGAAGTACTCTGCACTTGAGGCGCTTTCACCGCTCACTGGCCACTGCCCTCTCCTCGAATCGAACCACGCACTCCCATCGATCTGAACGAACAGTTACCCTTTGCGCATGTTCTTTATGTATTTCCTATATGCTTTATCGACGTTAATTTAATCTGTGATTTTTTAAATAACTCTAATGAAATAACTTACATGTATAGAAAATTTCGGAGTTGAATGAAAGTAAAACAGATGTAGAAGTGAACAATTATTTGAGTTATGTAATTTTAAAACCGTTTTAATTAAATCATAAATTAGTGGTACAAAACCAATGAACTTTCTCGTAATTTTCTAAGTGGTATTTTTTTTCGGTGGTATTTTTAAATACTGCGAGATATAACCCAGAGACCATTTGAAGTGTAGAATGAATCAGAGTTAGATTTCCGGTGGGTCTAGAAATTTTTTTTGTAGCTTTTCACTTTTATGTCTCAGTTCATATAGCTGTGATGACTGAAAACTTTACCATCTGCGGCTTACCACCGTAGTTGTAAGACTCGGATATGTCATGAGACCAGACGCTGCTCTCCCCAAAATGTTTCACAATGTGTGTAGTGAGTAAACTGACGTAGAAAAGGACCTTACCAGCAATCGTCACCGTGGTCCTTTGTTGACTGAAACGAGAAATTCATGCATACACAAAATGAATTGATAACGTGCAACATGTATTTCTTACATGCAGTTTTGCATCGTGTCAGTTTTCAGTTCTATTTTCCATTCTAATATGTTAGTTTCCCAAAACTTAATTCTTCTTAAGTTATTGACATTGATAGACGATTTTTAGAACTCTTGAAGTATGGTTTCCTAGTACAGCAAAGACACATTATTTTACTACGACAATAACAATCTTTCGAGCGAAACTAAGGCATTCGTAACACACTATTAGAATTTATTAAAAATATTAATAATGGGGTTCCAATTTTGAGAAATTTTCCCAAATGTACTTATCATTACTAGAAGTACCTTTTATATTAGAGGGACAATGAGTCTAGATGACGTGTATCCACAAGAAGCATATATTACTTTAAATACAAAATGTAAAAAAAAGGACTTAGTCAGAATCGCTGCCCACTTTTACGCACACGGAAATTACAAAAAGAATACCTTTTTGTGTATTCGATACCCCAACAATGGACATTTCCGACAAAAATAGTAATTGAGTGTTTACGATTATAAAACAAAAAGGAGTTTCGTTTTAGCAATTAGAATATAGTAGGAGGAAGAAAACGTAACAGTCTGTTTTTCTTTACATCGAATATCAATTATTAAAATATTTTCAAAATTCAATCTACCTCATTGTGTCTTTAGAGATGAGTGATGAAATACAATGTCTTCTCGAGTTATTTCTTCTGTCACGTCGAGATAAGTTAAAGGTATGTGCTTACCAAGCTGAAGTACCTTCTGCTTTATCATGAATATTTGTAGGTGTACGATTTAAATGAATTTTGAGGGAAAATGCTGTAGATGTTCACAATACCGAAAGGGAGTTAGTTTTTTTAAAAAACCTTCCATTAGATTCCACATTCTCGGAAATGAAAGCGAATAGCTAATTTCCCCCGTATCTTTACCTTGAAGCAAAAATACTTTCTTGAAAAACTCTGTTGGTTCCTCTTTCGTTATATACTTCTTTTACTTACACTGATTCTTTGGTTTGTGATTAAAATTTCTTCCAAAGTACACCATTTTGTTAAAATAAACGTATGTAGAAAATAATTTGTTAACGTTATTTTATGAATAATATCGTGGTAAAAATTATGTTTCATATTTGTGTGTTTGTTGACAAAAGCATTTGGTATATTATAGACTGAAGTTCGGTGACGAAAATTGCTTCATAATACTCCAAAACAGCTCTTTCTTCGTTTGACGACTTCAGAGTTTATGAAATGAAATCGAATTAAGTAATAAATTAATCAATGACCAAAGAAAAATTACTCGTATTTTATGTAGCAAAGTGACACTAGTATTTTAAACCTGTGAAATCTATTTCGAGGATGTACGTTGTACAGATCTGAAATATGTAGGAAACATAATATAGCTTCACGTCCAGAACATTAATTTCTATGGATAAAAGTGTTTCCTGGCATACTTTACCAATATATTCTTTGTTCTCAACTGCGAAGTACCGGGAGAAAGCTAAACCAATATACATATTCGACACATTATTTCTAGCGTCGACAGTCTTTGGAGACTCCATTAAATGAATAAGTGCTACATTATATGTAATTTATACCCGTCAAGAATTCGTCTCTAACATTTCTGTGTGAAACAAGAACCAGTATTTCAAAGGATTTCTTCCCTGTTGCAATTTTCTAGCAATGGAGTTGAAATAAAATAACGATACTCACTTAGATTGGTGATCTCACCTTTATTCATGGCCAAGGTGACTCTTGCTTTATAAATAAACCCGTGTGATTTTAGTTTAATGTTTAAAGTCATCATTGAATCGGTACTTCTTACAGAAACTTTTATTTATTTGTGTGTTTTAAATTTTGATTTGTATGTTTTCCAAGTGTTAAACGTAGTTTATACAACAAAAAGATAAAAGAAGACAATAAGAAAATATTTTTATGAAGTAGAAAGGTGTACTAGTTTTCATTTTAATAACTACTGTAATAATGGTGCATTATCTCTAGTTATACCAGGTGATAGTTTTTTATTACAATTGTGAAATTATGAAGAGTCATCCTGTTGTTATTAATATTTTATATTTCAAAAGGATATTAGAGAAAAAGTAATAGTTTTTTATGCAACATATTTTAATATATTTTGAAACTTCGGGTTCGTTCCCAGAGAATTGCTCGGTGTCATTATATACTACTTTTTTATAATTTCCTTTATTCATGATGGAGTAGTGTTCTTCCTGGAAACATCGCTAATGAAAACTACGCACGCTCTCGAAACCCTACTCCCATTACTTGCGTATAATGAACACGAAGCATTCCGTCCAATCTGTGACTCGGTCCCGCAAAGAAAAGAGATGAGAGTGAAAGGCCGTAACTTAAGCATGGAGGGAAATCGCTGAGAGGTCTTTGATTAAAAACCCTAATAAAGAAAAGGATAGAAAGCGGAAATAAGCATTATAATGGGATGCTCTTCATGTCGCCCATCTTTCCAGTTCCATCGAGTCTCCTGGCGTTCCTCCTCATTATCCGTGCAGTACGAGGAATTGAAAATAATTTATGAACGGGAAATTTATGAATGTTGCCTAACATGTATTGAACTGTTGTGAGAGAAAAGTTATTTATAACGCGATGACGTAACGAATATCCCTTTGATGGTTCTTAATGGCGTGCGTGGTAATAAATTATGGTAGGTTTCTAGTTATATCATCCCTAGCACTGATTCGTACGTAATAACAATTTAATGATTGGATTACTTTCAATACCAAGTTTTCATAAATAGTAAGTTATATTCTTACGAGTGTGTTTTTCTTATGAATATTTTTCCAGTGTTTTCGTTCTTGGAGGTTAGGAGAAAGTTGCCTCTCACCTCATATCTTTTGTAACAGATGTAAATAAACCTTTTATTTACGAGTAACGATGTCATACTGATGGATTGTATCATTTTAATATCACCCATGTCCATAATACATTATTGAACAAAAATACTACATATTTTGAGTCTACACGACATCTTCACGACATATGTTAACCTTTCGGAAGTACGTCTGATCTCGATGAAAATGTTAGTAAATAGTTTTAACAGTTTTGTACAACGAATTTCGTTGAATGAAGGTGAAATAATGGGTGTTTAACATTTGGGTATTTTTGTCATGAGATAAATTTATTTTTTACATATTCTTTAAGGAATTTATAACTACCGAATATATTTCTAGCTATTTTGTTTATCGTTCCCCAAGTGAATTCCAATACAAACCGTACAAAGACCTACAAGAGATCCACGATGACCGCGTTTACCTGACAACGTTGGTGGCTCTGAAGAAAGGAATCGGAGGTGTGAAATGTGGGGTGCGGTTGTGTTTTGGAAAGAGAAGGCGATCTTGTGAGTTAGGGCTGCATCCATCCCAGACAGGAGAGGTCGGACGGTGGCGTACACTGATTTGGTAGGAGGGGTTTGTTTCGATGACTGCAAGGGTCGGCAGGATGAAGACATGAAAAAATACACTTCGTTGTTATTGTAATGAGGAAATGATAATATTTCGATCATAAAAGACTTTTTAAATGTGCAGGGAAGTGTGGAAGAAAAGTTACAATAATTTGAACAAAACCGCATTGGAGATTTGAGAAAAAGGAGAGTTTGAGGTTGAATATTGTGACTATGACACCGGAAACAACGATGCCGGACGTTACAAAAACTGAATTTTTCAAGTTCACCAGTAATTTTGTCTTAGATTCACATTAACAAATGTAATAAAACCAATGAAGTCCTTATTTACGTACGAAAAAGAATTTACAAAAAAATCTAAAGAATTAAAACTAATTCTGTATTCTGTGATTCACTAGTTGACTTCAAATTAATTGGAAAAGGGAATCCAAAACATCACAATTCAAAAACGTTTTGACGACATTACCATCATCTTCAGATTTGCTATTACATGAGGAATTAATTGTTAGTGGACAATTGGAATCAACAGGAGAAACACCGCTGTATCTGAAAAATGATGGAAAATAAGAGAAGGAATATTTAGAAAAAGAAGGAAAGTGATAAATATTGGGTTACCAGTGGGTATGTAAAGGCCTATTTTGGTGATAGAGAAATGGGATTGAAGAAATTTAGACGAAGGTGACTCCAGTGATGGCAATGAAATGTTGTTTCAACTTGTAACATGGGTTGTGCTTAGGTTTAAGCACTTAGGAATAATGATAGACGAAAAATTATTGTTTAGGGAACACCTGAATTACATGTTGGAAAAAGCGAAAAAGATACATTATAGATTAATGTAAGTGGGATATAAAAAAATCAATGTTCGGAGTGAAGACCTGGTAAAGCTGTACAAAGTAGTAATACGGCAGATAATATGTTAAGGATGTGATGTGTGGGACCATAGAGTAGTATACAAAAATTTTGAACAAAAATTACGGCAATTACAACGGTTTTGTTTATTAAAATTGAGTGGATGCTATAAAACAGTATCTACTGACGCATTAGAGGTGGTTTTAGGAATATGGCCAATAGATTTACAGATTCAAAAACGACATTTCGGGAGAGGCTGAAAGAAACAGGGGAAATAAGACAATGGGGAGAAGATAAACAAAGATGATAAACTTGGAAGAAGAAAAATATTACAAGAATTAATCAACGGTTGGCAAATTCGACGGGGAAAAATGTAAAGGCAGGAAAACATCTCTAAAGTAACTTCCAACAGAGGTATAAACCAAACAAAATTTTGATGGATTTTCTCATAGGCCATGGAAATTTCATAAAAGTGATTGGAAAGGATGTAAAGACAAATTGTTTGTGTGACAGGGATGAAGATGAATACCGTGTACTTCGGGAATGTGATTTTTACGGCGAGGAGCTAGCTATATTTCTAGCAGATTATAAACGTATACACATTTTTTCAAAGCAAGAGCAAGGAAAAATAATAGAATATGAAACTAAATTTAATTTATTTTTAGAATACGTTACAAAACTTGGAACTATTCGGGATGCAATGAAGATAGAATAGAAAAGGAGTGAATTATCTGTGGATAAGAATGGGATTTCGGAAACGGAAATTAATCAAAACAGAACCCTGTAATGTCATTTTTAAAGGCAGGGTGATTTAGAATCTAATGCCAAAATAGATGGGAAAAAATCGTAACATAGGCATTGGTGGGGGTGTGGGCGGTAACGGCTGAGCACGAGGTCAGGGGCACCTCGGCCTCCCGAGAATGCGGCCGCCGCCTCCTCCTCCATTGGCGCTGGCACGGAGCCTTTGTTACGTCGATTCAACACCACCTCATCAACATTAACCTAATGTTTTAAACGAAATTATTTTAGAAATCGTTTTATTATTCGAAAGCATTTTTTGTTATCATTTACAACGTACTCCGGAGAAAAAAAGAAAGAAAATGCATTTTATCCTTGTTGGAGGTACACTCGTATAACACTACATGTTCTTACTTCCTTGCTCCCGGTATAATTTTGATGATGTTGCAGTGGGTTGCCATAAACAATAGCTGGAAGTGTTGATAGTTAAATAATGGTCCACCCATATGGCTAAAATGTGTGGACAAGGAAATAAAAATCGCATACCTTCTATCAAAAGTGATTTTCGATAGGATATGTGTATGAAGTTAGCATTTACACAGAACCACTTTTTTATTATTATTAGAAGAAGACGCGAGTATGCATACAACCGAAAGCAAGAGAAGGAAGGGTTGGACAAGCAGCACTTAACTAGCGCGTTGATCTCTCTTATGTCCAACCATGGCGGAGTTCCGCAACGTTCTTGTACACGCACAAAAGGTTATCCCGCCCTAACCTCCGGCTACTCAATACACACACGTTTGTAGTTCGACCTTGGCAAACTGCGTAGGCGTTCCAATCACTTCTCTACATGGAGATAATATCCTTTTTCTGATCAGGAAGGACTCAGTGGATTCGCAGGAAGCTATTTGGAATTATCTGATTTCTTTGAAAGACCAGGTAATTGTGGGGAGGGAGTATTTATACGAAGATCAAAATGAATTCGGAGCTTGCAGTACTCCTTTTATTTGTTTAGATAAAACATTTTTCATGTTTCAGCCTTGTGTTTTGTTGTACGAAAGTTTGGATATGTGTATTTCTCAAAATTATTACGTTTTATCATTTTTCTAAACCTTTAATCGAATTATGAAAAACATTTAATTGTATCTACTTTTGACGATTTAGCTTGTTTTCAGCGATAAATCAGTTGAGCGTGTTTATGTGAGGTTTTAATGGAATAAATAGTGTTATAAAGTCTCGTACGGTTGAACCATTTGGAGTGATTTCTTTATTTTTTCAGTGGAATGCAATGTTTTGGAACTTTTAATTTCTTTTTCGTACATACATAGAACAAAATATATAAATCTTTGTGAAAACCATGAACGTAAAATTTATACATTTGAATTGATTCATAAATATTAAAGTTTTGTTGTAAATTTAAAAGACTACGATGAATTGGTAGCACTACTATGTTTGTTAACATAAAATATCCCAATATACTGACATTCCGTGTAGATGACGTATCCCTCGATTCACGCGTATGAGAATCAAACAAGAGTCAGTTGGTTCCTAACTATAATTTTCTCTAGCGTTACACCAACAAAATAATATTCTATCCTTATCACACCATTGATTCCTTGATATAAATTATTTTTCTCTTGAATTCTGGAAAATTGTGATTGGGTACATATAACCTTCTAATGGTTTTGTTTTGTAAGAAATATTTATTAATTTTAAATGATTCGTAAATTATTTCGATGACGTGATTATTATGTAGGTATGTATGTAACGTTCACCTGCAAACTATTTTGTTCCAATTTCTGAAAATCATTGCAGTAGTATTTCGTATTGTTTCTCAAATTTATAATTGATAAACGTTTAATTGATAGAAGAGATTGATGTTTTATTGTACAAATATATGATATATCTTGGTATAGTTCTTTGTAATGGACAAGTCGGTAGGGAACGAGTCGTGAGTGAAACACCTGTCCTAAGATAAATATGTCTGTGTTGAAGTTAGGCGGAGGTACAGCAAAGGGAAGTGTGAAATTAATGAATGAAATTGCATAGTTTCCCTGTCGTTTTTCCTCACATCCCCTCATAGCTGCAAAAGATTCCGTCCCTCTCCTCATCTGGCTTCCTTCCACTCCTCGACTGTTTCATGCAATTCAAGTATCAATTTTACAAACTTGAAGTAGATTTAATGTCAAATATTCTGGTCTTTTTTTCTAATTTCCTCAGTAAAATGAAATAAAAATTGAATAGAGAGGTTTTTGTTATTTTGTGAAAATTAAAATTGGTGGCATTTTGTCGTGTATGATTGAGGAAGTAAGAAGGAGAACCACATGCCTTCCTTAAGTGCTCTGCATCATTTCATGCCATAGAAATTACCTTTTACTTCTACAAAACATCTCGACAAATATCTTCATTTAACAATATTGATTTATTTTGATGTTTTTAATATAGTATTTGAAAATGGGAAATATAGCTAACTACTGAAGCTTATCTACGTGGGGCGATGGAAGCTAGGAGGTGGGCCGGTAAGCAGGGTTTACCAACTACTTGACCCAAGTGGAGGTGTTAGTATGGGTAGTTGGTAATAGTAAGTGAATCTGGGAGTAGGAGGAAGAAGAATTGCTTTTCAAATGTCACAGGGACTGGGAAAAGTGAAAAGCTACAATTTTTTTTTTGGCCCCGCAGGAATACTCTGAGTGATTCAGCGGCAAGGAAGTATATTAGACCTGAGGATCGGATGAGTTATTTATTTAAAGTCAACTCTTAGATGCCAGCAACTATAATTGAATTAACACAGCAGTGGAAGAGAATGTCGTAGAAGGGGAAACTGCTCGAGAATATCCGGCGGCGTTCGTGTCTGGCGTTGCCAATTCTTACACTTTTCCCTTTACTTCTCAGAAAAATGGGTCCTGTTAGAGACGACAATCATGGAATCTTCAAGCAAAATCCAAACAGTATCGAATAAATTCTCATACTTTGGCGTATCTTCTGAGCACGCATCATCTTCTAATAGCCACATAGGAGGGACAAAACTGGCCACTCTTTGTTTTTGTTTACGTTGGTTTCTAATGGCCATACTTCACATACATAGCCATCTCTCATTGCAAGGGGACCAAAATGCAAGACTATACCATTTTATTATTTTATTATTAATTGTACAACTTCTGTCTGCAACTCACCTTATATCATCCTAGTAGCATTATGTAAAAATCCCAAATGATTATTTTCGTATATCTAGTAAATATTACCTAACATGTCTCGAAGTGTCCATAACACTGCATAATAGTTACGCTCCGCTGACAACTCCTCGAATTACTACTAGATTTATTTCAATGTCACTCGCTCCCACACACCTGCTCTAACCGCAACGGTCATCAAAAAAAACAAGAGTTTTTAGATTGGTTGTTTCTACCCACTTATAAACGCCATATTAACCAGAGAAAAGTTATATTTATTTACCAGTGTAGAAACTAGTCGTGCTTCGATTAAATAAATATCAAGCTCTTTATCTGTCTTGTTTGATACCTATGTCTCGAAGGAAGATGTTGACGCTTTTCCAATCTTGTTTTCTTTAGTGATCAGATGGTAGGAAAAAAAGAACCGAGTTACACCTCATTTAAAATGTTAGTTGTAATTTACACACACTTGAAATGTTACTACAAAATTTTATAACTTAGCACTCCAGATAATTCTAATGTTTATGAAATCCTAACTTATAAAGAACATTTAGAGATAAAATATAAGAAGAATGAGGAAAGTTTCATTTGATTTTGGTATTTGTTTTCAGTTTCCTTTAATTGGGGTTGTTTGGTGGGACACTATCATGAAAAAACAAGTAAAAAATTAATGACACATGGATATTTTGCTGTGATGTATAACAAATAAAAAACTGTTAAAATTCTGCGGTTTTATCACTAACAAAAAGTAACAATTTGTTCGTTTAATGAAAATATATTGGAATTTTCTCTTTCAATTTTAATCCCTTTGACGTCGATCTTAGGTAATCTTAATCTCCTTTATCCAATTTTATTATTACATCGAAATTTTCAATATTTTGTTGGTGCGAAGAATTCACCAATTCAGAGTCAATAATCAAAACAATTTTTCCTTGTGTTGACGATATGCGAGTAATATGGCAATCTTCCCACACTTTTCAGTGCGTTTAAGGAGTTTATTAAATATTGCTTCACAAAAAATATCTTTATAATGTGTTCTTTATCTTTATATTTTTTTAGTTTTTACAATGTGTTCTTTTACTCCCAATGAAATTTTCTTTTGTGATATTTTTAATAATCTTCCCTTTCACTTGATGACTTCCATGTTTTTTTAGCCAAGTTTTTGAATCACAAATAAAACAAGGAAGAAATTAAGGTGTGTATTCTAGTATTCCTGGCTTTGGAAAGAAGCGAGTTTCACTTCTCTTCCATCAAATTTATGATTGGTTTGTTCGAGAGGTTGTCTTGGTCGAACGGAACTAGTTACCAACTTTCGCTTTCCACCTTCTGATGAGGGGCTGATGTGTGATTACTACAGGAAATAACTGTCCTGACTAGTATTACAATTTATTACGAAGAATTGTTACCATAATAAAACCAGTCAAGAGTTCGTATTGACAAGACACCAGAATTTTCGATAAAGTGATTTTTCTAAAGCTCAGCTATAATTTAAACTACTCAAGGGAGTACAAAATTAACATCTTCAGACTGGAAAACTAAAATATGTACAAGTAACTAATACTGTGATTTTTTTAATCCTTGAAGTAAAATAAATCAATTTGTTAAAACAATTAACATGCGTGTGTGTTTGGAATTAAGAATATCATATGTAAATGAATTACTTATAAACAGTTGTCCGAATCATGTTTGGGTACTTTTTTCTGAAGTAAGAGAGGTTTAGGAATCAATTACATAACAACAGTTGGAATCATTGGAAATATTTGTGTTACAACCTACCCCTTGGAAATTTAAGAGAACTCATCCTCTCAAGTCACAGGTAGATATTCTCTGCCGAGCAGTTGGCACCCAACACAACACTTTCCCTGAGCTATAATTGGTGGTTAGTTAAAAGTCCCCAGTAGCTTAACAAGATTGCGGAGATGAACTGTTCTGTTTGGCGACAGAATCATCCATCTTTGTTTACATCAAAGAACATGTTAACCTGGGTTCCCATTTTTCTTCTTCTGGTATCTCCAACTTTTGTGGCGTGTTTCGTCACGTTTTCTTCTCAGTTCCATTTAAATTCCTCTCTACGCAAACACCTTGTGTATATTGTAATATACTTACATTTGGATAATTCAAAAATGGCCGCGCATTGTGAAACTTAATTATAACATAATTAAATGTAAGATGGCTAGCCCAGGGATACTAAAAATTTGGATAAAATTATCGAACGCTCATTCTACCATTACCAACCTACGTCGTAGAACAAATTCCGATCGGCAAC
Organism: Laupala kohalensis; assembly: GCA_002313205.1. Lineage (NCBI taxonomy): Eukaryota > Metazoa > Arthropoda > Insecta > Orthoptera > Trigonidiidae > Laupala > Laupala kohalensis. The sequence goes on along the minus strand of NNCF01126744.1, from coordinate 2,861,589 downwards.
TAACGCTCACTTGCCCGACCCACTCTACGGAGCAATGACTGATGCCTAACTCTCATAGAGCGTAAATTGAAAATAGAGAAATGGATTTGACTGATTCATTGGCGTGAAATAACACAAATCCTTCTCGAAGGAAACACATTGTTCATAAAAAGTTTATATAATTCCATCAAAACAAGTACATAATTACCCTCGCAGGCTTTTAGATCCTAAAATAGCATACATTGTTCCCTTCAGTATACGATATCAAATGAGTTAGACATGCGGTTTTCTTGTGGTTGCAGACCTGTTCCAAGAGAAACTCGATCATGTACGAACCCACGCACCGATGCACACTCTAAAGGGACCATGCAACACTTGTAATCCCAGGTGATTCGCAAACTGCATTAGGCTGAAGTGTATGCGGAGTAGGATTATTCCCTTTCAGGACATACGACGTTATTTTACAAGTAGGTTAAGAGACTCACGTGCAAACGTGAAACACATTTTTCTGTTGACAAGTAAACAAATTAAGTAGATCTTGTTGTTTTGGAATGGTATTCCAGAGCTTTGTAATAGATCTTGCGTTTCAAAATCCTTAACGAGCATATTCTGTACATCACCAATCATCTACAACATCAGAAATACTGTGTTCTGACAGTGATGAAAGAAGTAATTACTTTCTTCAGATGTTCAGTGAGTTTATTAAGTCGAATTTTGGGTTTATTAATACGATTGTACAGCAACAAAAACAGCTGAAAGTTTTAAAACATGAATTCGTTTACATTTTAGTAAAATTCATTTTTACTCTCTCTCCTATACGATTTCTTTGTTTCTATCACTTCGTTCTTGGACAGAGACTTTTCTGAAAATATATGTAGTATATTATGAAGTAGTAATGTCCACATAATGACCTTCAACTGATATTTTAGAAAATATGCTAGTAGACCATACTTCACATACTTTGACCATCATTCTTCTGTCTGAATGGCGATATGCTCTGTGTACTATGCTTATTGGGTTTAAGTTTTACAATATGAGATATATGCTGTATAAATAAATAAATAAATACCGTATATGTCCACAGATAAGACGATAGTTGAGTCATAAAAAAGTCACCCAAAATTCGTAGCCGTCTTATAAATTACATACAAATAAAGTTAGATTGAAATTTACATAAATTTAAACCATTATAAAATAAAACAAATTACTCGCCAATGTATTTCAAATCCTGCAAAATTATCACATTACTCAGTTACATCATCTTCGTTGTTGAGAAGCTCGGTCCCATTCTGTACCTCGCGAGTCTATTTCCTCTTCGTTATCAGAATCCCATATCGTTCACATTCCTATACAGAACATTAAAAATGCCACACTTTTTGGCTTCATGGCCGTTGATATTTTGGGGGTAATATTATAGCACAGACACATACAAAAACTATAAAACTTGACGCAAATGTATAAATCGTCATAATTGCGGAAATATACGGTGTGTCTGGAACTGACTTGTTTTAATGTCCATCATTTTGTTTCCTCCACAGGTCCAGTAACTCTCCGACGCAGCCTCAGTGATCGCCAAGCACCTACCCCATCCCTTTCCACCACCTGTTCCCGACTCTCCAACCCTTTCTACCCCCATATCCCCACCCGCCCTGCTCCAGCACCGCCCTCCTTCGGCGTCGTCATCTCCACGTACGCCACTGGCGCTGCCGTCGTCAGCGATCGAGGTGCGCTCTTCAACGACACCATGCGTCTGCGCATGCGTGCCGCGCGACCCGACTCGCGCGCTCTGTTTGCGCCGGACGGGGGTCCCGCGTCGCCGGCTCCGGCCGTCCCCGCGCGTCGAGCGCGCCTTGGTTCGTCACCAGGGAGACCTCGTGATCCACCCCCTCCTCCGCCACCACCCACACCCCCTCCGAGCAGTCGCGCTGCAGAGCTGAGACTGGTGCGCGGACGAGAAGAGGCGCTAGAGGACGACGGGGAAGAAGCGGCGCCGCTGGAGCTGTGTCCGCCGCAGCCGGTGCCTGTCGAGGTGGGTGCAATGCAACATAAATAATAACAATAGACCAATTGAATCTAGAATTCTGAAATCAACCCATACTCGCTCAAAATTGAAAAATTTCAACACTTTAGTTGCAAACTCACGTAAGAATAAATGTAATTTATTTATGAACGTTCATTTAAACTCGAGGCAAAAAATGGATATTCTGAAAGTCACATGAACCACGGTGTCTTCATAATTCTCCAAATTCAATTCTGTAAATATTGTATTAGTGGCGTCGTTTAAACAATTTTGTATCGTGTGCTAATATGACGCAGAAGAAAAAATGGGATACTTACATCAAACTACCTAACTAAATTACGTCATTCCATACACGACACAGCACCAAAATCAACAAATTTTAATTGTATAAAATGTTTTTTTCGTACTTTATTCATATAATTTATCCACACTTTTTCTGGTTTAGGTAAATTCCTTTTTATAACATTTCTATTCACTTCTTAAATCTATTCCGTTTGTACACTTCGAGGAGAATTCACTTTATTGATTGCGTAAAATTTAACGAATGAATGACGCATATGAAATCATGTTCATTCAGAATATTATATTTAATTTGAAATCAGAAATAGATGGTTTACAGGTATGCAACCTATTTTAAGATAAACGAAGAGCATTAGAAACCCCTAGGTCACCTACGTAAACCAAAAATTGATAGTATACTAAGATTCACTAAATAAATACTATTATTATGAACTATGTAAATTAGTACGTGAAATTAATGCAGTGGTGATCGTGAAAATAAAATTAAGAAAAGCTGAAATGTCTGTCAAATCTTTCAAGTATGTACTCTTTAGTATAAGTTAATCGATGTACTTAATTTTTGAAAATAGCATCGCCGAATGTGCTTTTCCTGTTACCTTATTTAGCTTCAAATTTTGATAGAGATTTTGTCAAACTCCTTCAGTGCTGACGTTGAAAATTGAATTGTGTTTGCAACTACAAATAAGTTAATCGAGCTATTACCAATAAGAGGAGATTATTCTATTCGGATAGTGCTTTTTTAAAGATGGTAATTCTTAAGTACGCACAGTCTTCGCATTATTGGAAAGAGTACAGACTTTGTGTGACTGGAATATGAAGTAACATGTTCAGTATTTTTTACTGTTATCTTCTCTTCAACATTCAAATAGCAACAAATCGAAAACATAACTCGTGAATTAGAGCACTAAGAAACAGCGTAGAATTATATTTCAATTGATGATGAAGAAAAAGAGTTTTTAGAGTGGAACACCGAGAAATAAAATTAGTATTTGGAACGAATCTCACAATAGCGCAAGGGGCATTGTAATGGAAAATTTTATGCTGGATAGACCTTAAAACCGAGCAGACTTAAAGATTAGTAACCGCGGTAATTTCTGGAATTCTTGAGGATTATGTCCAATAAAATTACTTCTAGTGGTGTTCAAAATATACCTTTAAAAGAAACTCGACGTAAGTAAACAAAACGTATACAGATATCTTTAATGAGAGAGAATACTTGTGTACTATCATTTAATGAAATGTCTCAATAACTCATAAAAACATTAATTTTCAAAGTGCAAACGGGAATTCGGATAGAAAATACCTGCACATGGATGAAGAGGTTCGAAGGACCAAAATGTTTAGATAACTTGGAGAAAATGAGGAAGGTAGAGAAGGTGTGGTTGAACACTGATTGCCAACAAACAATTTAATGACATTGAAACAAGAAACATAGAAGTTGAATAAAAAAATACTGAATATACAAAGCTGAAATCCACTGGGATGAGATGACCCAGCTTCCTTTAAAGATGCAGCTTGAATGGCGTTGGTTCGATGTCGGAGTGATGGTGTTGAGGTTGATTTGAAGACCGATTACCACGTGGCGATTCAACGGCGTGTCGCTGCCTTCACGAGATGATCTTCAAGTTGAGAATAATTGCTCCAGTTCTCTCCTGGTAGAGACTGAAGGGCAAGTCGCCGGCTAGCTTGCCAAATGATGAGGGTACTAAATCAGAAGTGATGTTGACTCCGCAGACGAGGTTTTAAGAGAATGAATGCTCACGTTCTGACTCGCCCTTTTAGAGGTGCGGGCTGCCTGTCCGATCGATCGATCGATCGCTAACGTTACGTCACAGCTTCACCATGGATTTGATTGTTTATCCGGATCGATGATGTGAATATTACGTAATGTTACGCAGGATTTTGTACATTGTTTCGGCGAGGTAGTGCAGCCTCATGGTTTCCAGTGTGATTAATAAAGCCAGGCATACTATGTCCAATCATTTCATCTATTTTTTTTAACTCAAAGGCGTAAATTTTGAATGGACCAATGAGGTTTGAAGAAATTGTTCACAGAAGCTCAATAATTAGGTCACTCATTGTGCACAAAGAGTATAGGGTTCGTAGATGATTCACTTGTCTAATGAAATAATATAAAAAGAATGTCTGAACAGGTTCATTGCTGAACGTTTAAGAAAGTAATCATAAATTTAATAACTAAATTTACATATAAAACTATGTAGAGTGGAAAGATACAAAAGAGAGATAAAAATATTATTGGGCGGATCATAAATATATTGTTATCAATTCGAAGTAGGAAGGAAATACATACAATATTCTGTCAAGCACATAGTTTACCGAGATCAATTTTTAATAAAACAATCTTTAAAACAAAAGTATGATCAATATGAAACACCAAGTCTATCTTATCAATTCCCACAAAAAGAAAATAATATCCCATGCAAGTAAGAGGAAAAGCATAAAGTGTTATAATTTAGAAATATTTTAATAATTATTCTTCTCTTTACTTTTATTAAATCAGCATATCTTGTAAATAATTAAAACAATATTTCCTGTGAGAGGTATTAAATGTGAAAAGTTCTTTTGAAGATTTGATCATCTGTTCTTTGAGGACACGTAAGATAATGCATATCTTATTCGCATCTTAATTAAATATTACTTTAATGAAGCTTTATACATCGCTCATCCTGTGGAAGAATGACAGAACAGCGAAAGAAGGAAATGTGAAGATTCAGAGGTGTTTCTGAAGGTTAATACATCAGCAGAAACATCGACGGGACAGTAGTTGTAATTTTGACTGAAGTACAATTGATATGAATATTAGTCTTCAAAAGTTAATTTAACGTATAATTTCAGTTGTTTGCTATTCCGACATAAATTAAATTTTCATAGTTTTTATTTGCTCCGCCCGATGAGCTATATAATGGAAGAAAAAAAACAATTAACATTCATTGAGTGTAGATAAACATTTGAGTCGTTCTTCGAGTCTTCTCGAGACAGACTTTTTCAGACATTCAAATGGATCCTATACAGGGGTCTAAATACTTCGTACGGAAACTTCAAATACTTGTGGAGACTTAAATGCTTTTCTCCAAGGAACTAAACATCAGTTTCAAAATGCACATTTTTAGAGATCTACAAATACACATCTGTAGAATACAAAATGTTAAATATACATTTACATTCCGGACCATCCGGCACGACTAACCTTCCCAACTGTCCTATCGGAGCCCCTTATACTCGTGTCCCGACTTTTGGTTGCTTCGGTTGAGTTTTGAGTAGACGTTGCTGGAGTTAACTGGAGTAAACTGGAATTCGGTGTGCTACAAATGTCCTTCTACTATACTTCATGATAAAATTTTCCATAAAATTGTGACGAGACTAAAACACCTTGCTTGTTGAGTACTGCATTTGATTTTCTTTCTTTGTACTTTAAAGCCTTATCTCTCTTAGATTCATGTGACTTCGCCTGACCCCCCTTCATCTGCTGGTTCCTGCTCCGTGTCGGTGCGATCAACTACTGTGCCTCCGCTGTCGCCTTCGAGCAACCTGGCTGTGGGCGAACGCCCTCGACCGAGTTCCTGGTCTCCTGCGCATCTCACATCGTCCGCATCGGATGACGTGGACGCGTTCGGACAGCGCGACAAGCGCCATCGACGTAGTGACCCTGGCCCAGCGCCCGGCGTCGCGCGCTTGAGACTGTCACTGCGGCCGGAAGAAGGGCGACCACCTGCAAGTGCCGCCAACACTGCTACACACGGTAAGTTTCCTTCCACTCGAAATTCTCGGAAATATACTGTATGTTGTACGTATATGTCGAATTATTGTAATAACATTACTGTTAAAGTCACAGCTAAACTAAAGAAAAAATACATTGTTTCATTTTCGTTTTATTTGGATCTTTTAATTTCTGCCCTCCGTTATAACAGTGTTCTGCGTCTCACGCGGCGTGTCAGTCAGGACATGATAATCGCAACTTGAATTTAGTCGACTCAAAATGAAAAAGGAAAGAACTTTCCTTTCGATTTTACCCAACTGCTGGGTTCAAATGATACGTACTCTTGTACGAATCGGACAAGTCGCAGAGAAATGTCAAGTGGTAAATTTTCTTCCTCAGGTGGAGGTGCCACCGTGGTGGCAATCGTATCCTCCCCTTCAGCTACCACTACTCCTTCCTCCCCGTCCCCCAGCGTTCACCGTCTTCGCGTCCCCGCCGCCCCAACAACTTCTATTCTTATCACCGACTCCACTGACCCGTCACCAGTCACATCTGCACCGCCCTCCAGCGGCTCCAACCGCGTCACCATCAGCGTGGGCGCTCCTGCAAGTGGTAGCCCGAGGATAGATGGAGGTCACCAAGTGGTGATTCCCATCTCGCCCGCGAGGACGATGTATGGAGCGAGCACCGTGTTGGTGCTTGAAGGTGGAGCGGATGATAGGTGAGTTGAAATTAGAGTTGTCTTTTTATTTTGATGGAGTGATACAATCGGTGGCGGCTACTCATCTTTTGAAGATTTTTTCCACAATTTTTTCACTTGTATAAGAATGTACGTCACATTAAAGTCACATTAGTATATTAATCACTTGTATAAGAATGTACAGGTGAATTCCGTTAACCCACCAAGTCTTTCATATTACCTTCTAAATACATTTTGTTTAATAATATTCATGCAAAATTATAAATAATGATACAATGACTCGTAAATGTCATTTTTAATTCTATTGTCCCCTGAGTTTCTCAGTTAAAAACCCAGATTAATATAAACAATTTTTTAGAAAACTTCATTCGTGTCGGCCACCTCTAGAGATTATTAACTGTCACTAATGGAACCTCTGAGAATAATCTCGCAACAAGACTTTTCACCGTAACCGAAGAATAAAATATTCCCCCTCAGTCAGCTTCGTACTGCATATTACCCCTAACGAGCGTGTAACGCAAATGCTGTGCAATCCAGCGCAGCTTGAATCTGCAGCTAACAATCCATGAAAGGCATCTTATGCCTGCGCTTACCGAAGTGGTGAACGTCACTTAGCGATACTTTCCCCGATCTTCATCTGATGACTCCACCCAACCCTCGCTTTCAGTATATAGCCGTGTTTTCTTCGTGTTTAGACGGTCATGTTTATATTTATTTATTTCATTTAGATGTAATCAAATGTTTCCGATTAAGAAAAGAAAATGAAAGGAAGAAATATTGTTTTTTCAAACGATGGCTCATATGACTTTCGTGAAATTTACTGGATGAGGTATTCACCAACTCCTCACAGTTCCTGTTTGCAGATATACTGTATGATATGTCATAAAAGCCAGTGAAATTGGTCTAAATTTTCTAAGAAGTTACACCTTATTGGTCTATTTCCTCAAGAAGTCTCTTTTTCTTTATGTTCTTAAACTTCCTTTTTCTTTATTTTCTTGTTTTAAATATCGAACTAACTTTGAGTTTAGGTAACGGTCGTGTTATTCAAATGAGACCAAATTTTCCAAAAACCGCAATGATTAATCTAAATATGTTTTCTTGGATAAGACCTGTTCTCGCATTCTGTTAGTCATGAACCTTTAACTTATCTCGTGACAAATTTTGAAATTTTTTCCAATACACTGGATATTCCATCTTATATATCCATTGGAAGTGCTCTTCATTAGAGAAATGTGGTAGAAATTTTTTATGTTATAAGAAGTGTGTATTACCTCAAAAAACAAATATGATGAATGGTTTGTCAAAAATTATTGTATACCAATTGTAATTTTCGATAAAATAAAATTTCACGTTCTATTATTAATCTATATCTTATAATAATGAATTACGGGAGAAAGTGTACGTATCTTCAAACCGTTGAGTAAAATTTATTATTAAAGAATTTTTTTAAATTTTGGAGTCAAAATCTATTTTCTCTTCCCGTGAAAACGTTTATTTGGATATTTTGTGACTTGTGCTACATTAGAATAGGGATAGGTAATATTGGTTTCATGTTTTTATCTTTATTTTAAACGACTAAGCCATGTTTTATAAACCATATTCGAAGTTCTATATTTCAGCGCTAGATTCTGCAAACTGCCACGTGACCTCACGTAAAACAATTTTCAAACCTGTTATATATTATCATAAATGTCAATACCATTAGCGGATAACAATCTCGTTACCATGTTCAGGTAAATTAGAGTGTTTTCTTTTCGTAAGTGTTATTTTTAGGGCTTTTTAGACATTTTGAAAAAAATAATTTTATTAATTTAATGTCATCGATTTATTTAACTCGTTAATGGCACCCATTTCCATAGTGGATTCATGATATCTGATATCAGAACTAGAACTAGCTTATTTGTTCTCTTACGCTCTATAATGTGAATAAATTTATAATGCATGTTGCATACTACGTTGCCGCAGAATTGCACTGTAAACAATGCCACCTTGAAGAAAAGGTGTGAGGAAAATGGATGAGTCTGTTTCATGAAGTGTGGAACACTAATTGGTTCCTTGTTATGAACAGTTTTGGAGCAAAATCGTATTACGATCGGAATTTAACTTCAGAGGTTTTAATACCCAAAATTTGTTAACAGCAATAAACTATTTTTATTGTTAGGAGATACGTTAAATCCGCTTCTGCCTTAAGGCGCTTTATCGGAATTAAAGGGATGGTCCCTTGCTTGCTTCCGGAGAGTACATTAGTTTGAAACGTGGTCATTCGCAGTTTGAAACTGCTTTTTTGACAATATAGTTTATTATTACAATCATTATATCGACGATACTAGTTTCAAATGATACATTCTCTCCGTAGCGGCGTATCCACCGTACGAGTGGAGCCCGACCCAGTCGAAGCGGCTGCTCTCCTGCGTGACCCCGTGGCTGCCGTGCGTTGCCATCTCGTGCCCCACGTATGTGGACGTCGCACTCCCTCGCCTTCGCCCCCCACCCCCGCCACCCAACGTGCCGGCGCCACCGAGGACGACGCTCCCGCCTCCGCCGCTGTGCGTCGTCTCAGTTCACTGCTGGAACACAGCGATTCGCCGACGGATTGCGTGGACGACCTAGACCCCGACGCGGAGCCGCTGCGTGAGCAAGACTACGTGGTCCTTAGGAAGCTCTTGGCTCCAGAACCCCGCGTGGAAGAAGAGGATGAAGACGAAGAGGAGGAGGAGGATGTTGAAGAGGAAGAGAAAGAAGAAGGGTGTCCGAGGTTCGTAATTGTGACGACGTCGGACGCGTTGCCTGTGGAAGTGCGGGACGAGGAAGCCTTGTATGAGAGCATCAAAGACCCGATCTATGAGGAAATCCCGGGATGCAGTGGAGGAGACGAAGGGGATGATGAGGTGAGTAAAAAAAAAAATTTCCTCTTGGAAGGAACAAACCTCAATCTTAATAATCGTTTTACTATTTTCTAAATATTTATCGTGACTTCTTTGCATCTATATCGTCATAGTTTTCTTTGAAATCTCAGTTAACCGTGTTATATCTATAATCATGTGTCATAATTTTGTTATGATAAATCAGACCGTTTCTTTGATAAGTATGTATTTCACATGAACTTTTTGTTGAACTAAAAAGTGAAACACCAAACATCTTTTCTCTCTAATGTGCTCGTTTGTACTTTCCATACCCAAAATATTCCAATTACAAATTCCAACTCAAATTATTGTAAGAAAGTAGAATCAATCAAAATACGCTTTGAATGGCGGGTTTTAGAGTTCTTTACAAGTGAGGGAAAGTTCAAAACGCATATCGAGGTAAATGGCATTCGAGTGTAAATTCAATTTCTCCAAAATGTTGGGTTCACCCAGACGATCTATGTGGGGTCGAGTTCAATGTTTTCAAATTTCTTTCCGATTTCTATCTCGCGTCGGGTGAGTTATGAAATGATTCTTCAGTACTGAATATTACTTTAAGGATTGTGACTCCTTTTCTCTGCATTTCTCATGATACCATATTTCATCATAGAGCTATTATGATATGGCCATCAAAATATTACATTTGTGATTCTCAATCATTAATGAATTAATTAATTTATCGTCATTTATGTTAACTAAACAATACTAAAAATAAGTATTCGAACAATTTTCATTGTTTTTATTCACTAGGTTTCGATAACTTTTATCTCCCACGAATCTAAATAAAATTGTTACAATTAGTGGACACACTTTTTTTGACTAGACGCCTCGACACTGTATTTAAAGACGAGTTCTTATCCTAGTTTGATGATACGCCCCCGTAACTTAAGTTTTCATTATCCGCATTAACGAAAACCTCTATACTTGCGTCTCTATAGTACCGTCTTGACTCAGAGAACATCGTCAAACTCAGAAAACTCAGAGAACATGGAAAATTCGTTCGTACATCTTCCCCGAATGAGAATATGTCTCCCTTAAAGACACCCATCTCGTTTGAAGATATTCATCCTTCCGAGCTCGGGAATCGATGTAACTTTTAAGGCCATTTTCCTTCAATGTTCGTAATATTGCCTGTGCGTTGAGTGATATGTGTCTTTACGTGCGTATACACCCTTTCTTAGGACGAAGACGACGCGTCCGAAAAGCGAGCGTCGCGATCAATATTCGAAGGCGCGTCGAAGTATGATATCCTGAGTTACCTGGTTGGCGCTCGAGAGCGAGGCTTGGCGACGGCGGCGTCTGCGGCCGGTGACGCCAATGAGGATGAGGACTTCGCGGGGGATGCGGACGGCGAGGAAGAGGATGATCAACTGTTGGCTGAGGAGGAAGAGGATGACGATGAGTCTCCGCCGCCGCTGCCCACGTCCCCACCGCCTGCGCAGGATGATGCGGCTGTTGCAGCCAAAGTCATGTTGGTGGAGGTAAATGATCTCCCTAATATTACTGTGTTACGATGTTTGCTCAGTTCTACTTTTTGAATACGTAGCCAATTGTTCCGTTTTGTTAGTTCCCACGAAACATATTTCGTCTTTGAATAGTCAAAGAACTAAAAGTTTTCTCAGAGATACGACTATTACTCGTCCATTCCTTTATTAAGGTTTTATCAAGCAAACATTAACCCTTTCATGCAGAAAACCTTCATATTTTATTTGCGACGATGTTTTCTGATTGAAAAAGAATAAGGTACCTCATACCTTGCAACACTATTATCAATTCAAAACTGTATTGCTTCATCAGAATTTCCAAATGGTATTCTGTCAGATTTTTCCGATGTATAATCCAGGATAAAACATTTCTCTCTTGGCTAAAATAATTTGATTTGAAGAGATTTTCAACCTCCCTTGCGCATACCTGAATTCATTCGGAAATGAACGAAATTTTCGACAATATTGGTTTTTGGAGATCGGACAGTTTGCTTATAAATTAATTTTTCCGTTTCATAACTTTAAAAATGTATCAGTCAGAATTTCTGTAATAGTGTCAAAATAAAGAGCTTTGTTTAAGAACTTTTTATACAAATTTAACACGCAAAATGCAAATCTGTTCATTGTCCAATTTTTAAGAGGGCATATCCCTCGGAAGCCTTACTCCGAATGCCCTTTACTTACAAACGTTTGTTGTGAGGGCCGTGAATGAATGATTTATGACTTTTTATCGTTTTAGAGATTTCAATTGACGGGAGCGAGTGGCCCATTTCGTACAAATGCAATGGTACGCGTGTGTCCTCAGGTGGAGGTGTCCTCAGCAACTGAGAACGAAGTGCGCTCTACGATCGCAGAAGAAGCCCTTACGGGCGGCGCACCAGCAGAGGACGAGTCACTGGGAGATTTATCCTCACGCGCCTCTCATCTCTCGCATTCCAGCGAGAGCAGTGAGGACTCTGCCGGAGGACTGCTCGTCGGAAAGGTAGGACGTGCGATATTTTTCACTTAGTCAGTATATATAAAGTATCGTAATCGTGAAAATAATATATCGCAAGATTTTAACGTTAATTTCCGTTATGGTGCTCTTTTATTCTGAAAAATGGATTAACGTCACGTCCGTCCGTCTGTGTACGTCGATTCTTTCTGAGCGGGTAAATAAATTTAATTCAGTGTAATAACAATCAACATATGAAGATATTGTGCATCTTAAGGCTTGCTGTAAAGGAATTGCATCAAGTTACCACTGTCCTCAGCTTTTTAGATCTTTAAATATTAGCAGCGCACATTTAAATAAATAACTCTTGATAACGAGGTACGTTGCAAATTTCATAGGAAAGTAATATTATGAACAATTTCTTTCCACGGGTTGTATTTTATTCGCAAATATGTTGTATCACAATATGTAAAACACATCGGGCTTCTGTAATGTGCACGTGTCCTAAGCTCCGCCATAAATCGTAAATACTTTTGAAATTTAAATTGAATATAAAATACCTATGTACGTATCTGAATACGAAATATAGAATTTATAGAATTAAAAATTAGAAGAACTTTATGAAACCAAGAAACTATCCCAGCTTTTGTTGCTTCTCAAAATTAAAGCTTCTGTAGAAAGGTTTAAGAGATGAGATCGGTACCAATTATTCCGGACATCAAACTAGGAAACGTTTAAAATATGAAAAGTTCCGTGGTGAATTATTCGAGCCAATTTAAAAAGTGATGTTTTTTTTAAATCCTGGAAATGAAATAATGTTTAGTGTATTTGTATTAACTTTGCTGTGGAATGTTCCTGGCTATTCGTATTGTAACATAAAAGATTAATGTTTAATGAAGATTATCTAATGGAACTTCCACCAATAATAACAAATAAAATCTATTTATAATATTGAAATGAAAAATTTAAATATTTTGTTTTATATAAATTATTACGTGTATTATGCTGCATCATGTAATAAACGATTGTATGACAATCTAATATACTTCATAAAACAACATTAAAATGGTTGGCAAATTTGAAAGTCACAAACGTTTCTTTCTGCATTACTTCAGTTTCTTCGTCCGGAAGTAATTATTGACCCCCCAACATAAGGTAGAAACTTTCAAATCACAGAAATTCAGTCTTCCTTGTTCCATAAGAAGGCGAACCTCATCTTCGTTGCACTATGCTCACCCTCACCGATGGTCTTCGAGAAAGATTAAAGGGGGAATACTAAAACCCTGATTGGAGTGTTTAGGGAAAATAATTTTAATCTACGACTGACATTAAAAAAATTTTCATTTGTATGTGTATCCACTTTTTTACTCCTTCCATCGTATCCGTTGTAAAATTTCGGTGAAACGGTTTTATATGTTACGATTCGTTTACTACATATGGAGCCTTTTACGAGTTTGGTATATCACCCGTTGACATTCTATCGACCTTAAAAGTACCCAACGGTGCGTGAAAGGTTGATAAGTCTTTTGCCTTTATAATACTAGTTATATCACTATCATCTTCCCATCAAATAAAAGTAAAGAAATCTTAGAGATTTGTTTCATTGTCTCAAGGTGAAAGAACCATAGAATATTACAGCAAATATTGAAATTAAATTCAAACAATGTTTTCTCCGAGAAAAGAATTTTGAAAACTGGCTTGTATTGATATATTTTGTAATATCGAGCATCCATGTTGTTAACCATACATCTTTAATAAGAATATTAAAACGTTAGATTTTTCTCAGGATTTCATATTTTCTTTAAATTATCTGGATAGGATGACTTAGTAGTCAAAAAGGTAATTAATGATAGATCGTACCTTCCATAAATAAACTAGAATTCTACAGTTAGTTTTGAAAAATATTAGAACAATATTAGAATTCGCACGTTTCTACCTCTCTCGTTCTTTCCATGCCGTCCTTGAACCTTCAATCGATTTCACACGAATTGTTAATGGAGAGGATCGATGCTCGTTATCTGCTCGATTTTCTCTTTCTTCCTTTACGGAACTCTCTCCCTGTTAACAAGCGCGAGAGAAAGGGAGAGCATCTCATTGTTCTTTACGATAAAAAGGGATGAAAAGCAGCGGAGTGAAGGATCCTTCCAGGACGTTCTCCACATAGAATGGATTCTGCTGATTCACTTCCGATGACCATGTCTCCCAAAGTGCTTCTTGCTCCTCCCGCTGCTACTGCCGCTTCCTCCCGTATAATAGAAACATTTTCCCTTCTACGTTCTCTTTCCTGTTTGCTCCAGCACCATCTTTACGTTCGTATGATCCACCTTTTATTTGTTTTAATGGTACACGGTTGTAGCCACTTTAAGTTACTGGGCTCCAATTCAAACACAGTTTTAGCAGCCTAAGTATAAAAACTATTTTCACACTCACTGGATTTATGATGATATCCCTGAATAATTCACATTGTATACCCAGTAGTATCAACCTAAGCCATTAGAAATTTACTACACACTGCGGACAGTATACCTTACGATTTATATTACCAACAATTTCGTAGAAATTTTAATTCCAATTTTCAGTCAGTCTCTGTTTACCACATCGCCGTTCCAGTTGTTTCCTGATAACGATAGAATTTCGAGAGTTCATTTCGAAGAAGTTGCCAATGTACATTTTGCGCTTCTTTAGTCATAATATATTTTTATTCAGCATTTCAAGGTGTTTCAAATATAACTAACAATTGATGTGCAATTTTAAGTTATCCAAAACGCTTTTTAGAAGTTTTAAAAATGTTATAAAATGCATTCGGAGGAATACATTTTTCATCTCTTTCACATGAGTGTGTTAACTTTCTGAGAACTTTTCTAGAAACGTAATCTCGTATACAAATATGTTTCACGAGAACGGTGGGAATGATCACATTTTTTATTTATAACATACGTTAATTACTTTATATACATTATAATTTCAAAAAAAGATGATCAAAAAAAGTTAGTCTTAGAATTGTGTTCATCGAATAGTATACTCATCAGATAATATATAATTACAGGTTGAATTTATTTCCAATTAGTCGTTTCATAATGCCATTATCTCCTTACTACTCAAAATCTATAAGTAACTCTCTAAGGTTACAATTAACAATAACTTGTCGATTCTATTTCAAAACTTGCTTCAAGCTAGCAATCCAAACATCACTTTACTCTGATTTATTTTCAATCATTTTCCTCTTTTCCTTAATAAGTCACCTTGCCCTTTGTACCACAGATATTATCTTCATGGTCATCAGTACAAGTCTCGATTTCTGTTTTCTATTTGGTCCACTTTGTCTTTCTTCTTCGTCTTCTTTACTTTATATTTTCCTCGATACATCTCACTCAGCTTCTCTCCTACACCTGTTTTGCGGGGTAAAATGTCTCTTCGATCTTCACCAACATCATATTTGTCATAAGAAGGCACGTTGCCATCACCATATTAGCTCCAATCTCCATCTTCCCACGCATAACCTCTTCTACCAAAAATTTTTAAACTTATTTCTCATTTCATTTTTCACTTTTTTACTTCCATTATTCTTAATATAGTTCTTCACATCGAATCAGTAATAGATGGGCCATATTTACTGTGGAATGATTCGTCACTTGAAGTATATAACGGAAGAAGGAAGATCAAGTTTTCATATTTAATAGGACAAAACCGAAAATGGAAAACTGTTGTAAGAGAACATTTCGGAAGTAACTTTCACGCAAATAAGCAGGAAATGGCCTCAGCCAAATCAATTCACATGCACTGCAACTTTACTGAGTACTTGAAGAGAATGTGCGAGTCACGTTGTATTTTCAATAAAGGACAGGAATCATCAAAATGTTTATAGGGTTTGTTTCCAGTTGGTAAGGAGCGAGTAGCATTAGTCGTACGTTGCGAAAATATAGACACATTGAATTAGACAGAGTTTTTATTCCCTATTTAGAATAATTAAATAAATCAAGTCAGTGAGTGTAACGAGATAGAACGGCGTCCACCTCCCCGCGACAGAGATGGCTAAGTTTCCTGAAGATCAAGATGCGTAGTAAAGGATGATTAGGATAAATTAATTGGATGATTATAAATATTGGGAAAATTATATGGATTCATAGAGAGTTGTTGGAAATATAGAATCAAAGAGGAAAGGTGACTTATAACAGAATCAAATAATAATAATAATAAATCTTGGCTGACCTCTCCAAATAAACGCTCCTCTCCTGACTCTTGATCAATATTTTCCGACGGTTGTATATTTTCAAGTACATTCGTTATTCTGTCCCTCGATAGGTACTTCCCCTAAATACTATCCAATCACTAGTTCTTGTTTAGTTTGCAGTCAGGTTTAAACAATCTTGAGATGAGGTTAGGCAACATCAGACGCACCTATGACATGGTTATTCAAAGGAACAACGGGGACGGCAGTGATTATAACGTTTAGATGCCACCCTTATTGGTTTCCCGTTGTCTACCATGGGTAAAATACACGATGAAAACTCCCATACTTAAACCGCTATACGAACCCAGAACGTGATAACTCACGATCAGGTGAAAATGGCGACGAGTCGGGAATTGAACCCGGGATTAGTTCTGGGTGGAGATGCTGTATAGTTGTGGAAGGCGAGCGGGTGGTGTACTTCCCGATTCGACTCCCTGCTCGTCGCCATTTTCTCCTGATAGAAAGTTATCTCATATCTTTTCAACGTGTAGGTACACGGAAGAAGTATATGCACGAACACAGAACCTTTGGCTTTGGGGGAGAGGCTCCGTCGTGAACCGACTGAACCACCTGGTCCTGTCTGGTGTGTCTTCCTCTGTCCGTTCCTTCGCGTGCAACTTTTGCCTTCTCCATCTGCGTGGACCGATCCCTCGCCATTGCCTCCGTCCGTCCACTGGTCAGCAGGTGTTTCTCTGTAATTGCTGCGACTTTCCCTGCTGCCTCATGCCAACGCCACCTTCGTCGCCTGGATGACCGCGCGCACCCAGCGCCGCTCACGGATGCTCTCCGAATTTCTAATTTTACACTCACCTCGACGGCCACGCGAGGACAGGTCCATTCAGCGCTGCACTTGTGGAATGGGACTCCTGGAAGTGTTTACATTTACGACTGCTATCTTCTTGGATTTACGACATTAATCAATCACGGAAATTTAGAATTCATTCCCTTGGAACACTGCAGTCTGAGTAAAATCCTGGAACAAACTATGTCTGATGATATTTCCTGGAACAAACAAAAAGTTCCAATATTTTTTCCTCACAAGAACTTCAAATATTTGGCCACTCCTTCCTCGAAATATGAGTGCTCGGAGGAACTTCTTGATTGCAATTTAAAAATTAAATATAATTTGAATTCCCGTTTACAGTACAACTATATTTTGTTTTTATCGCTCTTCGCCATTTTTAGATTTTTCGGTGGAATGAATTTGAGTTACGGTAAGTATACGAGATTTCCATGTAAATCGTAAATCATTTCAAAGTGAGTTCGGAACCAAACATTATTAATTTTACCATTTCGCGAATATCCGTAAAAGGAAAGTATGAAATTGTGAACGTGACACCGGAAAAGTAAATGTCCGCAGGAATATTGTACCCCTCCTAAATGAACGTGCAAAAAATATTTCGTGAGAAATCGTTTACATGTTAAATCACTTAATAACGCTACTGTAAACCTTCGAGAGGAATATTTGTGGTTGCGATCGATTTGTCGTCGTTCCGGTGTTTAACGTTCGTCGGTCATAGTTGTAGGTAATGGCACAAGTGATATAAAAGAAATTACTTTTTTTTAATGTTAAAATTATTAAATGTGAGGAAAGACTTCTTTCACAAGGAACTGGTTTAGAAATTATTTGTCTGAAAAATATATATTTTTTGTATAAGAGATATTTTTAACTATATTTTTCAGGAATAAGGAATTTGATAAAACTCATTAGTTGTCAGCAAGGGAATATTGAAATTGCATTATTGATTAACTTTAAAAAACGTAGACAACTATAACTTTTCTTTGCTATATTTTTTCAATTTATTAAAACGTAGAATTGTATAATGAATGGTACAATTAAGAGAATTGCAAAATAGATCTTATCTGTATATTCTCACCTGCAAAACCTAATAGCATTTCATTATGTTCCTTTTTTTTTTTTAATTTCATCACTATCCAAAATTAATCTTACCTTATTCCAATCCAACGTACGATTTTGATGCGAGCAGGGAGATGTTATTACATTGGTATCCGAATTATTCACGTGTCGCTTATGTTCACAAATTCTTGTTCTTCCGTCCTAAATAGCTTTATTAATTTTACAACATTACGAAATATACTTATTATATTTAAACATAACTCACCTTATTATAGCCCGAAATAAGGGGTCAAAACATTGTGATACGTATTTATAAGAATAAAGGTAAAGAGTAAGTCTTCGGAAAAGGTCGTACAGCTATTAATTAAAGATGAATAGACGAAATATTAACACTAGATTAACAAGATTGTAACGGTTGATTTTATTTATTGTTTTCGCCCATGGTGTTGTCCGTTCGTTGTTGACTTGAGTTCCTTCTGTTTCCGACGTAGGCTCCGTGTGCACTCCGCGAGGAGCTCTGCGTTCACCTTGACCCTGCGAAACGGTTTCTCTCTCAGAAGAAAGTAAACACGCTTCTCCCTAAAACACTCGTTGTTCACTCGCGCTGCTGCTGCTCCGGTGTCCCGGCGATCGAGCGGAGGGAAAAGTCCTCGAAGCGCGCTGCGTTTAGGAAGTCGAACATTTATCTCTTAAAATAAGGAATACATTTTTCTCTTGACTTCTCGATACTTTTCCTGTCTAATTACATAGCGGAACACGGAAAAGGTGAAAAAAGATCAAAATTTCACTTCAGAGTGAAGACTAAAATTCATACTCTTTCCTCTGTCACATTTTCACGTTTTACTAAAAAAAATTGAACGGTTATGAATATTTGATTGATACTCGTAAATTTGGAAGACACGTGATGGGGATTAGTTCAGGAATACTTTTATTTTCTAAATTTAATTATTNTATATATATATATATATATATATATATATATATATATATATATATGTGTGTGTGTGTGTGTGTGTGTGTGAATTCGATATAGTGGAGATTTGATTCTATTTTTGACTATGAATTTTTTCTGAAAATTAATATTTTTAAAATACGTGCACATGCACAAGAATGAAAAAAATATTACATATGTTGCCCCAAATAATTGTAAACTTTTACTACTGTAATTGAAATATATGTTTGTTTGTTTGTTTGTTTGTTTTCGTTCACTTCTGTTGCGTATCCTGCACGAAGGACTTTCATTTTCGATCAGACTGACTCCTCTCTTAATTCCTCCAACCTTCTCAATCAATCTTTCGAAACCTGGGTGCAAAGCTGCGAACTCTCCCTAGCGACCTTCTCGCCTTCAGGCAACTTGAAATCGGAACGGAAATCCAACGTCAGTGTGTCGCAGTGCGCGAGGACGATCTCGGAGAAACCTCTACTTCGTGCTTCGATAACTCTTGTTTGTTTGCGCTTGATTTGTATACCCCTCTCTCTCTCTCTCTCTCTCTCTCTCCTATGTTACATATCAGTCGTTCGTCAGTGAGTACAACTTGTACGACTGTTACCAGTAGCAACGCCATAATTTTTACGGAGAGATCGATGTAGATGTAGTTCTGAATTTAATGTGAATGCGCACGGGAGTCACTGTCAATCCGTTGGTTAGACATTAATGTAAAAGCCACGTGTAGTGTAACCAAAGGAAAAGAAGCGCTCGAGATTGCATTGGAAGGATATCACATGTTCCTATAAATCTTTCCCGTATGTTTATGAGTTTTAAAACAAGTATATCTTGAAAGTAATGAAGACAAGTTATGTAATCAAGTAACAAACAATTGTTGCTTTGGAGAAATAAAATATATTCTAGTTTTTTTAAATCACTGTAAACATTAAAATTTGTAATTCTGACCATGAACCAACAAGTATGTAAGGAAAAATGCAAGGGATATTAAGCATTATATGATTTGATTCGTAGTAATACGTCAGAAGTGAATTGTTAAATTACGAAAAATTAGAGAGAGATCAACTTTAGAAAGATGAAAAAGAACCATCATTGAACCGCATTAAAACTAGTAAATATTATAAAAATTGTTCGATGTGAAATTGTTGAAAGAACTGTGAAGCTTTAAGGATATACAATTTTCCCAAATTTTTTTTGTGTCGGGATCAATTATCATTTAACATGTAAGCGATATAAATGTCACCACAGAAATCTTTCATTGAATCAATTATACTGGTAAAATTAATCTCTGAAATAAATGATAGGGCTATCTCAATTCAATTACTATCGGCGAATAATATTTCTTATT
The DNA here is from genome assembly GCA_002313205.1 of Laupala kohalensis. Lineage (NCBI taxonomy): Eukaryota > Metazoa > Arthropoda > Insecta > Orthoptera > Trigonidiidae > Laupala > Laupala kohalensis. Next base: position 2,841,171 of record NNCF01126744.1, on the reverse strand, counting down.
TGGTAGTTAAATTTTCCATGCTTCTGTAGTACTCCGCCATCGTGGCTCTCAAGATATGGGCATTAATATCAGGAACATATCCAGAGTTTCACCGAGTATTTCATTTATAAATTGTTAATTTTATAATCCATTTGCATAGTCTATATGAAGGAAAATCCATATTTGGTAATAATTTTTTTTACAGCTTTTAGACCTTGGGTGCGGAAAGCGAATTTTCTTACAGGTCTAAAACAGGTATTGTTCTTGATCATTGGCATCGTAGGCGAAATTATACATCCTCTCATTAGAACTAAGAATAGAAATACAGAAATTATGATACAGTAGAAAAATATTATTAAAACGTCGACAAATATTTGTACTAGACACTATTGACTATTTTTCTGAAAAAAGCCTATCCTTCATGTAACGTAATGATCGCTAGTTCTTCCTGTAAGGAGTATTTTGTAGACTTTCTAGAAGGTACTCGAATTGATGTTTGAGTTAACAAATGGCTACTCGTCTCCTCTTCTCCCAGAGGCAACACACACTCCATCGCAATCACACCTAATGCAACACTTCCGTACTCCACGCTGTCTTCGTTGCAATGCCTCCTGTACAGTGATTGCTGAGCGTAAGATATAATCTTGTTCACCAAGACACGGTCCGCCCCTTCGCCACCCACAGCGAAGGTCGGAAGTTGAAATGAGTCGGAACTTACAGAAATGTCTGGAAATCTCTCTCCTATAATGAAATTGAAAAATGGGCAATGAGAGATTGAGAAAACGATCAAGGCCTTAAAATTAATTTCCTGTCGGTTGATTCCACATTTTCCTTTCAATCTGGAAAATCGATAGGGATTATAACTAGTATTGTAACTAGTAATTTTTTAAGAATTTTCAACTTCAAATTTAATTTTTCGTGTCAGATATAATACAAAGATTCATTAATATATTTATAACTTTTTGGGAAACAATTTAATTGAGACAATCTCAAAATATTTGAATTACCATATTTTCTCAGGCGATCGCAATATATTACATGATTTTTTTCAGGTACATGTATTATTTTGACTTAAACGGAAGGTTTCAATTTCTTCGTATGACTTGTTAAATTTAATATTATAATGGAATTCCTCTTCACACTGCCATGATAGTTTTGAACCAAACTTATCAAATAAATTATATGTATCTTCTGTAGTTTGCCTCGTGTCAAACGGGGTCGCTAAAGTAAGTGATATAATACCACGTGACACTTTGTGGCCGGGGAATTACTGGGGTGCCGGATGATCTTCTCGACAAATCTCACCGAGGTGGGTGACGTGAAGGGTGGATGAACATCAGTTTTTTTCTTTATATGTACTTCATGTCATGTCTATGTTTCTCGACATAACACGACTGTTGTCATTAATTTACTTGATTAATGAAAAATATATTATTCGTCTCACTCTAAATTGTCTTTTGTCATTATTCAGTGTCCTTTCTTTATACTGCACATGAATGTTTATTGTTTCATTATGAATGTACTGAAATGAGAGGAAGGGAAACTGGGGATCCGCGAGAAAATCTGCAGACTTGGTCCACCAAAACAAATTCCTCTATAATCAGACAGGTCTGCTGTTGGAAATAGGCGAACGTAGACTTATCGCAACACCTCCGGTGGTCCTTAAAATAACAAACAAATGATAATAAATACGGGATGTATATATGGTATAAAATGTTTAGAAAGATAGCATTAATTGTAGGAATAGAAATCAAAGTTACGCCTTGCAAAAGGTGGACGATCTCTATACTGATCATGGATAGAGTGGGTAGAAGTGAAAGTTAGCGTTGATTGGAGAGGAGATTTTGTATTTCCATTTTTCTTCTCGTCATATTTATTTGTTGATAATGTTCATTGTACAAAGCATTCTCTCGAGTATGACGGATCACACTATTTATGTGAATAAATAGTATAGTCATGTATCCATGAATGTAAAATATTTGTCTAAAATATCAGGTCAATGCATATTCAAATGGTTTTAGGTTTTTGTATTAGGTCGTTTGTATTTGAATTGAATAAATACGGCATTCTTGTCGACGACGATGGCAATGTAGTAGCGTTTTTGATTTCTCCATAATCCCGAGAGTGGAATCGTGGGTTCGATTTCCCACATGGTCGAACAGAGTGAGGTTTTCAGGTAGGGTTTCCATCCATTCCAGAAGAATGCCAGATTTGTATTTCATATTCCCTGGCACCATTACTCAAATCATTCGGTTAGGCGGAAGAGCAGCTCCGATGTTTTGAATCTCGCCTTACAATAAAAAACCTCGTGTAATAAACAATTAAACCAAATATTCAGGACCTCATTGAGAAGAAATAAACTGGATGGAACACAGAGAAGAAAGGAATAACTTTATAAATTTTACCTTATTACTGGAAGATAACCGGAAAAATACTCAATTGTGTGAGCTAGAATGATTTTGAACGCAAACGGATAGATATATAATTATACATTACTTAAATTTATAAATTTTAAAATAAGATTTAAAATGAATGCCTCTATGTCTACAGTATTCAGAAATAAATAAAAATACTTTAATTTTTAATTAACTACTCAATCTACTATTGCATATATTTTGTTTCGACAAAAATATGAATATACACTCGTAAAAACGCTAAATGTTGCGATGGGGTAAGCAATTAAAAGAAAATTTCTTTAAATTCGCACTTCATTTTATCGGTTGATGCCTAACTCCTATTTTTTATAGGTGCGCAAAACATAAACACATTCATTTGCAATAAATCCATTTCATTAAACTGAGCAAGAGAAATTGTTAGAGAAATTTCCAGAAGTGCCCAGATCAGGAAAGTGTGGAGAGATTGAAGCAACTGGACGGATCCTGGTGGAATCTAGAATTTCTGGCACTCGTTTGTCGGTACATTTGCCAAAAGAAATAGTGTCAGTGGCAAGGATGTCTTTGCTTACTCTGTGAACCTAACATTCTGTGTTGGAGTGACAAAAGCTGTCACTTGTTTGAAAGAAAAAAGTTCTGAAAGTACATCACGAAAGAAAAATAAACATTTGCTGTCTTAAAGTTTGCATTTATGCGTTGTACAAAATTATTTACGTTTTTTCGCTGACATTATCAACATATTCAAATATGATTTAGCAAGGTCAACGCCAAAATTTAAAACTATTCAGTTAATGAATTCTTATTGTACTGAGTATTATTAAATTGATAGAAATCATCAATGTAACATCGCCACTCGTAAATGTGTCTTAATATCATATCTAATGTATTGCTCCCAACTCAAAATTAGCCCCTCTACACTATTATCCATAGTGTACATTACACTGGAAAATTTATTTAAAAATATTTAAATAAAATTGTATATTCAAATAAAAAATTGTTGTCTCTACAAGAAAAACCAACTTACAATAATGTATCACAATTAATTATCTTTGAATTATGGATCCAAACCAATTACGATTATCCTCAGTTTTTTTGCGTGAGGGTTTTTGAGCCACAGTAGCTTCTTTGCAGAAAGAAAATTCTTTTATTCCACTTTAGAGTAAAATTTGTTTTTAAAATGCTGAATAAAGATACAAATAGTGTAACAGTAATAAAGTTGTAAATGTACTTGCTAGTAAGTTCATTTTTGTGAGACACTAGTTCTTGATATGCTAGCCCAGTAGTTTATGCGCAGCGCACAGAATATATCTTTATTTCTGTAAATTATTTCAACAATAGTATGTTTAACTACTATGTTCACACTAATTTTTGTATATGATCAAATAAATAAATAGGTTTGACACAGGGTACGTTGCGTTCATATCCCTTTAAGAACTATATTCAAATATGCTGGGTACATAAATAACGTACTTATCATGTTATAACCAGTAATTATGGTTTATGTGTTATTAAATTTATTAAAGGAATAAATTAAACGCGACCCGTAGGGTTCTAATTTTTATAGAAATTGCCATTCTTTCCAAAAGTTAGAAGATTGGTCTAACTCATATAATAACTGGAGGTTACAGCAGTTATCTCATGAAGTCCCCGACGAGGATCTTGAGGAGTTTGACGGCATGAGTGTGTGTGTGAGGGGTGAGGGGGTGACCAAGGTTACCCCTTGTCGAAGGGGAAAGGAAAAGGATGTTGGAGGAGAATGCCCTCGAGCGGATCGGAAGGAAGCGACACGATGAGCCCTTCCGCTGGATGACCTACTTCACTCCATCCGCCATTGCTCTTACTTGTCTTTGGATATGACAAAACCTAATTGTTGACACATTATCTCTCCGAAATTTAATCAGACGTTTGTTGAATTATATCATAAATTCATTTTTTTGTGTCCCTTGCAGTAAATGTTAAATCTCAAACATTTTATTTCATTCCCTTTTCAACGTAGATTCAACAAAAACATGGAGTGATCTGGAAACAGATTTGAAACATAAAAAACCTTCCTGACTTTTAATAATATCGAACAAAAAACTAAAGACTCGAGCATCCTATTTGTTTGTCGTATTCTTTCGCAAGAAATCGTCTCTTCGGGGTGGAGGTCCGTATGAGGGTATACGTAATAAAGAGCTTCGTGATTTCGTGGTTTCGGCACAAGGGGGAGTTGATGCAGTCAGCGTCACGCTTCCGTAAGTTAGACTCACGTAATTCCATGCTGTGTTTACCTGGCAATTAGTTTGTATGTAAATGTATAAAAACTTATTCACTAGACTTTAGAGCACGACGTGGTATTCTAGTACAATTAACGTCTGTTGTATAATGAAATAAAATAAATAAATACTTACGACCTTTAACGGAAGAACAGTAAATATTCTTTTGATTTAAAGCTCCCAACATTTAGACTTCATGTTGATGTCGTCGTCAGGTGGTAGAATATGGTATATTTACAGAAACTACTTTTCATTTTCTTATTTTTTAAAAATCTATTTTCCTCCTTTGTTTGTAGTTTTTCTGTCTCCATTGATTCCTTGCATGTGTTTTCTTTATATCATAAATGTGTTTTTTTATATTCTTCCTTGACTCCAACAACGTATCTTCCTTCTTTATTTTATCAGTATTTTTATCTTCTTTATTGCTACATATCGTACCACTCACTTTTACATATTTCTTCTTCCACCTATTTCCTTCGTCCCTCTCCTGAATATCTGGCGTCAACCATACCATTGTGCGTAGCGTCGTTGCCTCTCTTATTCTAGAGGTCAAGGGCTTGGCGTGTGCAGTTTCTCTGTCAGAGACGTCCGCGTTGGCGACGCCCTCCGCAAGAGCAACGACGTCCAGCTGACTGGCGCGCGGCACACGGCACACGGCGGGCGTCCGTCGCAACGCGGTCGCGGTCGCGCTTTCTCTGCTGCCCGTCCCTCGCCAACTAATCCGATCCCTTCCACGTTCCATCAATCGCCTCACATGATGATACCCATTCCACAATTTTCAATCATCTTTTACGAGCTCTAATATAAATTCTTTCTGCACTCAAATATTGTATAATGAGAGCGTAGTAATCATCGATGACCATCTTTTGACATTTGTTTCGAGTTCTCAAAATTTTTGGATTTCTGAATTAGAATCCCGGAGTATGAGTTTTTTTTATTCTCTTTTTTTTTGACGCAATATTACTTTTTTCTTCTGATATTTTCATTGGTGTTTTGGAAAGAATCTATTGAAACACATAAAAATACTTATTGTCTATGTTCTTTTGTTGTTTTTGTTTCATTGGTTGAGGTTAAAGGAAGAACGAGAAAGGAAGGTTGAAGTTTGGATTAAAATCCACCAGAAAGAGATACCCAAATAAAATGAATCGAATATTGAACGTAATTGTTTCAACGTAATTACTAAAGAATGGTGGAAATAATCTTTTCTCGGAATTTTGTAATTCAGAAAATTTTAGAATTTCATTTTCTTTCAGACAAATTGCACACTAAATGATAGCTTCTATCAAGTGTAAATGATAGCATCGTAGATAAAGAATTTTCACCAGATTCAAGAATCTTGTAATATTGTTCGAAATATTTGTTTTTAAATGGTTTTAGATTTAAGAAGAAGAAATTATTTCATATATATTGCCTTAGTTTCAATAGAAATTTCGTTTGTTATTCCACTTTTCATTTTCATTACTTTATCCTTTATTTTTGTCCTTTTTATTTGAATAATTGAGTACTTAAGATGATACATGCGTGCCTGAAATGCCATCTACCTTTCTTCATCGCTGTTAATTAATGACAGTCATAGCCTAGATTTAATAATACCTGAACCGTCTTGTGCAGAGACCATTAAATACATTTTCAATTCTTCTTCCGCTTGCAAGTCACTCATGTGCGCTCATACATTGCCAGTGGCATTTCGCGATCCTGCTCCTCCTCCCCGAATCGCTTTCTCTCTCTGCTTCAGAAGCTCTCCCAGTGGCTTATCGGCGAACTAATCACGTTCTCGCCGACTGCGGGACACCTGTTTCGGTCACGTGGTTTTCTGGTGTACCCCCCGTGCCAGGAACCTTGGCTCAAGCTTCCTCATGATAAGCGGATTCAGCGGTTGACACCTAGGAATTCGTTGTGCTCCAACACAATTGCAGGCTTACTTTCTCCTTTTTTTCTACTACATCTTCCTTCTATGGATTTATGGTTAGTCACGAATTAGTATTAAATTATCTTGTTTTTTAATTTATTATCATTAATTTTGTTCTATCCTCGTTAATGTTGAGAGTTATTTAATGAAGAGTCTTCCGACGATTTCATTTTAGATTTCTGGACACACATCCATAGCCCTTTTTTATTTCTTGTTTTCTCTATTTCATACGATTTCTGGACAAATAACTTAATTATTCTTAATAAAAAAGAGGTCAAGCACCTAGTGACAAATAATTAAACATAATGATACTGTGTATATTATACTTCTCCTGGAGGGGTATTAAATATTGCAATCGTTACAGAAAGGAAACAGATACAATAGAGTATTTATACAGTTTACAATATTTGTTTTTAAAATAATGAAAAGTGTTTGACGATAGTATTTTTAAGTAAATCTATTCCCACGTGACTTACAATGCTACAATAAGTTACATCTTTAATTACTCGTTACCTTTATTTTTGTTTTTTATTACACTATTTAACCTTTTTTTTTTCTTTTGAGAACTGAAATGACTCAAAATGCAATAATTTAATATAAAATTACATTTTACTAGATGTAATTCGTCGTCTTCAGTTATATTTTGCAATTTTTTTTTAAATTTTTGAACTTACAACCTCGTCGCCATCTTAGGACCCAGTTAGTTCGTTCGAGTGAGACGAATCCGTCCGCGGGATCTGGAATCTGCGATGCGACGATCGCAGACGAAGCGTTTGTCGTTTGTGCTTCAAGCGGATTCGGCGGGTGGTCCTGCGCCGATCACGAGTACCATCCCCTACGCCTCCGCTGCTCTTGTCTGCATCCCCACCTCCTCTATCAAGGGGTGTCCCTCGCTGTCCAGCTCTTCTCATGGAGCGAAAGACAGAGCGACGTTCAATGGTCGGAGCCATTATTTTGTTTCTTCGGACTTCAGTTCTTGAATCTCTTTTTGAGCAAGCTTTCGAACGAGTTCTCCTGATTTCGTTCTTTAGATGAGTGGCTTTCGTCTCATATTCGCAGGAGGGTGTGAGGTTGAAGTTTTGGTTGTGGTGTCACATTTTTTAAACATCGATGCTACTTTCGGAGGCCGTCCTCGCAGTGCATACTGATTTTGATTCCACTGACGGACTGCTATTCCGTTTGCATTTACTCGCGCTGTACAAGGCGCATCCGATGGAAAAGATCGCAGGAAAGCGGCTCAACGTTGCGCTCCTGGGGGTACAAGAACACCCCCACGTTCCTGAAACTGAAACAAACCCAAATTTATTTACTCTCATAAGGTAAACAAAAATTATTTCATTCTATTATTCACGTCCATTTTTATTATATTTGTTAAACCTGATGAAGACCCCAATCAAGAATCGAAACGTCACAATTATGAAAGAAAAAATTACTATAAATATAAGTGTCCAAATAAGGTTGTACTCAAATAAGTAATTGATAGTCTCATAAATATTTTAATTGAAACCAATGTGTTAAAGGGAAACTGTCACTGTAAACGATATATATTTAATCTCGCAGCCACCAAGACCACCACTTACAATACCGTTGATTCTCGCGCGTTTTCGAAACTACTTGAACCTAATTTTTATTGTGTAACTGCAAAATTTCTTTATTTTGCATCTGATAAATAATAAAAACGAAGATAAGGACTGGTATCTTCTATATTAATGTTTTTGTCGTATCGCACTTGTAAATACGTGTCAGCGTAAATTCCGAATTGTTTTTGGGTTTTTTTAAACATGTTAACAAATGTGGTATAAATATCATTATCTCTCTCTCAATTAATAACATCATAAGGAGGAATCTTGAATAATGCAATCAAGTTTAAGTGGTTCGTATTCTTAAAAATGGCCAGTATTTATAATGAAGCAAACACGATATCCTGGGTTTTTCTGTATCTTATTAATATTTATGATAAGCAAAAGCAAAATTCTATATCGTGTTAAGTACATAGAATATTATAACTAGAGTTCAAATTACATTTTAAATAATGTAGACTACAGTAAAAAAAATTAACTACCAAAAACTAAACAACTTTTATAACGTTGTAACGTAAGTTATTGACAATTTTTGCAGTTAATATTAATAATTTGGAGCTCTTATTTAAATGCTATGCGTTTACCAGTTAAATGTAAAAATAAAATTTTCATTAAATAACAGATAAGAGTTGAAAAGTGTTGGACTGCATATTACACATAAAAACAAATGTAAATGCCTTACATAATTTGTCAAATCCACTATAGGGAATTCCTTCCCTCTTATTTTATAATCGGCTGAACTGCCCCAACACACATCTCTGACGGAAGAATAATTATTTAGCTCTAATCTATTTCCGGGGCAAAATTACATTACGTGAGTATTCCAGTCCCATTAACTTATACACTCACCAGGCATGTTCCCGGATAGATCGATGTACGACGCCTGTAATTTGTTTCCGATGTTTCAATTTCATCATTTCTCATTTGGATGAGGAGACATTTTAAATAATGTCCCTTTCTGCCTAAACATCAAGCCGATTGTCTATTGTTCTCCACAATCGAAACAAATCAAAGACCTTGGAAATGCTCAAATTGTGTGTTTCAAGGGGCATTGCCTTCCAAGATCTTTTCATATAATTTGAAGAAAAGCAATATTCTTATTCATGTTAGGTCATAAAATATTAAAACAAAATTCATTTCAAAATATATTTTTGAAGATGTACACCTACGACATACTAGGTTCTGAATCCTTTTCTGACAAATGAAATATTAATTTTTATTGTATGATTTTCTAGTTAAAATGAAATTGCATGAGTAAGATTGCAACCACAAATGTAAAATGTATCGAGTAAAATTATGTTTATTGAGTTCAAGATGATGAACAAAATCTTATGATGAAATGATCGTTTTACACTCACAAAATTATTGCTAGCAGAAATTTATTTCCAGCAAACATTTTTGCTAATAGCTCCAAATGACTTCGTCATAAATCTTTCCCTAATCCAAGTTTACGAGTTAGTTCTCTAGCGTGTTTATATTCATTACGTAGATTTGTTTCATACAATTTTAAGGAATCAATTAAATGTATGATGGCATACGATGTGTCAAACTTGAGATTATCTTTCACTCAAAGTTAATTTTCCTACAGTTCAAGTTCATGCTGTGTATGTACCTAGATAATATTTTACTAAACACTATTCTGAAAAACTTCAGAAAGGCATCGTTCGAATATAAATTATTGGAAAGAAATCCTAATGAACGTAATACAATTTTCAGACGATATTTCATTCTTTCCGTATATATCCGTGTACTTCTATTTAATTCTCAGTCGATCTCATTTCGAAGACAATTAGTTCACTAACCTAAATCAGTTCTATTCTCATCGCCTCCTCATAAAAAATTCATGGCAGCTTCGGAACAGAGGTGTAACAAACAGTCCTCCATTAGTTCTGCCGGTCCTTTCTTCGAGAGTCGTTGAAAACAAGAGCTCTCTTCCAAGTCGCGTGTTCCCATTCCCGTCGCGCACGACATTCTCTCCGCAGCTTTTGCCCAATAAACGGTGTTTTTATCGTGTTCGGGATGTGACCTCCATTTGCACTTGCCACCTTCTCCGAAAGCGATGGTTCGGGGATTGATTGCGCCATCGGTCACAGCACATTTACGGACTACGTGCGACAACTTCGTACCGGCGTTTATTTGCCATTGTATAGTATATTTGTAAGTGATGTAAAACTATTTTATCAGCATAGTTAATATAATTTAATTCATAAATATTATTTATATTACATCCTAGCGCTGGCTAACTGGTAGAGAGACATTTTTTGAGGCCTATAAGGAATAGTACATTTTACATCAAAAGTTTCATCAAACTCTGGGGGCACAACTTTTTGTCATAAATCTATGCTTTCAAAATAAACATTTGATGTAACATTGGCTCGTGTTGTGAGAGAAAATGGAACATTGTGTTCGAAAGTACTCCGTATTACATTACAATACGAAAACATTTTATTATACTACTAAAAATTAAAAATACCTCTTAAAAATAAAGAAATATACCATTTAATATTTCCAGATGTAAATAATTTAAATTTGTTGATGAAAATCAAAATATAGTGTTGCAAATAAATGAATATAACTCATTTGTTTTTTTCGTCGGGCAACGTTATGCCATACACCATCCCCTGCCGGTGCGATCGATCGGAAATGTGTAGAAGATGGCCCGCGGGCCAAGAGAAATTGGACAGCGCTGGTATAACCAAACGTATAACAGAGCAAACGCATTTGGCAGTTATTATTTACTTCACCTAATAGCTTAAGAATTCTTTGAGGGTTCAAAAGTATTTTCAATTAATATTTCTAAAGTACACCAATTACGTTTTTACTTGTCGCTTTGTTAGTTGACATTGTTGGTTAGATTGTTTGGGTTTTAAAAATTATCAATAACTCGTAAAAAATGTTTCACAAACATTTATTTAAATCTTATTAACTAACTATTCCCTCAACAAAAAATTAGAGATGAACAACACAAATAAGTTATTCGCAGTAGAATCTCTCATCGCTCCATTGTATCCCATTACCATTATACTTCGTCAGTAATGCGCCAACATACGCAGTGTAAGGGTGTAAGTTTCTTGTTCAATCGATTCACTTATTTAACTGGTTTTGTTCCTTTCATCGTTGTGATGCTAATTTTCGTCAAGACAAACAACTAACGTTAGCACCTACGACTCACTTTCTAAAGTGACACAAAACTGGAACCCAGAATTTCTCGGATCAACAGGGCTAACATCGCTTTGCCAAACTGGAACGTGGGACTGAACAATACTGTAGGACTCTGACCACATCACCAAGATACGCATCTCTCTCACGCTCAATCTCACTTTTGTTTTCCCTCTTTCTCCACTTGCGAATTCGAGAGATCGAGAAGTGCGTGAGTGAAGAGGTTTCTTAGATCTATCGATCTTCCTGTTTCGGACTTTCATTCAAAATTTCGTAATTCTTCTCCCTCGTCTCTGGATTCATCTTATCGTTCACATCGTGAACGGAAGACGCAGTCTTGTCTTTATTACTTCCTACAATCTGAAAGACATTCTCACGTGAAAATGTTAGCTTCGTTCAACGAGTGGAGAACAAAATTATGGAAATGGGAGATAACTACTGGTTAAGTATTATAAAAAATGTCGAGGTGCCCGGGTTTCTATTCCAAATCGTAGTGATTCTGAGATGGTTCCTGAGGCACTACTGTCTTAACTTTTCTGTTGCTCCCGTAAAGTTTATTTTTTTTGTTGTGGTGGGTCTCTTCCTCGTTGTAGTGGGATTCTCCTATTTGTACTTTCAGGATGCGTGTTACAATATTGCGAGAACGTGACCTGTCATTTCTTTACGAGAATCGTGACCGAAAGAGAAGCATCTGTCGAAGACAAGATACATTTTACAAGTACTAAATTACATACATTTACGATTCTTGGCATTCCCGTGTTTGGCAAAACAAATGTTTTGAATTCTTCATACACCCAACGAATTGGGTAATGGTGTATTTTTTTCTTTTTCTTCTGTCATGGTTTAGATTTTATTTCTGTGAATACATTCAGTAGTTCGATGTTATGACGGCAAATTCCATTTGAGATTCAAAGTCAGAACTTAGTTACTTCACTCAGGTACATTGGTTCGTCTTGATCACTCGGAAATTAGATGTTAAGGTCATGTAAATATTATGTATGAGGAAAGAATAATTTGTCTTATGAATTCAACGTTTTATGGACTTTTTAAAGAATTCCCAACGTTCATCAAATTACGAAAAGATAGCACCCTGGCGATTCCAATCATGTGTACAGTCAACTTAAGAAAGGGATACCTCCTGTCCTGCGTTACCAATTTTACTTTTCTGAAAAACCGGGCAGAGGTCATAATTCTAGATTTATCCCAACTGCTAGATCCCAACGATTAAAAACTAATTAACGATGTTCTGTCATCAATAATTTCTGCAAATACAATTTCATATCATTTCTTAGTATACATGATGTAATACTAAAGACTATGAAGTGGTACTTCAAAGATGCTGTAAGAAGTACAATGCAACATTGTCATCAAAATAAACGAAACGAAAATTTCCTATAATTTGTTCATGAAAAGTACAGTCTGAATTAATATAGTAACTACCTAATCAATATTCATTTAGCTGGAAATATTCGCTTAAATATTAAGAGAAAATGAACGAACAAAAGTAACCCGGACAGACCAATAAACCGGACACTGGATAACAAAATAACCGTCACGCTATTGTCCCGTTGATAATGGGACTATTGTTTAGACTACCCACATCATTAGTAGCAGACAAATTGTGGTAATGTTTAGACTTCGTAGATCTTCTTTTAACCAACCAAAACTATACCATTATTACACATTCCAGTTTTAAATTATAGTGTTACTGTCTTTAAAGAATGATTACGTTATGTCGATGACAGAAGATACTTTTGCAGTCCTTACTCCTATGTTCCCACGAATAATGTTAGCACTGTTAATACGCGCCTGGAGGGAAGACGGCTTAACATTCGTCACGACACAGGGCGACAACATGATTGAGTTGACCTCGAACCCCATTTTAAAGACGACAGCGAACTCCAGGTATCTCTTCGCTTTCATTCTAGAGAAAACTAAAGAAAAAGTCCTGAGTGTCAAGTCGGTAATAAAAATAATTTGCTCGGGAATTATTAGTCATAGAAAATTATCATTCGTATTCGTTCGAGTGAAGCACTCTCCTTCGACCTAGATATGGCTAATTATGAATAATTGACTGACTGATACAAATAAATGAAGGAATTATCTTTCATATTAAATGTATTTTAGCTGCTTTATGTTATTTAGCGTGAAGAGAAACTTGAAAGGCGAGACCATCTTTCAAATGTATTCCACTTGTAAATGTGTGTTTAGCTTTTTTTATTTGCTAATTTATAAACGATACATCAGTGTAAACAATTTTTACCGGACATGATTGTTTTAGATGGGCGAAAAAATGTTTTGAAAAGTTTCTCGATGAGTGCCCTCATCAATCAAAATACTTTTTATGAAACTAGATTAAATATTTATTATTAATCTTCTCTAAAGTACGTAAATAAATGTCCATAGTCAGAAAGTCCTTTTTTATCAATTTTTGTCACAAATTCATATGACAAGATACTTTAATATTGACTAACAGTCACTCACTATTTAGAAAAATCATTTCGTGTGTTTGAATGAATGATTACTGAAATTACAAGAGATATTTGTGTAACNCTGTCTCTTATACACATCTAGATGTGTATAAGAGACAGGTTGTATATAGTGTTTACTTGTAAAATATGGAAGTAAAATGGCAAAATATCGCCTCATCCCATGAAAAATATATTGAAGAATTAATAATAACAATTGATCATTTTAATATATGCTTATAATTGAAAAGTTAAAACTTAGTTTATATAGAAGTCCATTGTGAATTTGTAAAGGAAATATTGATGTGACAAATACCATCTCCATAAAAAACGAAATATGTGGCGTCAATGTTGCGCCCGTTTTTGCTACAACAAACAAATGACTTGCGAACGGAAGTCTTCATGCCTCCTTTTTATCCACTAACAAACTCATTGTGCACAGACAAATGGAATTTTCTTGCTATTGAAGTCATTAATGCATAAATCCTCACTGAATGTTTTGAGAAAACACGTTTTGTTTCTATTCAGTTGCATATTCAGTTAGAGATGCGCACTAGCATAATTAAATGTAAATGATTCGTAACATTTATTTGGCACAATGCAATCACCAATCTTGAGGGAAAAGTATTTTGGATTACGAATTAATATGTGATCAATAACGGATCATCTCTTAAAATACGGTTTTCAAAGATTTTTAAAATGCTTACGTAAACTGCGTATATTTTTAGGTTATGTATCCAATTAAAACAGTGTTTTTGTTTCGGGAAAGATATTTCATTTTAATTCCTTTCAAAATAAACAAAATGATAGAGAACGGTGACAACCAAACTAACAATTTTTGTGGCACATTCATATGTTGCGAACTCCTGCACAAAAAATTGGTTTGACAAATGTAAAAAGAACCTGCCATCCTAAATTAAAAAATGTGCGTCTATTTTCATAGATATTGAAAGTGTTTTATAACCAAGTGATATGTCAATGTAGATTACTGTAACTTTTGAATGTGATTAAACCAGTCAGTATTGAACTTACATTGAAATTAATGCGGATTTATCTTGTACCCGAATGGTAGTAAGCCCAAAATTTTGGCGAGTACATTATTTCTATGATTACGAAATAACTGTTAATATGAATATCTATCCTTCTAGAAAGGTTTCGAGTTATTTGTGAAAATCGATAGTCGAGAATCTATTTTCAAAATGTCCCATTGTTTTATGTGATCGCATGAGTCGATACAAATATCATTTTTTTATCTCGGCACAACGGATTGATGTTGTTTACATCACATGTCAGAGGAGACGTTCTGAGTTAGAAAAAGGAGGTTTTATCATTATATCAAAAGAGGAAAATTGAGGAATCCTTGAATTTCATTTCGTAATCAAGAATTCGAGTTTTATATAAATTTTAACTCATAATTAAAAATGGGTTTAGATTTGAAATCAGCATTTTCTTACCTGGATTCTTTACTGACATCCAATCAATATCTCTTTATTTCTTGAATGGAATTATATTATAGCATAATATCCTTTAAGGTCTAAAATATTATAATAACCTTAAGATTTAAAATTAGATTATTTATCGTTTTGTTTTTTGTGCCCTTATTTTTGTCTTCACCTTGCTGTACAACGTGTTACAAGAAAACATTAAATGTCTGCACATTCAGAGAAAACAAATGGCTTCCCGTGAAGAAGCTCTCTCGCACTCGAAACAAAACACGAGTGACTCGCTCTGCCGGAAGCAGCGGAAATGCTCGCGCCCACGGACTAAAGTGATGGCAAGAGAGCGGGGAGGTGGGAGAGACGAGTAATCTACTTTCACAGGAGCGTAGATCTTTCTCCCGCGAGAACCGGCGGTGGACTGGTGGGGGCGGGAGTGGTGTGGCGACAGAGGACGTCATGATGGAAATGCTAAGCAATGACAATAACATTGAATCATAAAAGGAAACAAACAAATGAAACCGTCCTCTTGGAAATAAATCAAATGGAGAGATGAGTAATGATTGGGGTAAAAATCTTTTAATTTTCTTCCTCAGGGTTTTGACAGGCAGTCGTTCTAAACTAGTGAGAAAAGCAATACAGTTACACCAACTACGTCATTCGATGTGTGTGGTGAATGAATGAAGAAACATAAAGAAGCAGAGAGATGCTGTTGTGCTTGCGA
This sequence comes from Laupala kohalensis, assembly GCA_002313205.1. NCBI lineage: Eukaryota > Metazoa > Arthropoda > Insecta > Orthoptera > Trigonidiidae > Laupala > Laupala kohalensis. Next base: position 2,825,268 of record NNCF01126744.1, on the reverse strand, counting down.
CATGTACAATATACCAATGACTTGTACAATATACCAATGACTTGTACAATATACCAATGAGAGAAAATGAGAATCCGCTAGAGATAAGTTTCGGATTGTTTCAATAATATAATAAATTAATAATAAAAATAGTCAAGGATGCAAATGGATGTGGAGGAACTTGAATGTTTGGAACAAAACCAGTGACCATCCCAGCATTTCCATGAAATTTTCCTAGGAAAGGTATAGAGAAAAAGATGGTGTCAGAGAGATGATTATGAAAAACGCTTTAAACCAGTGCTCAACAAACTATGACCGTCTGGTAATGTTCGGTCCGTTATAACTTTTGGTGCGACCAGTCAGCTAAGAATGGTTTTTGCAATTCAATATTTTTCGAGTTTCGAAAAAGGTCGACAATTAAATATGTTATTCTACTAGTTCCTCTAACGTCTTATTTCCAAAAAAAGCAATTTGGCATTTCCAAGAAATTCTGATAATCTCTATCAATATTTACATCTTATTTCTGAAAGTTATCTTTTTTGAAACATCCTTTTCGCCCGTCAATAATAAATTGCCACAAATAAGGTATTCTGGATATTTGTATCAAAAAATTTACCAGCAGTATGGTACTTTTAAACTCTCTTCATATTTTTTTTCTTAACTATGGTGATATATGTTACCTAAATATCTAATTTCATTGATCGCATTAACAAAACTTTGTCGAACTATTGTAATAAAATCTTCTTTTTTTTTTTTTTTTTTTGTATTTTGTATTTTGAACTCCAAATACTTGACTTCTTTATTTATCCTAACTTCTTTCCGTATTATCGTTATTATAATACAAGTGGTGAAACCAACACTGAATTCTTTTATTTGGTATATTTGTGTATAATTCTTTTGAAAGATGAACAAATGAAGTTCCAACTCTGAAATTAAGGTGTTTTGGAGGGAATCGTGACAGCCTTTGGTGAGTATGGGTGCTATGGAGGGAAATATGCTGGAAACAGTGGCTGAGTGTGAACTCCAGACAAAGACTTAAGCAAACGATGCTTTTAATGACTTGCTTGGAAAGTTCGCGTGCAATTTAGGTGGAGGGAAAGACGGTGGATCTGGAGGCAGCAAATGAATTGAGAGACAAAATCAGACAACTATAACCTAAAAATGAAAAAAACCATTAACCGCGAAGTTGAATTAAAAATTTAAGAATGAATTATTAAAAATTTAAGAAGGCATTATTATGTTGCTCATTGTTGCTTATGCTATATGAGCAACATAATAACGCGTTAAAATTTATCATACTTTAATAATGTTGCCAACATCCCACAACTAAACATTCCACAAATGATCTTTTTGATGCTTTTTACCTGACATTCGATACAAGTAACCAAACTCAACTCCGTTCTTGACATTTTTTATAATTGATAATAATAATCGCCCTTAATAATCAAAGAGTTCGGTTCATTTAATTTTGTTCTTTATTCACGATTTGCCTCCTATGTGTGTCAAAAAATTTCCCTTGGAATATTCCTTTGAAGATGAAAATTGCACTGAGACTGCCTTAAGGGATTTCTATATCTTCTGAGGTAGGTTTTCACGGGTCTTGTAACTATATAGTCCAGTTTGAGCTTCGCGGATTTGGAGAAACGTTTACCGTTGAAGACGGGCATTTTATGTCCTGTTTCTTTGAAGAATTACTCTTGTATTTCCTCAATGTTACTTGATAACAGTCATTTGATAGTAGATCCTATACATTTAAGTGATGTCACTTGCTCTTAATTACTCTCCTTTCGGAATCTAATGTTTATTAATCAATGGGAGAATGTTGATGCGAAAGGTTTTTAAACAAGTTTTCCTTTTAGATTCTTGCTCAGGGGTCAGGTATTTATTAAAATCTCTTCGCACAAAATATTAATTTTCCCGGAACATCATTGTTTTGAAATGGTAGTAAATTATGAAGATGTAATAAGAAATGAATATATAATAAGTAAATGAAACATAAATGAGTCATTTTGTATGTTACTGGATAAACATATTTAGTGGAAAATGTGTCAAGTGCCAATCTATTTATATGTGTATTCGTTGAAACTGAATGTCTTTGTTGTACCTTATAGATCACTATTTGCTCCGATTTGTATCATGTGCTATATTATATTCGGTTTACTTTTTTTTCCTTTACCGTAGAAACATTGATGGATTGAAAATTCCGCTTTAATATTTTTGATCTGATGATTCACCACTATTTGTTCTGTTTCATTCCCTGAAACCAACACAAAGAGAAAATTTAAAATATGAGTCTGCTTCCGCACGTGGGTTAAAGTCATCCAAAGGTTGTACTGTAAAATGACTCGCCACTAGTAACTGGGTGTTTCAGTTGATAAGTTTCCATTATTCTGTCTTTCGACTCTCAATTCCCTGGTCAATGCATTTTAATTTTCCAATCTTCAGGTTCACCCAATTACTCAATTATACCCTACCATATCTCCCACCATTGTTGGCTAGAAATGTAAAACTTCAGACGATAGAATGAAACTTGAAAGGTCTACTAATTCATCGTTTATTAACTCGACACTAGAAAATTGTAAAAAATGTCCAGATCTTACGTATCTAGACTGCTCAGAGAGTTTACGGAACAGGACTAAGATACTCAAATTCTCGTTTCTGGTTTCTCAAGAAAATGTTAATAATAATTGTTCCCGGAATAACTCAACCACTAAAATATCAAAACAAATCGGGGAGGGGGGAATGTATTTGATAACATTTAAAACGCTGTCCCTTTTTCGGGTAGTTCATGACGTCATTTATTCCGGTTCACAACTTCCGGGCTTTATGATAATGTATGGGAGAGGGTAGTCTTAATAATTTGGTAATATTTTTTTAACATTTTAGATTCCTGAAAGCGTATTAGAAATATATCGGTAAGNTATATATTCTCTAATACGGAAAACTTAATTTTTGAGTTCTCGATACATCAAATTTGTTTAAAGATCAAAATAATTTCGTGTTATATAAAAAAATAATATTTTTTTTTACTTTTTATTACTTGTCTTATGGCGAGGTTCACGTCTTGAGACCTGCTCTTTCACCTTACAATGACTTGCGTAAGGGATTTGGAAAGAAGAGTTTTCAGTTGCCGGGGAACTTATGGTACTTAAGGTAATACTCTTATGTCTCAGGAGGAGAGGGAAACTTCTCGTGTCTAGTCATTTAACCGATTTTGTGAATTCTTACCACATAGTTTTTTGGAAAAGTGATTAAATTACACTCCATATATTTAATAGCAATCCTATTCTCTCCATAGTCACGGTCATTCGTCACTATTCTGTACAGTCAATGTTTACTCATAAATTCCTTACTGTTGTGAGCTGAACCGTGTTAACATGTTTTGTTGTATATTTATATACTTGTATCTCCTGATACTTTTTGTGAGACCCAGCCTCCACCTCCTCCTTCTTCCTTGGGGAGAGTGCAGCGAAAGGCTGAAGCATCCGGACGGACGGACGGTGGACGCAGGGCGGGGCTAATTGCAGGGGCAGGCAACACTTTCTTCTCACATACATTCCCTCCCCTCTTGCCTTCCACGCCAAACGGGGAAAAAATTGTTTTGCCTGAACGAAGTGGTTTCGCCGGAACAGCAGCTGTGGACCGCCAGGTCGATGTAGCTTCAATCAGTGGCGGTTTCAATTAGTTTTATTTGTCATTTATTTGTAATGTTCTGAAAAATAAACTGACAATTTTGTGGTAAAAACTGAATCTCCATAAAATAATAACGTATTAACTTATAACTGAAAACGTAAAAAGTGAATTTAAGAATTTCAATCCATCCATGTTTCTGTAAATAATTTTTGTGATTTCGTGAATCACAAAATGAACTTACGAAATTTCTGTTTTGAGGATAATAAAAAATTATTTAATATTAAGCGGAAAAATTGTATTTATTATTTCAGTGAATATTAGTAAATATTTGTACCTACGTATTAACGTAAGGAATTTTGTATTATTTGTCTTAAATCTTCATAAATGCAGAGCATTATAGCTTCCAGTCCATTATATTCTTAATTCTGTTCAATGATATGACTTTTTCTTTTCAAACGTTGAATATTACCAGAACATAGCATTTGCTTGACTTCCGTTATTCACTTTTTAGGAATTCGGTAATATCGGAGCTTTGTATTGAAACATTATTTTCAAGAGTTTTTTTTCCACAGAAAATTCTTTTATAAAAATTATATTATCCGCCAATATTTATTTATTTCGCTTTTTTTAATTATTTATTTGGATACCCAAATAATAACTAAGTATATTTCGAGAGGTTTATTCAATGGTTTGTATTACTTTTTTTTTACAAAATTTAATTTATATTATATATATTTTGAGTTCAATTTATTCAATAAATTATATCGATATTTTAATTCTATAAATTCTTCTAAGTTCAAGAGAAATACGGATGTCAAAATCAAATATTAAGTCTATATCTGATCAGAGCATTAACACATAGTCTCGACGATAACTTTGAAAATACGATGTTTTGCTGATTAAAAACGTTTTCTAAAAATGGCACACAATCAAATTGCATTTTTTAAATTATGTTTAAGTTACATTACTGTATTAGTGCGTATACTCCAGATGCATATTCAACCGTCGAAAAGCGTTACGAAACGCATCGTGACAATCTTTAGCTGGTTGTTCTTAGCCCATGAGGTCTTTGTGAATAATACTGAAAGAACACTTCTTCATAATTACTACTATGTTTCTGTTGTTAAGAAATATAATTAGAAGGTTGAATGGGGAACACTCCAGGTTTATTCTTTAAGCGCAAAAGCAATTTCGTATTCATGAAGGCGGCACCCCACATCATGATGGAAGCATTAGTATGGACGAAGAGTTCGCTGCTTCTATTTATCTTCTCTTTGTTGCCTATTAGCATCGTCTAGAGCCTTATCACGCCAAACTCGAAATCTAACCTCATACTATTGTTCAATGTTGTTTTTCATGGCTTGTTAAAATTTTATATTTGTTTAATACATTCCAGAAGAGAACTCAATCGAGAGTCGAAACGTTGCGTGAACATTATTCTCAATTAATGCATATTGTAATTACGTTTGTAGAACTGAATATAATCATTGAACTAAACGACCTTATTTTCACAGACTGATTTTATTACCAATTGAAGAAACTATACATTTCGATCCCCACTGTGGGCCATCATAATTAAATTACTTTAACAACCATGAGTAGTTAATTAATGTTATGATTTTTGCCCGTTAGTGCTCGTATAGAATATTACACAAATATACACTAAAACACCTAAAAAGTTTTTTTCTACTTATAATTCGGAATATTCCACATTGAATGTCGTTAAGTTCTTGTTGAAGATCCCAAGCCATTTTTCGCAACGCGATGGAGAAAAGAAACGTGAAATGCTGTTTTTGTTCTCTAATGTCACCTTCACTCTTGTTCCTTTCCATTGTGTCGTTGCCTGCTGATGGTTTTGTTGCGGAAGAGGCTTACGAGCACCGCCCTCGAAGAGTGTGTCGCCAACGAGAGATCATTTTGCATACTCTTTAGGAAAGTGAACGCGATGCTTTCGCTCGTATGATTTATGAAAGCAGGAAGGTGTGGAAATAACTCTGGAATCAATAAACGTGTTGATGGTAGGAAATAAAGTATGAGATGTAATGAATCTTATCACGGAAGGGGGACATTTATCATCTCTCGGCTTAATTTATAATAGGTATTAAATATACTTTTTCCGAAGCTGGGACTGAAATGGTGTGAAAGTTTTCTGAATATTGAAATCATTATCTGATTTACAATATCCCACTAGTCTACTATTTTCAATTTTGGGTGTGTTAGTTCCAAAACCCAAGACTAGTTTTCTGTTAATTATTTTAATTTTACAAACCTAGAATCATAACATTCAAAATGTTAGAGATTTCGACTTAAATATTGAAATATAGTCTTACACCAACGCACGTACAAGTATAGTCTTATGCCAATATTGTTATCTATTTTATATAATTCAGAATATTACACATTGAATATCGTTAAGATTTTGTTGAAGATGCCATCTTGTTTCGTTTCATATCACATGAAATGTAGTTCTACTTAAACGTAAGGTAACGATTTTATTTGAAACGAATGCTGTATTTTTATCTCCAATAAACATTAGTAAATAAATCGAAAATTCGTTCTTCTAATAGTGAATTCATTTGTTTCTTTCATCGTTTACCAAAGGGGATAGATAAAAACTATTGAATAAAAAATTGAGGTAAAAACGTTACTCAATAGCAATCATCTACCTGCTATTTATAACAAATTGAAAAACCTGAATTGAAATATCTGAACACTTAAAAATTAAATATCTTAACACTTTCCTGCATTTATATTTATGAAACTGTCGTGTTTGTTAAGACCGAATTACTGAAGTGCAACCCTTACTTCATACGAAACAGTCTCGTTCACGAACACAATACTCTCAATAGTAATAATATTCATTGTTCTAGAGTGTCAACCACTCTTTGCCAAAAAGGACCTTATCATTCGGGAATCGTTCTATATAATTCCCTGACCAAGAATATAAATGATATGATGAAACTGAATCTCTTCAAATACACGGTTAAAAACTACCTCCTGCACCAGTGCTTCTACAATGTAAATGAATTTATTGATTTTAATCAAATTTAAATCCGTCTTGTACTTTATCACGCCATTGCTGTAGTACTTTTTAAATAACATTTAACAATCTCAAAAACTATTTTCTTGCATGATTATGTTGTGTCTTATGATTCATCTTAATTAAGTTTTGTGTGTACTCAACTTTGGCACGGTTGTGTACATTAATTCTGTAGCCCCATTCTGACCCGGGTTTTTCTCCGGTTTTCCTTCGGGTAGATGCGGATTTCTTATACATGTTCTCTAGGCTTTGTCTAGGGGCATGTTTATTGTAACAATAAATCGTGAATTGTGTTATTTCAATTCTTATGATTTTTAAGCACTATACTCAGAATAATCGATAGTTCGATAATAATTTGTATATGTAAATTTTTTGCGTTAAATTACAAACATANAGCTAACTTTTTATCTTATCTAGGAACTTTTGCTGAAATTTTTGAATCCGCCTCTGCCTTAGGACCCTTGATCGGAATTGATGGGATGGTCCCTTGCTTGCTTTCGGAGAGTAAATTAGTTTATTGTCCTCCACGTGGTCATATGCAGTTTGTACTGCTTTTTTTGACAATAAATTTATTATTATTATTAAATACAAAACAAGCTTTTAGTTTGTTTCTTATCAATTCTAGAGGGAACGTAGTATTGAACATAATAGATCATTATTCGATTTATAAATTATCACTCATTTTGTATAAATTAACGGAGAGAAAATACAGTTCATATATCCGCTTGTCCTGTATATTTTTCCATTGTGTACCTTTTACTTACAAGATAAACATTATGATAATATAAATCAGAATGCAGTTGACATGAATCAAAGAATGATTCAAAAGCATTTTTCCTAACATACATCGTCTTTGAGAAAATATTACATCTATATTTTGTTCAAACTGGTTTAATCGGTCTATGGTGACACCAGAGTTTATTATATTAATAAATTGTCCAATAGTTATTTATAGGGTCATAAAGCAATTTGCTCCTTACCATTATGTATTTTAACCCATTAATATTCTTGATTGCAGGTTCGATCTAGATTATACGTAGTTTAATTATTTTAGAAACGAAATTAATTTAAGTAATTAATTGTCATAGAAATAATATTTCGGCGAGATGTTATCATCAGTAGTTCTTCTAAGTTGAACTATAGAAATAATAAATTATTGAACAAAAATAACAGAAAAAGTAAAAATCAAATAAAGATAGAATATTTTCAATTAGAATTATCCATAACAAATTACAATTAATTAATCAACACATTATAATGAGTACTCCAGTTTCTTTTTGCACCAAAATTCAAGAAATAATAGAGGAAAAATTAAGCGTTTTAATATAAGTTGTTTGAGTGATTTACATCTTGTCATGAATTTGATTCTTTATAATGCAAATTTCAGTTAATCGTCCATGTGGTTTTGCAGGCGCGCAAGAGTTCAGCTGATATCGAACGCAACGACTCCGGTGTTGGTTCCGAGACTAGTAAGTCGAGTCGTAGCCGCTGGAGGCAGCACCAGGCGCCCACCGCCGCCGCCGCAGCCACTGCGCCGCCCGATGCTCAGCTCTTGTGCGAGGACTGCGAACAGCGTGTGGAGCCACAGGTCACCGACAGGTGCGTCCTTCTGGAAGGAAATCTGAATTAACTCCAACTAAATTCAAAAAAAAGTTTCATTCAATTTTATATAGATGGATTCTTCCTATATAAATAATCTATTGAAATATAGAGAATCATTAGACATATTTTATCTCGTAACTATAATGCCGTTTATTTGTACGTAAATATTTTAAACCGTTTGATTATTTCATTTTTTATTAAAAGTACGAAACAATGTTGTGTTCATATAAAATTTATTTTATCGTCGCTACGAATTATTGGTTTCCGAGTACTGTAAGCCAACAGAGAAAAATCATTATGATCATTAGAAGAATTCAATTTCAATTCTCTAGTGAAGTTGACTAGTTGCTATTTGCTACAATATCCAAGAAAAAAACGTACTCAAAAATATTTGACGACGATCGTCTTGCTCTCAGCAGAGCTCTTCAAGGAATATGAACTAATCAAGGAATGCCCATTTCATCCAAATCTTAATATTAAGTCCAATGTCATTTTATCTCGGAAACTCAAACTACGATGTCAGTTAATCCCTCACTTTCATACGAGTGGTACTAATTTCGAATTAACTGAAAAGCCGTATGAAGAAGATTCTTAAAATAAAGAAATGGGCTTGTTGTTACGTGCCTTATCATATTTGTAGAAAGACGAACTTTTTGACATATCTGATACCTGCCGCTGAAGTAATCTTGTATTAGTTAAGATAAAGCAAGTGTTTAACTTGATGTGCAGTGATTTTATGAGGGAAACTGGTAGCTTATATTTAGCTTAGGTAAAGTCGAATTTTGCTGAATGAAAAAGAAACTAGTTCTGTAAGACTTTTTAATTAGGTCGCGAGAGATGAGAAGTTCTCATTCCTTTCTAAAAGAGAGTTCACAAAATTCAAAGGTAATTCACACGACATGTGGGACAATTAAGAACCCAAACAGTTAGGTCAAGTAAATATATTGTCGTGAAAAAATTCTGACGTATCCTTACCATTAATGAAAGTTGAAAGCGCAACACCATTTCTCCTTTGATCAGTAAAAAACATCCAGTATCTTTTGTTTGGGAGAGTTCTTGAAGTATACCGTTATAGCATCTCGAGTACTGTAAACGTAGGATTCCGGATCCGGAAGATGATGAGGAAACCGCAACGTTACTACATCTGAGCTCTCAAAGACTCTTGCGAACACGACTGTTCCTCCAGTTCACCCCCTCTCTCGTTTCCTCAACAAACTTACTTACTTCCTTCCTTCCTTCCTCTCTTCATCTTTTCTCTCTCTCTCTCTTCTTCCTCAGTTCCACTTCTTGTGTCCATGTCAACAATCAATATATCGAATGTGTACATGCAACAAAAAGATTCTTTTAGAATAAGATTGATGCATTCTCGCACTTTTTATTTCAGTTTTCAATTATTTAATTTTTCATTTCATTACTGTTTATATATA
>NNCF01126744.1:2746407-2815563 GCA_002313205.1 Laupala kohalensis | reverse complement strand
GTATATATATATATATATATACACACACTAACATGTTCTCGTGGTTTATTTTAGTCTTGTTCTGTTCCTTTTCTTTCATTTTTCTGATCGATATTTATAGCATTAAACTTCTTCTTAAAGCTAACTCAAAACCTTTTTCTTTATTTTTCTTACCATATTATTTATATTCAATTACCTCTAAGGAATTTTGATTAAATATATATTCATATTTAAATATATATTCATAAAAGTGCTCAGAATGAGCAATTAGCCATTATTTTGATATCGACACTACTGTTCAACAACAATTTTGTAGTGAAAATATTCTTTTACAGAAGGAATTTTTTGATAGTACAATTTTAAAAAGCTGTCTTTTTTTGTGTGTGTGTTTTCTTTCTACTAAACTGCATTCTCTAATTTCGTTCCATTTCTTTCGTATAAATGTTTTATATTTCCTTCTTTTTCTCTAAAGTTCCATTATATTGAATTATCAACACCAAAATCACTTTTTTAAATTAAAACACTTTTAGTGCGAGAGAATTACATATGACTTCATATTAAAATGTAACTATTGAATGTTGGAAGGGTTGCCTATACCTACACCAACGCCAACAGCTGCAGGCGCACAAAAAACGTACCAGAAATTAATTACTAAAACTTATTTACTAAAAAGAAAAACACACTAACAGTAATCGTATGTTGTTACTCATTTTATCATTAACTAATGTGTAGCTGAAGACGTTTTAACAGACAAAAACAGTGGTTTAACAATTATACAAATTTAAACTAGTCACAAAAACACAAATAATATATACAAATATCTAAACATTGGTCCTAATCCATTTATTTGATTTCTTCTTTATACTTAATCTCTTATAAGTTAAAACTTTTAGTTTTATTTTGCATTGAATTAAATAATATAATAGCTATTGAGTAACTGTGTTCAATATTTATAGCTTTAGCAAACTTGGGAATAAGTATGCTTTTATTTCTTGTTTTACTTGTCTTATTAAGTAACTCTTTCTTTAGATATTTATAATGATAACACAGTGACTCAAAAGCAAACATTTGATCTAGATTTGTAAATCTCTATCAAAAGTGTTTTATATACTATTTTTAACAATCCGTTTTGTAGTCTTTGTAATATATTTATTATTTTTGTACGCTCCACCCCAACATTATGCCATAATTGAGTATGCTATGAAAAAATGCATGATAGAGTGATAACTGTGTTTTAGTTTTCATACTTTTAGTCATTTTTGAAAGTATGAAAATAAGATTTTTAGATTTATTTATAATACTCTCTGTATGTTTATTCCATTTCATATTATAATCTAAAGTAATTCCCAAATATTTACAGTTTTCCACTCTATTTATTTAATGATCATGTATTTTTATGTCTAGAGTGTTAGAAAAACTGTCTTTGTAATTTCCTAATGCCATGTATACAGTTCTGCTAACATTTAGCGATAATTTATTAAGCGCTAGCCAATTATTAACAAATTATAGATATTTATTTTCTCCTTTCCAAGAATTTTCAGCAGTTAAAGTGGCTGTCATCCGCACATGACACCACTGCTTCTGCAGGCAAATTCATTAAAAGATAAATGGGGTCTCCTCGGATACTTGTTTTCAAGTTACATAGTGAAATCCATTCTTATCCAGTCACCACAACCAAACTCCCTTCAGTTCATTGTTGTTGAGAAGACCTTTTCTGCAGAGCAGAAACCACTTCATAAAAGTACGATTGGGGCAGTCACGAGAGGCGGGCGCCCTACCTGAGGCGAACAAAAAATAGCCGAGCTTACCGCGTTATAATCGTGTCGAATTAAACGTCCCTGCCCTCAGGATCCCAGGTACCGCCCTCCAAGGTCAAGAAGGGCCGAAGGGTGAGCGTTGGACCAAAGGAAAATTTTAAGAGGGATGTATTATGAGTAACAAAGCGTTGGAGATCTGAGGTATACAAATAGATCAATAGTACAGTCAGCATCCATTACGGACAATGGACTCCGAAACTCACATGAAATTTTTTGGTGAGAATAATTACTAACTTGCTATACTTGAAACTGGAAGTTTGCGTACTTCAATCTTCAGAACTTTATTGTTTTTACGTACTTGGATTATGTTTTATTGAAGATTTTCATGAACATATTTTTGAAACTTTGTTCCACATGTTGAGTGTCATTAAACACTACGAACATATGTCGTGAAGTACAAGGAGAGACTTTTTACATCAATTGGATTAGTTGTTTTGAGCAAACGCCTAAAATGAAATATATATTATGTTTAGTTCTCCAGGTTAATGATTTTTTTTTCAAGTGTAGAAGTTGTACTCTGTGGTTCAGACGTGTTCAATTCCGTAGGAATACCTAATTGGAAAAGAGTGCTCCATCATAAGTTCTGCTTAGACGATGCGAGAAAGGTTCAACGACGGAAAAAATAAAATAAAAAAGGGGTACCACAAAATATTAAGGCATAGTTGTGAAGTATAATTAAATCCACAAAAACTCTTAAACGTAATGATGCCCACTTAGTTGTTCACGCTCACTTTCTCCCCTGTCCCTATCTATTTTAAATCTTCCGCTGAAATGTGAAAATGATCTGTGGCAATTAGAAAGATTAACAGGGCTACCGGCTTCGCTTGATGAGCTTGGAACTTTTCCCACGATTATCATCTAAGTCGGATGTCAGCATTTTAGGCAATCTACAAGGAAGGACTTAATAGTATTAAAATATATTGTGAATTTGACACTTTAAATGATTTGGTTTAGACATATTGCGTTAATCATGAATTGCTACACATTTATCTAAATACAGCTTTTTTTTGTCTCAAAACTGAATCATATCTCTAAAGAAAAATATGTTTAACACAATGTTTTGCTACCTTAATGGTTTAAACATTTTCCATCCGTAGGTCCAACTTGTTATCAATTGCGAGACTATAATCATCTTAATGATAAGTTTAATGTGGTAATAATGCAGAAAAACTGTACGTGCATGGTCCTCGAGGTTGAGGAGTTGTATACATCAGTTATTGGGATGTATCTTCGTTCGTGAGACCCTCGTTTCCATCAAACCTTGAAAACAAAAATCAGAATATGAAAGATATGCATAAAATTTATGTTATAAACTTTAATGTTTAGTATGTTGTGTCTTTCTTTGGTTTTTGACGTACTTGACGTACGGAAGACACGACTAACACACACGTAATGGTTAATAGCGCTCTCCACAATAAGGAATCTTTATCATAATGATGGTGTCTGTTTTTATATTGACATCGTAATGGTTCTTGTGTTAAGAGGAGTCGTAAAAAAACAAACTAGGTTTTCAAATCCTAATTTAAAATTATATATAATTTTACTGTCACATCGGTATTGTTTACAAAAATACACTTCTGCATCTTTCCCTCTTGTATTTGGTTTATCTTCTCGTCCTTGACACAGTTTCCTTAAGTCCCAATGTGTTATGCCAGTAAATATTTTTATTAAAATAGTTGTTACAATTTCTGTGTCCTGTCAGTATGTCAAACCATTATTTTTTCTTCACTGCTGTCAAGCGTGTTTCCCAACATCCAATCAATGTTTTTATTGTTTTATGTTCATATTTTGACTTCCTGTTGTAATATCCATCCACCGAGAATTATTTGTCGCTACTACCTCATCTGATATTTTAAATATTAAGTAATGTTCTAAAATAATGATGAACATGAGAATTTCTTATCTTGCAAATTGTATGTCTGCAGTGGACTGATGTTTGCACCCCTGGTGTGCCGCAAGTGCGCCAAGCGACGTGCCGAACGCCGGGAAATCATAGCGGAGATCGTGGAGACTGAAGAGAAATACGCTCGCGATTTGCGCATCGTGTTGGACGAGTTCCGACGACCTATGGAGGTGGCAGGACTGCTGTCATGCGACCAACTGTCTGGAGTGTTCCTCAATGTGGAGGATCTGCTGGAGAATGCGCGCACTTTGGCGGAACGATTACGAGACTCTTTGGACATTGCGTTGGATCAAGGAGATGAGGACTTGCTCACTGTGGATGTCGGGAGGTTGTTCTTGGACGCGGCGCCCATGTTGCACGCGTTTGAGAGCTACTGTACGAGACAGGTTGGTAGCCCTGCTTGAGAAAATGGGGAAGTACCTAACTCAGTAAGCCAATAGTACCATACACTTTTGTATATTTTTCTTACATTGAATGCTGAATACGTATTAAATAACCAAACATAACAAATTACTTTACTTTTTAAAAAAGGAAGAAATATATAGATAGGAAATGAGATAAATACCAAAGAAACAGGCGTGAAAGTTAAAAGTGGTTACATATGAAATACATTGATACGAGAAAGGCAACGAATGCTATTAACCAAGGGTATATAAATAAATATAGTTGGTATTCAAATGATTGTTTATTTAGTGGGGGAATATGGGAAATGCTTCCGGAAATATATCATTTCATGGCAGGTTAACTGACATGTCGCTGCGGTTTTTTTAATTAATATTATAACTGACGAAATGTTGGAGTGAACAATATATCAACAGAACAAGACTTACCAGATCGGATATCCGAAAGTTAATTGTGAATGCCAACATTTTCTAAAAAGGTGGGAGCCTTTTTCGTGGCATGATTACAACTTGGAATAAAAACTTACCACCCCTATTCACAAAAATTAAATACTATATTCATTTCTTTACGAGCTCTTACATACACATCTTGTCCACTTTACCTTCCAAAGTAAGGTCACATATTAGTCTTCTACTGTGCAACTATGTTATTTAAAAGACCACGTCATTCGTTACACTAAATTACAAGAAGTAATCTAAACGGTCACACTTTCGAGAAAAACTGTGTTAATCACATTACAAATTTATTTTAACTCCTTTAGCTAGCCTGAAGTACCGTAGAGCTTTAACTCTACGGTACATTCCACGTCCTTGGCGCTTTCCTGAAACTACTTGACTAAATATTTAATTCATTCTATGATACAGTTACTTCTTATATTCTTTACTGTTATTATCAGATTAATGTTATTTTTTCTAGAAATATGTAACTACTGTAGTATACTTTTTATTTATTAAATCTTGGAGACAAATTATATACAAACTCCCTTGGGAGAAATAAAAGAAACGGTAAGATGAATTTAAAATAAAAAAATATAAACGTGTATATTTTACTCAAACTTGAGCCTTCTATTATCTTTGTAACAACACTAAATCGGTTGGGAACCATTTCCGTCAATTCTATAATGTAGATTTAAATTTGGAATGGAAGTTTTTTTTGTTTTGAATTTCGTTCTTCTAAAAGGCTTTACCGAAAACTCGGAGATACTGAGAAAAATATGTTCAAAGATAAGAACCAATTCCCGACAAGGATAAGGCAAAAGCGCGCAAATTATTACCAACATTAATTTTTAAAAAAAAGAAAAAAGATTTAGACAATTTTGAAACATTCTATTCCATATCACCACTCGTAAATGAAAAATTATTAAGTTGAAATGTATAACGCATTTCGGTTCTTCGATTGGTGCCAAGGCAGTCATGGATTTAAGGAAGCCAGCACGAAGCGGCTCCTGCCTCCGACCGTTTTTGTTTCCTTCGTTAAATTTATCATTGAAAGCATTAAAATTGGATCTCAACCTGAGAAAGTACAACACAGGATTTTCTCTTAATTCAGGACCTTGATTTCGTAGCATTTACTGCTGCACATGCTTTCCTAATCAGTATGTACTTTAATTACAATTCAAGGTAGAAACTAATAAGTAAAAAAATTAGTAATATGTCACTGGGGTGGTGCAATATCATCATCTTCGACCTCAGGACTGAAGCTGATGGAAAGTACGTAGGTTGCATATAACTATATAAGATTAATTCTCCAGATAATAAATATACATCCTAACTCCCGTGTAATTCAAAATTTCCCTCGCTAATCGCAAATAATAATATCACATCGTATTCTCAAATTTTTCTTTTCACATTTCAAAAAATAATTACTGCGATATTTATTAATCATCCTCAGCATCATTAGATTTCGTAACGATTTTTATTGAGAGAATTTTAGAAGTGAAATTTAATTCTTGGGATCAGTAATTTTTTATTAGTATTATAAGTGGTAATTTAGCATATTTCCTAATTTGTTCCTTCTTATGCTCTCAGGGTGCTGCGTCACTGCTTCTTGCGCAGCTAGAGAAGGAGAAAGAGCTGCTACGTATCTTTCTGCGCGTGTCACAAATGGAGAATGCAGTTCTGCGCAGGATGAATCTCAATTCTTTCCTCATGGTACGTTTTCTACTCGCTCTGTTTCTTGTCTTTATATATGTTCATAAAAACCTGTATTACTGATTTGCACTTCTGTTAATATGATTATTTTTGTTATGTGGCGGTGGTGGTAGTTGGCGTTGGAGTCACATGGGCAGGGTAATACAGGTTCTTATGAACACAGCCCTGTTGAACACACAATAAATTACCGAAACGTTGGCGTTGTAACACTGCGGATTATCGCTGACAAAATCGCATTAACGAACTATCTCTGATTCATATAATGGTCAACATTCTTATTTGAATGTTGATTCATGGTTATGATATGCTAATATTACTATAAACTTATATACTGTCAATACCAATTATCAACACTTGAAATTGTAAAACATTGTAAACAAAAAGGAAATTTAACTTTAGAAGACAAGAAAATTACAAATAAATATTACACAAATTACAAAAAAATACTCGGAATACATAATATTATATTTTTCTTTACAATGTTTTATGATTTGATAATTGGTGTTTACTGATTATATGTTGATAATTGGTACTGGAAGTGTATATTTTTGGTATATTTGGTATTTTCATATTATAGTTTTATTGTAGCCCTGATAATATTATATGTATAAACTTAAGTTATAAGAGAATTTTAATTATTCATGAAGCGAAATGCTTTTTTCTTTCCCAAAAGATGAAGGAACAAATGAAAAGATTGGCCCTAACCACTGATAATGCATATTTATTTGAGAGAGAAGAATAATTAATAGAAATTTTAATTACTTCTTTGACGTATTCTTAAAACGAATAGTGAAATACAGCAAATTTACAGATTAAAGGTTTGGTAAATATTGTGACTGCAAAATGTTGTGTCGCATCAGAGGTCATGTGCCGTTCATAAGAGAGTCTCAGATCTTATTTACAAACACTTGGTATGGATAAGCAAGAAGGAATATCATACTATTCACTTCAACGAAATTCGAATGGAAAACAATTCTAGGAGAGTGTTATGCGATTATTAATATCTATTACATTTGATCTGCGAGACTTCATTAAAAACTAATGAAATGAACAGAAAACTTCAGAGTAAAGTATAATATTCCAAGAATATCCTAGTAGCAAATCATACGAAAATATACCTTATGTGATATACCGATTATCGAATTTTACTGAACATTTTCGTTCTTAAATATATATTCAAATTATTTGACATTGTTGTCAAAGTATGACATGAAATGGATTGTGTGTAGTTCAAAATGTAGTTACAATACTATGATTTTTCATGGAAGACAAATTGAGCAACTGGAGGTAATTGTTCTTGATAGGTTTTCTATATGCAAATAGATTTTCATGACAAAAATGATTTAAAATAGTGTTATTCATGAATCTTTGACCATTACAGTTTTGACACTCCCATATTTCTTTTGTTAATATCATGCCAATCCAGTTCTAAAATACAAGGGAACATTTGCTTTGTATAAAACCACCTAAGAACTTCATTTTTTTAGTAGTACTGAACTTTTTTATAATATCAGACATATTGGAAAGATGCGTATTTTTTTGTCTACTTTCTTTAAAATGAGCACTACATTGTTTGAAAAGGAAAAACAAAGGCATTTATTAGTGTTTTCATTTGATCTTTTAAAAACATTATGTAAACAGCAATTCAGGTAAAACACAGAAAGAAAGTATTATATTGTATCTTATCAGCCTTTCAATTTCAAATGTGTATGTTTGACAAATAATGATTAACTGGAAAAGTTTGATAAGTACGGATTGATAATGTGAAATATTATAATTGAAGTAATAATTCATTCCATTTTACCTATTATTCCGCTGGTCCATATTATTTCTCTGGCGAAGTTAGACTTGAATTTATTTAATGAAAAATATTTTTTGCGAAAAATGTCTTTCTTACCATTAGTAAGAATAATTTTCACTTCTGAATTCTACCATAAATTTATTCTATCCCACTAATGCATTTTACATATAATATAAGTCAAAGGTAAAGTAGTGGAATATTGCTATTATTAACACACATTGTGTTAATCATATTTCAAAAGAATGAAAATAGAGATTAAATTCGAAGCAGAATTTTCTATCTAAATTTTCTGGTTTACGAGATCCGTTTAAATCTCATTTTGCTGAAGTATTATTTAATGAACATTTCACTTGTTGCGTATGAAATATCCATTGGATATCCATCATCTTTTTAAGAGAATGTACTATCATTGTAGCACTTCGTAATTATTATTAAAATAAATATTAAAATTTCCACGGTGCTACATAAATACGAGAGCGTAAATGCAAAGGTTTGACTCTTGATAAATGGGTATTTGAGAGATCGTTCGATTTAATCCCTAAATTTGAAGAAACTAATGACCCCACCCTCTCCGACCCCTTGTATATTTCCCCACAAAATATTCCCATAGTAGTACCGTAGTGTTTTTTCATTCTTAGAATTCAAAGTGAACCACGTTATAATAATAATACATTTATTGTCAAAAAACAATACAAACTGCGTATTACCACGTACAGGACAATAAAATAATTTACTTTTCTGAAGTGAACCATTCCATCAATTCCAATCAAGGGTCCTATGGCAGAGGCGGATTTAACATTTCAGCACACTCCTAAGATAAGAATAAAAATAGTTGGGTAAATGTTACAATATTAATAGGACACCAACAAATTTGTATTTAATAAAACACAAAGTTATTTCAGATGTACGCATTATTATCAAACTATTTTGCAACTCATTTCACAAAACACTGGAATGCATTAGGACATGTATACATCAATATCAACATACGAAATGAAAACCAAACAGAAATGGTGAGGTCTAGAATAAGACTTGTAGTGTCCTGGTAATGAGTTCCGTCCGACGTGGTTAGGGTCCTAATTCAGAAATCGTGTGAACCATCCTTTTATCCGTCGCTCCATAAAAGCAACTTATTTGACTTGAACCATTTGATCTCAGACTCACTCCATACAACTCACAAATCACTTTTCTTATTCACTGGGTATTAATGAGTTAGTATGCGGTCCTCAATATACTGCGTCAATATATTGCGTATTTCACATGTATACAACATACAAAGTTTTTCATAACTTCCCTGGGTGAGGCCCTTTCTCGATTAATGTTTACACACATTAAGTAAATGCGTTATACAGTCTCCATTTTCTTTGTCATAAAGGTATTATCCCAAAGTCTAGAGAAAGATGTTTCCTCCCTTTTCCCGCTCATACAACTGCTCTTCTCAACATTTCTAATTTCCTTCACATAGACTTCGAAATTTCCCTCTCTTCGTTCATAATTTCCATAATTCTCTCTCCTGCATCAAACCCATTCCCTGTCTTCTTTCGGTATTGCACATTCGATATATTCTTACACATTGTGTCCCTTTATTGATCTTCCACCCCGGATTTGCCAAGCAATCTTCTCGTCAATTTGGACCGTGCTCCCTTTTCTTCAGTTTGTATTATTTTTTCGTCAATCTGCATACTTCCGTGTGTATTTTCAATAAGTACTGCAACCACGATTTTTGAAGGTGTAAGTCAATTGATTCTATCCCGAACACATCATTAAGAAAAATGCATACCCATCAAAACTAAACCCTATCAACCCATCTACAAAACCTATTCCACACAACGTACAAACACATTTTGCCTATTACTGTCTAAAGCGACCTCTCAGCAGAGTTATTTGATGTTGCTTTATCAAGCGCTCAAACGGACCTCGCTTCACTCAGAAGACAGCTTTCGCTCATCATGCACCACACGTGTCTACATGACGTACTTGGGACACTCACAGATGGCGCAAATAGACGCATATGCGCCACGCTTATCACAGAACACACAAATAAGAGAATAATTTTCAATTAGTACCAAACTTTCAAATAGCCACGTTCATTAGTATTCTGTTCTATTGATTTAAAAACTTTCGTCTAAAATAAAGTTAGGGGTCTTTTTTCATTATTTATGAAACAAAATCCGAAGTAATGCTATGAAGTGCCACAAGTAAAAGTAAAAGGCACATGATAATTGGATGAATATATTGCAATTGCCACACAAACTTGTACTTGCTAACAGAAATAGTAGTGTTTATGGACGCCACGTTGAAGAAGAGCGGACTTTTGTACTACAAGTGTTTATAACACATCTTATATAGGAAATGTAAATTATAGGTCACATTTAGATATGTGTAAATTACGGATGGAAGACGAAAGAATTGAGACGAAGAAGAAACTGGATATAAGGAGGGAAAGGATGATGGGAATGAAGGCTAGAAATAATTAACCAAGGAAAATTACTAATTCGTGGTTAATCCGTGACTTATACCTGCTTTTAAGTCCAAGTGCGTATTTCGTCTATTGAACGATGACAGAATGTAAACAAAACATACATTTTCTATACCAAGCTATGTAGATTATTACAATCTAAAGTAGCAAATCTGGAATAGCGATAACATTTCATATTAACTATTTTATGCATGTAAGTTCTATAAATCAAATGTGCGAGTTCTCCATTAGTAGAAAATAGAAAGAAGCTTCACGGAAAATTACTAAAATCAAAAGAATATTTAATGCTATTAAAATTCTACTGTGATGAGTACTACTTACTCTTTGCTGCTTGTATTTTGATGATCACATAATTTTAGATGTTTTTGAACTAATTTTTTGTGCTGATTCTAAATCTGTTAGTATTTTTTCCCTCTTTTGCAAAACAGTGTACAATATCAAAGCTGTTTTGTCAATTTTCTTTTAATTAGAGAAATCTGTTGACAGCTCGTGTCACACTCATCCAGCTCATAGACGGCAAATAATCATAGCTGACTTGCTACAGTGCTTTGGGATATATTTGTTTCGTCATCTCCAATTTGGTTAGAATTAGTTTGATTAGAATTAGTTTATTTAGCTCGCGGAAACGATTCAATAATCCAAATGAGTTTTGTTCGGCGGCCAGGCGCCCCCGTTTATTGGGAGCACTTGACTCGGTTTCCGCATCCCTATGTATCGAATGCAATTTTTAACTCACAGCTTCTGAGTACCTACTCAGGGAACGAAGTTTAGGGACCCCCTGTTATCACTTATGGGGTGTGACCAATGTTTGCCAGAACAGGCCAGGTGAATATTGTGTTTGGGCTTCGGTAATCGAGTCGGGGTGTGTAGCGGTAGCATACCTGCGGTCAAAACAGGTGATCCCTGGTTCGTGTCTCGATACGTCGCAATTTCACTTGGCGGTAGACGATCCAAACTTCCCTCCCCGAGTAAGAACTTGGAAGTTGTGAGTTAAAAATGACTTCATTGTTTACTATGCTTGAATGATAAAGGTAAGGCCTCATCTGAAGCAAAGTAAAAGATAAATACTTGGTATCTTCTGTATCTTCTACTGACTACATACGAGGAGAAAAACCGATAAACCTTGAAATCTCTCTTTGAGTTCGATAACGGAAATATGGGCAGCAAAGTGCGTGGATGGATATGAAAATCCAAAGTTATGTAATTTTTAACTGGGAGAAACTCGTTTAACTTGATTTTTATTATATGAACTGTTTAGACGGAACGAACTCCTGGCGATGAATGTTGTTGTAGACTTAAAGTTCGTAGGTACTGCCAAAAACCGAAGAGGAATCGATAAATAGTTTTGACGAAAGGCATAAAAAATCAGAAATATCGGTTTAACTGGAAACTGAAATTTCTTTACTTATGTTTTATTTTATGTTGTTAGTATTCAATAGAAGCATATTTGTTCAGAAACAAATATATTTATATTTTTCACTATGGAAAAAAGTAGGAGGACAAAATATGGAGTTCAGTAACTTAGTTTATTGCCCCCCCACGTGGTCATACGCAGTTTGCAACTGCTTTCTTGACAATAAAGTTTTCTAAAGTATGTTTCACTTTCAACGGAATGCAGCATTTTGGTTGTGAAAAGGTAATACTTCGAATTATGTAACACATGAAGATTTCAAGAGCTAATTCTACAATTGGGTGCTTATCAAGTAGCGAGTTAGAGACCTAGATAACAGCATACAATCAAATCTTTCAAAATGAGTCTTTTGAAGACTTTTCTAGAGTTACAGCAATATGAAAATTGGAATATTTCTCTAACTCCAATGGTACGTTTTAACTAATAACTTACGTCCCATAAATTATTAAAAATGCTTATATCACGTGAAAGACAATAGGGTAATTTTTCTCCCAGGAAGCAATTATAAAAATTATTAACATGAAAATTTTTAGTCTCACCAATCTCGCATTTTCTCAGAGACTTAATTTCTCTCCAAACTCACTTAATTCGGGGACTAACAATATCGGTGTTTTATGATACCATCAAAGTTCGAATGAACAGAAATGATTTAAACTCGTATTTACTTCGTTTACGAGGGTGTCATGACCCCAAAGGATAGTTGGAACGCTAGAGGGATTATTTTTATTATTATCATCCTTATTTTAAGTGTTACTGAATCAACATTGAAATATTATCCAGATAGTATATTTGGGTAATTCCGAATAAAGTGCCCAACAAATTTTTTCCACGATAGTCACGTATAGTAATTTTATTTTGAAAGTAAAAAAGTAAATGTGTGATTCTACGGAAACGGGGAAATTTTCGGCACACAAAGGAGTGACTTACACTTCACTTTCGGCACACAAAGGAGTGAAAAACCACTTCACTTTTTAAACAGATTCAACGTGTGTTCACAACACAACTGAAGTTGTTGAGCAATGAAGCAGTACCGCTCACATGTTTTTGTAATGCATTTGTACATCTGATAATGATAACGGTATCGAAACGTTGTGCGAAATTTTTCCCCCCACAATTTGTTAATTAAGTTGAAATTTTGTAAAGAATTTTTGTCTGCTTATTTTGGTCGAATTTCAATTTACTGATTATACACGCCGCGCAATACATAATATCACTACTTTGGTACCGAAATATTGACTAAAATATTTCTTTTTATGTAAACTTGGCGTTAAATAAGCAATGTATAGATTATATGCTAACAAATATTTTTTTACTTCTATGTTCGAGTTATTTATTTTGTTTATTACAAGTACTTTAATTATCAGATGTTTTGACAATGGAATAGGAGAAAAAAATCAATAGATTTCAATAGCTTTCGAGAGAGGTAATTTACACTCATAATTTTAAACCTGACGCTGGTGAAATCGCGGGAACTCGCCCAGTAAATAATAAAACATGAAACATTTTATGTTCACGATACATAATAATTTATTGTTTTATGACGACCTACCAATCAAATTCATCGTAATGGCGATCGGGAGACAAGTTTATACTTACGATGATCGTCCCAAGTTCGTATATCAGTTTGCCAATACCTCCAGTCAAGAAAACTCGTACATTAGGTATAAGGTCTATCTTCTCTGAATACACATCTCTTAAATAGAATACTATTTAAACACCCGCAAAAAAAACATAAAAAACAAGAATTACTCCTCCTTTCATGTCTATTCTTGAACTCGCGTCACGGAGCGCTCTTAGGGTACGTTTCAAAGCAGAGCGTACGTGCCTATGTTCTTGCAACGCGTGGGGCAACCGTGCCTGATTCATGCTTTGGATGGAAAGAAGGGGCTAAAAGTGCGCTTGTGACGTCACGCGCTATCGTAGTCACGCGCGAGGGTTATCGTGGTAGCCGCGGTGGCGATGATGGTGACTAGTGACGGGACGGACGGCGGACGCTGCCAAGAAGGATGGCACAATGACAATAGGGAATGAGTCTACGGAATGAAATTACGAATGACAATGCGATCAGTCTCCAATTTTGTGTATTGCCCAATGTATGACTGTACAACGCCTGACACCTGTGGGACCGTCTGAAAACGAATGAGCCACCTTGTCGGTTTTGTATGATATACAAACGAATAAAACAAATTCAAAACAAAAATGTTGGAAAGTAAGTGAAGAAATAATATTATTGTATTGAGGAATGAAATAATTATTACAGGATCAAAAAGAGATTATCCTTTAATTTTTTGCTAAGTTTCCCAAATACTTCCGAGCATAATAGAATAATTTAACATGTTCTTGTTCAATATGCTAATGTTGGGGTGTTTTAAATCACCCTTGACGCCAATGGTCGAGAGATGGCTGGATTCATTGGTTTGATTGGCTGGAATGGTTTCATTGTCTGGCTACATTCACCGAAGATTACCTTGTTATTCGTACGGTCACTCCAAGTAAATGCTGGAGAAGTAACTAGCTTAACTCACACCCTGTTTTAGGAATTTATAACCGGGCAAGAAATTTTGAAAAATACCTAACGAAAATTATATAACTTAAAGACAATGTAGGAAAGGATTGAAGATCCAGGACATCTACATGATATTTCCCTTTCAACGGAAGAGAAAGAAGTTAATATCTGCATGAATACAGGTGCAGGTAACGTAGGAACATAATGAGATGCGATGAAGGGAAGACAATGGCTCTGCAGAAATACTATATTATCACCCCATGGGATGAGCATCCACTTCAAATAAGAAACAAATTGAGTTAAATCTTTTCAACATGGTAATCACCACCATAGGAAGTGTAGTATGTCTTCAATTGGCTGAATTTACAAATCTGTTATACATAATAACATTCTCACAAGACCAAAAATATTGAATTAGCACCATTTTATTCTGAATACCCTCCCCCTTCTTCCATGAGTACAAAGAAAACAACAAATAACCTGTGGTGTGGGTAATTGGAGTCAAAAGTGACAGTAGAAGAGACCTTGATGTCGGTCGCGGAGGTGGTGATGGTGGCGGCGGCGGTGAAAATAACAGTGGAATGACGGTGTTGGCAATGGTGGCGGTATCGGTAGTGACAGCAACAGAGGAAAAACGGGTGGCAGGAACGGTGGTGAAGACAAGGCCGCGCCACCGGCGAGATACTCGGAGACAGTTGCAGGCTGGTAGAGTTTGATAGAGACACCTTCACCTGCTCTTGATGTCGTCTTTTATTTAAGTACTCTGACACATGCAGCGTCTTGTGGTGAGTCGGTCGAACTACTCTTTTGTGAGAGATTTGCTTGATGCATAGCCTCAGGTTACACACTTCGCAAAACAAATTCTGTGTTGGAAAGTTTCGGTGGTTCTCTCCTACGTGGAGGTTGGCCAATATTTATGGTAAGTGCGTGTGGTTGAGTCTCTATTACAATGACTGTGTTATCATGTTATTTCCGTCTTGGCGTGAATAATAGGAGCAACGAGGTCGTGTGCTGCTATAGGCAAATGCGACCAACACGTGTTATAACGTTGTGTTTAAGTAGTTTGACAATGAGTGTTATGATGTAATTCAGACTTTTTTTTTTCAGTTACTGTTTTTTTCTACTACGTTTTTCAGTACGAAATGTTACTGTAATTATTTATATCAATGCTCTAAATCTTGGAGTTTTTTCAGTAAGTAGATTCGTTGTTTGTCATGGAAACACATGTCCGGAGACATCAGGTTTCAATAGATGGAGTTTCCAAAACCGACAAATGGGTTTATATTGTATAGAATCGATTGCTTCTTTGCAGTTTTACTCTGAAACCATAAATTTGACATCAACCTTTGTTTGCTTGACCAATTTTAAAGTCACATTTTAACTCGTACCTTACAAACGAAAAATAGGTAACCCTGTATGAATGAATTTACGCTATAATCATAGCACGCGTAGGCGGAAACTAATCTTAAAACAAACAGGCTTCTTAATGCTTTGCCAAAGTTTTTTGCAGGCTGACGAATTTTGCAAAAATTTATTTATTTTGTTAAATTTTAAAAGTGAACAAGTTTTAGGTCTCTCTCTTATCTGAAGAAGAAGAAATTAAAGAAATTAAAATATCATAAGAGCATATGAAGCCAGAGTGTCCCAGTCATTCATTGAACGTAAAATACGCAACGTCAACTCGCCGAGTCAGCGATAAGTAAAGAGGTCAGCAACGAGGACGTATCGTTTATCTGAAGACCTCAAAGAAAGCGAATTACGACAAAAATGTATTAGATGAGAGCTTATCAGTCTTTTGCGTTCTTTCGTCGTAATAAACGTAATGTTTGCGAGGGATCGACTTAAAGAGAAGTAGTGAGCGAGAATTCTTTCTCCAATCGTCATGTGGAGTGTCCTGGAATGCTGGACGTAAGAGACGTCTACTAAAAATGGATATGAGGAGATTGACACAGTTCAAACAAATAGACGGTTAATTTACTCAGATACAGTAGAACGTTAGCGCTACTTGCACTTCGAAAAGTGGTCCTGCATTCGTGACAGGCTTTGTAGCAACAATGTCTTGAAAAATTATTAAATTTTGTAGAACTAAAAGGGCAAGAAATGTTCCCAAAATATTTTGTTCAGTAGTACGTGAAAATAGAGTCGTACTCATTACAATAATAAGCTATTGTCGTTGATAGAACTGGCACTCACGGATAATCAATAATTCTATATCGATAATATAATCACAGATGATAATACTAAAAACCTTGTTGCTTAAGAAATTTTTCTTGAGTAATAGTAAAGTATCTGAATGCGACCGAATAAAGCTCACACATAGGTGAATAGAGGAAACTTATTGGGAAATTAAATGTACCAAATAGATAGTATTTTTTACAATTAAATTTAGACTTCCAGTAAAATGCTTGACTTAATCCATTCTGTAAAACTTGGTAATTTCTTAGCTGTGATTTGAATTGCGATATACTTGCATTATTATTTCTGCAGATAGTTCTAAAGTCTCAGTAAATATGCACATAATTAAAATGTTACGATTCTCCTTAAGTTCAAAAACTTACCTTTAAAGTGACATCTAATTTATTTAGTTGGTCGAGTACGATGAGAAAAAGATATTTAGAAAAGTTATCTTTTAGTATAAGAAATAGTGATGGATATTCTTGAAGATATGTTAGTCTGAAATATATTCTTGCAAATTAAACGCTCAAATTTAAAAAATGTTATTTTCATTTACTGTGATTGTAAAAATGTTAAATTTATTATGATAAAGTATTTAAAATTATTTTTTTATATACCAATACGATAGGATTACTTATTATTTAATATTATCTTCTTTAAACATTTTAATATGTTATATTTATATAAAATCCTTTTTAGCAGGTTATTAAAAATTTTGATGTTAAAGAAACAAAATTCAAATTATTCAAACTTTGATTTTTGTTCCGATTTCGATGTATTTTGTACGCCAGTGTTACTTTATAGTTCATAAATTATTTATAGTTCTTCTATAGAATGTTATCGAAGAGTAAAACGATTTTTTTTTTGTTTTTGTTTAATGCCTATACACATACAATTGCAAGAGTCTATTTCTGAAATATAGTTTTCATTTCGGTCGATGTATACGACTAGTTGAGGTTTAGAAACCGTAAATATGTATTCTTTTTCGACTACCTAGAACTATTTATTATCCTATTTATGTATTATGTATTTGCGGCCAAATGATTACTGCAACGAGGGAATCAAACTCAGGATCTTAGTATTGATCTCATGAGTGTTGTCGTCTATGCCATACTCCCATTACTAAACACTTCTGCCATCGAGACACGATACACCTCAAAACCTGGTTCACATAGCTTATATATGTGAATCCCTCATATCATATAGTGAATCCATGTGACACGCGTACTGGTTTAAGTATATTTTGGTCGTCGCAATATGTTGAGAAGACATGAGATACTTGAAAGAAATATACACAGTCAGTTTAAATTCACAAATACATCTGCAACGTAAAAAGGTAAAGAAATAACTAATAAATATTTTTCATGTTGCATTTTCTTTTTAATTTGGAGAGCAGATGGTTGGAGCGAAGCAACCGACGTTAAGTTGCCATTTTTCTGCATGTTTGTCTTGACAAACAAAATAACGTTGCGTTTTTGCTTGCAGTAAAATAGTGCTAAAATGTAGTAAAATACAAAAAAATGGAGAGGTAAAATAATTCTTCATATGTAAAGGTACTTACTCATGGAACTCATATTGAGAGACACTCAGGTGAAAATCCGATGTGGTGAACAGTAAAAACCTCTGGCTTTGGTTTCCAGTGTGGATAGATCTTAATAATGGCTCAATCTTTTGTAAGGAGTGTGAGAAATCCTTTTTATTGAATCCCATGTTGAATCGTTACAGGTCCCTGTGCAACGTGTCACGAAGTATCCTCTGCTACTGGCGCGTTTGTACAAAGTAACCCCGGCCCATCTGCCGGGTAGAGAACTTCTGAAGCAGGCACAGCACAAAATTGAGCTGCATTTAGAGCATATGAACTCGGTAAGTAACATTCACTTCAGAAATAATGTGATATTTAATATGCTGCATGTTGCTCAAGGATGATATATTAGGGAATTTGTTTAAATTAATTAAGCGATTTAATTGAAGTTCAAGAATAGCAATTCAAAAACATTGATACTCATTGAATAAAAATCACTAGTATTGTAACGAATAATGAGTAATTTTACTGCATAAAATATAACGGAAGAATGAGAATGTTACACAATTTATTTAATTTTGAGGTCTTAAAATTGATTCATTTCATAATAGTAGTAATTTAAAAGTGTTTAAATTTTTAAAAGAACCGAAATTAAAAATGTTCTTTTGATTTCGTTTGTTCCAGAAATTGGATTGCCATTTCAATTTATTTTCTGTACGTACCAATGACAATATATTCTCAAATTATAAATCTGTCTACCGTTTCTGCTTCAACATTAAATAACTTTAATTTCTCCTTCCACAATTGAATTATGTACATAAATATATTTAGTTACATTTAATGATATTTTTCACAGACACTGTGTTTCCAAAGATGTGAATTATATTAATTAATTACTCTGTTTCGTTATTGTTTCTATTCTGGAAAATTAATCAATAAGTAAATCTCTATGTTTAAAAACTCTAAAACCCCAATAAAAAAATAAGTAAAGAATTTTATTCAATTGTAACATATCTTCTGAAGAAAATGGTTACATAGAAATAAGAAAATTAATTTTAGTTATAGCACTATGTACATATCATATAAAAAGCAAGTTTCTTGCGATCTTCTTAAAAACCTAGTTCGCAGTTTGATGAATAGTTGTTCATGTCAGTAACTTCACTTAATATAAAGGATGTAGTAATGTAATATTGGGCAAATGCGATTTATGTTTGTGCGTAGGGACGACAGTGTCGGTAATGCTATTTTTATTTTGATATTGAACGTCGATTGATTTTTATAGTTAATTAGCAATATTTTAGGTATATTTTATTATAACAGTACTCATTTGTTAAAGAACTTTACTACTGTAATATTATTGAAAATAAAATTTTAAATGCTACAGATAGTATAACAAGCAGATAACAAGCAGTATAACAAGCACATTTGCCCATTTTATAGGGGTGGCATGACATGATTTTGCCTCGTGGAGCAGAAACATTAAATACGTCACTGTTTTAGGGTCCTTTGATCTGAATTGGTGGGATGGTCACTTGTTTGCTTCCGAAGAGTAAGCCTTTCCGAAGAAGGAAGAAGAGTTTCTTCCTCCAAACGGTCATATGTAGTTTATACCTGCTTTTTCGCCTAATATTTATTTTATTACTGTGGTTCCTATCCGCCGATGTCTCAATGACAGAAAAATCAACATTTTCAGAAAGATGTGAAAATGTTGCTCATTATGGTATTTCTTCAAAACATGCTTGTGTTGATTCATAAGTTAATTGCCTTATATTGATGAACCAATATCCACTAGGTTCTGAGTAATTCTGGAAATGAAGTGCTAGAAAGTGACCTATAGCGTGATATCATGTAATATGATAAAGATGTTCTTTATTACGTCAGATGGAGACTGCTGACATCGTGGAGAATTGTCTGGGGGAAATGATAAACTTTAGCTTCGGAACTAGTGGCCCTGAAAGAAATTATGCTCTTACGGAACTAGATAGGTAGTATACCAATAAATCTCTATTTCTATTTCGTCACTAAAATGGATGTGGAAATAATTTCTTTTGCCCTATTGTGACATTCGATTGGAGATTGATTTTTTTTTCAGTCAAAAAGTCAGCAGCTATAGGTTGTTTTGTTATTAACTATAAATTTTGTACTAATAAATTCAAAATATTGTTTAAACATATCATTTTTCGTAACGATATTAAGTTGTTTATTATAAGAACTTTTCAAATACGAAGAAACATGTAATGGACTATTCTTATATCAATGATGATTCATCCCGTAAAAAGTCATCCACATAAGAAGTCTTTCAATAGCATTTCCATAACTTTTTCAAATTTCTTCTTTTTATATTTTCTCCGCTTCGTCATGCCTTAGTCAATAATTAATGTTTAGAATATGCACTCGTAGAAACTCGTTTTTAAGAGATTGGCGTTTTAGTGTGATTTACTATTTCTCCAGCAATTTCTCTAGTTAAACAACTATATCAAGAAATAAAACAATGTTTATGTTCTAATAAAATGAATATTTAAAATACGCTTTGTTTATTAAAAGTTAATTTATTATTCTAACTTATTCTAAAATAATGAATGTTCATTTATTATTTATCTGAATATAGCGTAGTATTTGCTCAACCAAAGTCGATTGAATTTTTACTATAGTTCTGGGAAATCTGTAAAATTGGCATTCACGTCTAGTATTATTTTGCTTATTATTCACTTTCGACGCTTGAAACTAAGTATTTCTTAACTGTCATTTCAAATTGATGCTAATGAATTCAATGAACTACTAAGAGTAAAATATTGTAGCAATGAATTCTGTTGCTAAGAAGAAAAAATTCAGAAATTAAAAAAAACAACGATTTTTCAATTCTATTTGATTTATTTAAGTTAACACACATTTTGCGTATGAAAAAAATATTCGTGCGTTCTTGGAACCGTGTAGCCTACGGTGTAACGAGGTGGCGTATCTTCTAACATGAAGTGATGTGTCCACATAAAGTACGCTAACAGAGTCCCCTTTTTGTGCGAAATGACTAATCTGGAAAAAGTGTTTAGAATGAGATGAATTTCGCGTGCTTTCAATTATAGCGACCGAAACCGTTCAAGTGAAATTTGGTGGGATTTAAAATATCTGAAAAATACATACGTCCTAAAGAACCTAATTTCCCTGTTACTGGATTTAAGAAGTTCTTTGTTTCTAGAAGCAATGCTTTCTTTAAAATGCTTGTACATGAAATTTTCTGTTCGAAATGACGAACACCAGATAAGTCTCACGAGTCATCCAGGATGGATATCAACTCGCGCGTCTCGTAAAACCACACGGTTGACATGATAGAAGGATATCCTAGTAATATTTGTTTACAGACACAATCATGTTACTTATTGAGCACAGAAAGCATTAGGAAGTCAACTGCTCATCAAAAGGCAAAACGAATTAGTACATAATGTACGATTGGAGAACCCCATCAGAATTGATACTTCAAATGCCCCGTACTCACCTTATAAATTACAAATTGGTGTGGAGGTATGCTTGTTCTATCTTGACCATATAAAATTCTTCCAAGTTTCATCTAAGTGAAGGCAAACTATTAGAAATGTTTTCACTTTTAATAGAAAAATTCATAATGAAATCATTTCAAGAAGGTGTATACCAAATCAATAAGATATAAGAAACCTGTACCTGTAGTTCTAGTTCACCACAGAATTACGTTCTTTTTAACTCTGAGGCCGTGATTTGACCTTGTGGAGGCCAGCTCAAGTCAACGGGGTGGGTGGAACAAGAAAACAGCGGTGAAGCTGTGTCGCTTTGTGTCATTCCGTATTAGTCATGGTACGTTGGCCATCAATGCTCTGAACAGGAAAGGAAGTCCCGATGACAGTTTTCGAGTGAATAGGACAGCTTTTACTTTTCGGCAGATCTTAACAATAAGTATTAAATACAAAACAAATATTTTATGGTTTTGGAAGTATAAATTAGATTCACCAAAATAATGATTTCAATATTAATATTGTCATTTCAATATTAATAGCGTCAAAGGTGTGAAATTTTATCCAAATTAATTAGATTATTTTTTCTTTCTGATAAAAGAGTTAAATATTAAATTAGAAACATGTCAATACTTTTGTGCTGTTAATTGTGGCTTCGTTTAAGAATGTAATAACATTGCTTCGATTATCGTATAGAGAAACTGAAATCTAAATGAAAAATTAAAAAAGTTACATTATTGCAAAATTTCCATATGAAAGGCAGTGAAAATAATTATTCGCAGTGACTACCACAGACTATAAACAGTACACACCTGTGAACTAATGATATTTCTATTGTTATTGTGTAGAAAGTGAGAATATTCCCATTGTTGCAGGAGGCAAAGGACGTCACGTCAACAAAACTGTGGAGGAGAATCTCGATTATCAACTTACGTAGGCATAGCGGTGAGACGGACATGCTCGTTATCAAACTTCGAAAGGTAAGAAGGGCGTAACTGCGATTTCACTCGCACCTCGCTAAATACTTGCTCAACGTAACTCGGAGACTTTGTCAATGCTATTACATACACATAACATTGTACTGTTATGTTGCATCATGTAATATAGTGAGTCAGTGTTCTAAATTCGCATATTGAAATCACTGTTTTATCTCTAGTTTTTTTACGGGTGTGTTCTTTTTTACTAAGACATTGAAATTATATCTCCAATTTTTTTTTTCAAAATCTTACAGTATCTCAATGCACATAGTAAATTCCGATTTCATTTGCAAATTTCTGTGTTGGCAGCCTTATCGTGTGACTTGTTGAAATTATAAAAGTCAATGATAAACGCGGATGTGCAATTCACATGAAATCTTTCTCGTGAATTCTTCGAAACAAATTATTTATCAGAATCAATACGTCGGTAGAAAATTGAAAAAAAGTATTTTATTGAAAATTACCAAACAATATGGCCCATATTATTATGCATGATTTCCACATAAATTAAAACCGACATGAAGAGTCCTTAAAATACGTATATCATGTACGAAGGGTAAAATTATGTGACGATAACCTACCTCGAATTCTGGCAGTATGTTTACTAACAACGTTCATCACATGCTCATTTGAAAGTTAATAAATCTCAAAATCGTATCTCTCATGACGCTATCTAGTTTCATAAACGCCATATAGCATATAGCGATCGCTCGCCAGCGATTAATACAGTAAGCTGATAATGGATTCATTTAATCGAAAGAACTTCTAGTTCAGTACGCCTAATAGTCTCTTCGGTACACTTGTACATCAAAAAGAACTTGCTTGTATTTACAATACAATGGAACCTCATTTATCTGTATCACCGGTATATCCGTTTGCTTTATCACCCAAATAGTTTTTTATTAGTGTAATAATAATCAATAATTTAGTACTATGAGTTTTGTAATTAATTCTGTTTACTTAATGTTCTTATATAATTAGTAGTAGTATTCTCTCTACAGTACTTATTATTAATTATCCGTATTTTCAATTATTCATAAAATATATAATACCCGCCAATTCCAGTTAATCCGAATGAACAATGCTTTACATTTGGCAAAAGTTTTTTTTTTGTGTACTGTTGGAGCCGAATTCTATTCAGTTCAATACTTAAAGAAGAACGAGTAGCCGTTCAACATTTTCTTCATTGCTGATTTGTTTTAGTTTGCTGTTCCAGAATTTTCTGCAATTTTACTTTGTCTTCCAATATTCATACCCAAAATCTACCTCATGTTCCTTCAAATATCATTTTTTTCATATCGAAAATTCTTCCTAACACTTTACTTTGTCCAAATAATCCAAGCGAATTACACAAGAAACACGATATATGGGTCTCGTCCGATATAGAGTTATAAAGAAGGGAGGGAGAAGTTTCACACCAAATGGGCCATTCTCCGAAAAGCCGATTGTGACCATAAACGGCTACATGGCAGTGTCATAACTCAATTCAGGGATTGTAGTTTTATTCAGATTCGTGCAAGTTCATGTACGCAGTGACGTGGCGACCTCGCCGCATTCCTGGCAAGACCACAGTCGAGATTCGTTCTTGTCATTCCAAGGCCGACCAACGCGCTTCCGTTTGCGAAATGCGGCTCTCAACCTCCATGTAAAGTCGAAAAAGTGAATCCGTTTCATTTATATGGTCAAAATATAATTTTTTTTACAGTTGATCATATTGATGACATTCTGAATTACGTGGAGAAGAAAGGGGGGGGAGAAATACCTGACGTTTTAAATCTTGAACAAAATTTATAAGTATGCTTCATGACCGAACATAAGACACACAATCAATATAGAAACTAATACCTCGACGATATGATGATTTCAATAATTTTACCTACAAATATGCCAACCCTCACTTCCCGTGGAAAATAAAAAAGTAATTCAGAGGGGAAAATTCTGTTAAGCACATTCCTTGATAAGAACTTGTAAATTACTTGACCTTGGTCAAAATTCTAAGTACATATTTGCAAATTACTTTGAGACATTTGTTTCACATTGACTATATTTTTTACTATTTGTAGGTATAAAAAATTAAATGGAAGGAGATTTATCTAGTTTTTGGTCAATTGGATCAGATAAAAAATAACAAAAATTGAACTATTTCTTTTCGGTACTTACTATTTACAAAATAATGGCCATAATTAAAATACGATGTATTATCCTCAAAACACATTTCAAGTACGTCACAAATATGTGTCCGACAGATCTTGCGTAGTAGTCATTCTTCATATTTTGTCTACAGTTTTCTTATTCGATGATACTTATGCTTGGTGACAGTGTAAAAAATTCCTTTTTTTATAGCGGATTGTATACAAAAGAAGTTATTAAGCAAGTCAGTTCGTATCAAGAGGTCAACATGTGTTTATAATAGTCGAAAAGAAAAACATTTCTACAATAAACAAAAATCCTTTGTCATTATCTTTGAGAAGTAAGTTTGATCCACAGACACAAGCGACAGAGCTTTCTAGAATCCAGGTCGTATCCTTGCCTTGTCCCATTTGATCATTTGTTATATCTGTGCTCGTAATATAACAACAAACATGTTGCCACAGCAGATCGTCTCCTCTTCTTGCCACCCTGTGCACAATGAGTCGTGTAAACAAACGAGCGGAGGACATCGATTCGAACGAAACTGCTGGATTGCACCCTGGCGGATCAGCAGCATAGACGGAAAGAGTTCACATACTCAGATCGCAGCAGTCGTAAAACCCGCTATCGTTCTTATACTATCAACAAAGAAAAATGTTTATTCGAGTTAATCGAGTAAAAAGTATTGAACGGATCACCCAATTACTTTGAAACCAGACACGTAGCAGAGGATCTGGGAGGCTATGCTTCTTCTCCCAACTGTTTGCGAATTATAATGAAAGTTCTGCCAATAAAATACAACTTATTTAAAATTCGTTTCTAATTATGTACGTAGCATAAACAATTGAACGAATTTAAAATATTTTTAGGACTAGGACTTTAAAGTAAACAACTATTTTTGGCGTGTTTTACGCCCCTCCCTCTACTCAAAATTAATTTCTTGCTACGGTTCTTGTGGATAAAGATATTACCTTCAGAAATTAATAATGTAAACATTCCTCAGAAATACTAGTTTTCTTCCAAGTTTCTGTCGGAAAGTGAAGTTGAAGTGTTCCAAGAAAATAACAAACATTCGTTTTCTTTCAACAAACGTTCCGCCAGGAACCATCACTCGCCAGCTTTGATGTCAGTGGCAGTGTAAGCACGTTGTACACTCCTGGATTGGCTGCGTGCTGTGGAGGAAGCGGGAACGTTCGACGAAGACGCGGAATCTGTGGGACGGGAAAGTGGGTTACGCTCTCAGTGCAGCGGTTGCGGACGTGACGCACGCGGGAACGGAGNCCCCCACTCCTCCCCAGCAACCTTAACTACATTTATGCACTAATGCCTGACATTTACCGAGAACATGTCGCAATCGGTTGGGAGGTGACAAAACATAGAAGATAGGATTTTTGGTGTATTATGCCTACCGGGTTCTATAAATTAATATCGTTTCCAATTAATCATATCATAACAATAACAAAAAAATCGTTAATGTATTATACTATTTAAGTTTAGTTAGTTATTTCTAAATTTTTGTTTTAACTATTATTGTTTTCTCCGATGTTTGTATAACCGTTTCTAAACAAGTTTTGGATACGTTTGAACAGTAAGATGTACGAAATGCTTTTGTCTTATAACTTGTATGTTTCTTTCAATAAAAAAATCCATTATTTTAACTGAGAAACCATCAGTTTATGTTCACTATCAATTTTGTCGCTTCTACCTTTCATTAAACGATCAAAAACATTCTGGACGTAAAACATTAGAGTACTGTAGAAACGTTCCGAAAACTAAGAAAATTTCACGCAGTTCAATCTCAGAAACCCAAGAGAAATATGCAATCGGTATATGTTGTCTGAAGTCTTATTTCGTGACTCCACGAACTTGTTTATACTTTTTTGCCATTTTATTTCAATTTCCTCGAATCCTTAATTTTGCAAGATAGAATTTGTGAGAAATCGTGTTTCGCATTAGAGTTCGTGATTCAAAGTAATGGATTATTTGTGTTCACAAGTGATAGTATACAACACTTGATTCCAACTAGTCTAACTTTCCTAGTATGTTTGATGTAGCACAAAGTGAATGTAAGCACAACTTTCTCGTGCCCACAACTCTGGTCGCCCCCCAGCATTAGTGTTAAAATTATCTTCAAAACTTCCGCCTTCCACCCGCACGGGTTGTACACCAAATCATATGACGTCACTAGTGCTTGCACCACGGTTTTTACACACAACCCTTTCCCTCCCTACCCGCCATACCTTTCTTCTCAATCACCATCAAACTTACCACTCACCCCGCTGCGTCATCTACTACGTCACAATCGCCGCTCGCACGTTCCATTTCCGCCTCCCTCGCCGCCGCGAGCGACGTCACACGCACGTCATAACCCCTTCTCCTCGCTGTCTCCATTCCCATGGTTATCGCTTGGAGAGCGAGCGCAGTGAGTGTGTGAGTCGCGCGGCGTGTGAACGCGGTTGTGAAGTCGCTCGTTGCACAGATGGCGTTGGACTTGCTGGATTGGAGCCACGAAGAGACACACTTTTCCATGGAAGGGAAGCTGTTCTACACCAACCCCACGGACGGCAATTGGCGTCGCAGTCGCACCGTCAAACTCAACCCTGTCTCCGCGCTACTCGTCACCAAGGGAAAGGTGAGTGCTTCATAACTATATTCGTACTTATTTGTTTGCAGTACAGTACCCTATTTCACAATAAGGGAGCATTAACTATTTTTATAGATTTAACGAGGGATGTACAGTATTTGACAGTGTTGGAGCTCCCGTATCGGAGCACTTAGTATAGAATGGACCACCCTCCCTATCGGGAGCGATGGTGCGGGAGTCTTCCCATAATTTTAAATGCAAAATGCGTTGTTGTCATTCTGTATTAGCTCTAATCTTGATGTACTGAACTAGTTTCATAAAATAATGTATATTATTCATAACAAGTTTATTTTTCGCCCTTTTCAAACTTGTACAGACTATCATGATGGTGCCAACTTTTGAAATGCGTGCACAGGTCCACTACACCCCTGGTTTAAGCAAAAATTCATGGTGATGTTCAGTCATGCTTAAATTTTGAACATTACAGTAGAAACCATTTTATATTTGTTTCCTTTCGACTGTTCATATACAGTCAAAATTTTGTTTCGCTGATGAATATGATTCACCTCTTTATCTGTTATTGTACGGCGAATGAGTTCAAAAATATTTTCTTTTACTAGTAACTGGAATTGATCTGTTCGTTCCAGTCATCATTAATTCTCCTGAGCTTATCTTACTTCGTTTGAATAAACAAACACTTTCTCCTCAACAACACATGAAAAGAAAAAAACTTGTCAAAACAAAGATGTTTATGAACAGAACATACCAACAATATCGATAAAACGTGTTGTGGATAGATCAATAGAAGGGTCAAGAAAGAATAATGAAGTCAGACAAGCAAAATTCACAAAAAGGTCTCGAGAATTCGACTAATTATTTGAGAAGAAATATAATATTGGTGGTTCTTGAAGTAAATTTCTTAAACATAAATATTTGTATGATTAGAAGTCCTGAAGAGGTATAATAAAATAAACCGATCTTTTGTGGAGTAAACATTTTTTTACTCCTTTACCTAACTTTATTACTTTTTTGTCTTTTTATAAAAGTGGAAGAGAATGTAGTAAAATGTATTCAATGTTCATTAGTATGGAAATAGTGTAATATATTCCAATAAGGTTTTCCCTTTCTAACTTTGTGATCGTGCCTATTCGTGATAATTCTAGTTAATCGTTCTTATAACCACGACTGTTTGAATTTTCGATCAGATTGTTCGTAGGTTTGTTTTAGTAAGTCTGTGCAACCAGACTATCATCACGTTTGCAATGCGACATTTACCGATTGTCTGCTAAATCAAGAAATTGGTTGTATGCCAAGCCTCTCATGGGTTTTTAGAAGCATAATTCCACAATTGTTCGTATTAATTAGAGGAACTATCAGACCTAGAATTTGGAAGGTCAAACCATGTCTGGTTAAGTGTGGTTTAAAACTATCTTCTATAAAGGTTAATTACATTTTTTGTATCGAATTAATTTTTATCATAATATAAAGCAATAATTTATTATGTAATCTGACATTCTTTGATTTAATCCTTATTCTCTTTGTATACACATTTTCGGTGGCAGAAGAGATTTGAATCATTAACGTGAAAACTCGGGTTCATTTTACAAACCAAAACATTACTTATGTTTCTATACTACAGAATATGTTCTTATAGCAGATACCGCTGCCATTTAATAATGTCTTATACAGTTATCACTCTTATGACTTTCTATTGTATTCTCGTCAAATACGAGGAGGAACAGACGTGTTGTACACTAAGCCAATCATTATAGAGCATGTTTTTATCTTATTCACACAGCTTTACTGTCATCTCGTAACCCTAAAGGCATTTCCTCGGAAGTTCGTTACAGTATTGACGTTATTTCGTGTATTAAAAGATCATTTAAATTACTTAAATTGACACATGTAATCTCAATTAATTTTTGATGATAACTTTATATTAGTTGTCAGCATGAAAAAACAAACATGACTCACGAAATTATACGAACATAAATAGACATCCGACAAACCTCGGATACAATGAGTCATCCTCCCCACTCCCTACCACTGGAAAGTTCGTAGCACTAATGCGTAGTCTCGTCCTCTAAGGGTTACAACATCCAAGTCTTCCAGTGGAGAGTCCCTTCTTGATGGTACTGTAAAGTATCATAGAGTATATTCACCTTACATGTGTAGGTTGACTGGCTCACCAAATATTTATGGTTTCATACATGAAGACTGGAATGAATTAAGATGAATTTTCGGTTATAGTATTATTTTAACGTCGACAAAGAAATTTAGTTTAACTTTGGTTCCATGCGTCCACAGAAGGAAAAGGTTATAAATAAACTTTATGGTTGCTTTATAAATGAACTTTAAGAGTATAAACAACTGAGACATTAAAGATGATGAGATGTGAAGGTGTACACAGGTAACACTAGTCTTTGGATAGTCTAACGACGGTTGTTATCGGTGTGTGCAGTGCATTGAACTGAACGGTCCGATAGCTGCCCAATTTGTTGTGCTTGAATGACAAGTTTTCTTCTTCTCTCGTCTTCGACTCAAGTACGCGCGGTCTCATTGCTAACTCGTAGATGTGGCGATATGTTATATCGTATTAGTCTTTCTAATGTTGATGCTTGCGATTGTTTTTACCAGTAGTTTGTAGATATTGGTGCTTAAATGCTCTGAATTCAGAGTTTTGTCGTGCGATGAGTCAAAACCAATTCCGCAAGAAAGATTTCTTTGTTAGTTATGTTATGTGGATTGTAATTGTATTTCTAACTTGTGTATTTTAACTTAACGTATTTTGTGTGATTAATTGTTTGGATATAAGATTCCGTTTGTCACTTATATGAACTCGTATATTCAGTAGAGTATCGACTAAATAATTTGTGAATACCCCAAATGTGAAAGAGATACCTGCGTTGATACACACCCCGGAGTAATTAAACACACAAGAATTACAACCACGAAAACAAAACAAGACAAGAAGGGAAGAGTAAGGAAGCAGCAATCGAAAGTTTACGCTTCCTCTGTGGTAGGAATTTGAAAGCTCCGGACGTTCTGCTTATGGAACGAATAATAAATGTGTTTTTTTAATTTTTCCAAAGAACAAATATTTGCAAAATTAGGTGTTTAGAATTAAATTGTAGATAAACAAATTTATTTTCCTACGAGGTTGCTTAGTTATTTCCGAAAGTTTACACACGTACATTTTGTGTAGTTTTGTGAACAATCTAAAAATATGCAACTTGTACGAAGGAATAATTAAAATACGTACAAATTACACTGTATAAATCGTCGAACGATTATGTTTTCCTTGAGTGATCTAGAAAACATTAACTTGAGTTGATTGTGAATCATTTCTCAATATTTACAGGCCTATGTAAACGTGTTTTGAAACGTTTACGATGTTGTGAAAGTTTTCCATTAGTGTGCTTCGCTAGAAAATAAGTTACAACTATAAATTTTGTGATAATGATAAAACTGTTACCTAAATTTTATTATTATTTTTATTATATAATATACTTGGAATAAGTGACGTTTTATTATAACTGGTTGTGCGGAAGTAAGTAAATGATCATATTATTCATGCATGTGTAGTTTAGTCTTCCTGAAAGCTAACAAGCGAGACCAAT
Source organism: Laupala kohalensis (assembly GCA_002313205.1). Lineage (NCBI taxonomy): Eukaryota > Metazoa > Arthropoda > Insecta > Orthoptera > Trigonidiidae > Laupala > Laupala kohalensis. The sequence continues at coordinate 2,784,628 of NNCF01126744.1, read as the reverse complement.
ATTTTATTTGACATAACAGATTATTTTGTGCTCATTTTCCAGTTTCTTCAGAATACTTTTACGGATAGTTGTTTTAATATATCAAGATTTTGAAAATAACCTCTTATCAAAGAAAAATGTTTCTTTAATACCATAATAAACATATCACGTTGAAAGTCATGTATGTGAATCCACATTAAAGATTATTTGATTTCTTGAAAATGGGGGGAGTATTAAATTGAACCAGTTTTTAAATGTCTCCTTGTTTCTCTTAATTACAATATAATATGACTTACTACCTTACAAAATAATTTCTTTTTTTATAATTTGGGCCTGGAGATGGTCAATATTCTATCGAAAGATCTCTCGCCTAAAAGTTCAATATCAATTTTTACTATTTTCTTAATTTATTTTATACATATCGTATAAGCTCTTTCATTGGAATTTTCTAGAAAACTATTAGTAACTTAATTATTTCGTATAGTACAGGTTTATCTGATAGTGTCTTTAATTTGTTAATTCTGACAAACGAGTACGAAAAGATCGGTTAAAAAACAATATTACTTGGGGCTGCTATCAATTCTTAACCACATTAGGATTTTTTCGCCAGTAGGTTTACGTTTGTAAGGTGCTTGCGTTTCTGGAAAGTTCCGCGTCTGTATAACATTTTCTTCAGCCTGAGGCAATGTGGCAACCGTCCGGTTTATAAGTTGGTCCCGACACAGATGAGATTAACCGAGTTCTTTGACCCGCCAGGACGAGATGCGCAAATAACTTTAATAACATTTTGTTTCCTAAATGAACAAATAACATTTTCACATAAAAATGGCTATATAATTTGAATAAATTGTAAGAACATCTCTTCCGGTTTTCTCTACAAATCATACCTTGAATGATAACCAGTTTATTCTTTACGGTAATTTCTTAGATACTCATTACCGAAGCGAAACTCATGATGCATCCAAAAGTTGACGTAAATTACTTATCATGGAGGTTCATAATGTATATACTAAAACGAATTTAGTTCAACTTTTCTTGATATAAAACGTTTTTTTATGTCAAGGTTCGGTGTTGGTAGTATGTACATTATTGTATAAAGAATATGTAGTCATGATATCCATAATAGTAGGTTAACATTTCAAAACACTCGGCAAAGTTCATTTTTAGGAATTCCGACGTTTTTCTTCAATTATGTGCTTTATATATAAATAATATTTTACTCAGCTCTCGTAAGAATTGTATACTGTTCCATGATTCATATTTATCCTAGAAATATTCCAAGAATTGTCGTAATCAGACATAATGTTAAAGGTTATAATGCAAACTACTCAGGTCACTGGCGAGTGTGTTTGTATTTCTCAGATAAATGGTTTAGCAGGAGCGCTTGACTGATATATAATTTTCCGAACAATCACCCGTCAAGTCAAATATTTTTAAAACATTTCAATACATGCATTAAAACTACTCTTAATGTTAGAACCCTCTGACGATAAAATAAAACCTAATTTTGACTTGTGAGACATCTAGAAAATAGTTTCTTTCAAAGCTATGTACATGCTCGCAGTTTCTGTTTCTGGTGGAGCTGATATTACCTAATATTAACTTTTAAGTAATGGTCTCATATTTTAAATTTGTTGAAATATTTAGATCATGTACTTAAGTTGATAAATTAACAATATTCTATACAGGTAAATGTTTTAAACGTGTCATAAAATATTTAAAGAGCCTCTTCCTGCGTATAATATATTTCCAAAAATGGATCATTGTTCTTTGAATATCATGTGATACATATTTTTAAGTACGTTTAAAATATATCAAATATTAACACTATTATTACTGTTGAATGTTTAAATATTTTTAAAATTGAAAATGTATGGTGGTAGAACGTTAAACTTTGTGAGTATTGGGTTGGTCTGTTGCATTCTCCCTGTAGCAAACAAGAGAAATCGAAGTTGACATCACTTCTCGGAGCTTAATATCCCTGTGACGTATCTCGCGGAGAAAGAGCTGTGAGAATGTGACGAAATCTCGACGTATGGTAGAAGTTGTGCACTTAAATGTAGAACAGTGGTGTTACTTCATTCTGTAAGTACTAATTTTTCCGAAGAAATGTTGAAAATATCAAGATATTTTATAAATAACTTTATATTCCGTTTGATAAAATTTTAACATCTCGTGCAGCAACCTACTCAAGTATCTCCCATGCTTCTGGTATGACGGTAGTTTTGTTTTACGAGAAACTTTCTGCAATGTACTCTCGCTCATTTAAGGCAAGCGGAGTTATTTTATATTTTGATGCAAGGTGAATACACATTGTTTTGCTTGAGTGAACTTTGTGATTTTCTATGTTCTTGTTTCTAAAATTTTCCATTGGTATCTACTGATTAAAAAATATTGATGTTGGTAATTTGGTGGTGTGATCTGTTCACAAGTATATTCTTTTATATGATTTTGTTTCTTTAAACTTATAAACCAATAACTTAATAAAAGAGGTCTGTCACAATCATCAGAACAATAAAAGTTTTGGCAGTGTGTCAACACTCAGGGGAAAATACGAAATGATTTTAATGTTGTTGATTCATGCGTACATTTTAAACACAATATTTTATTATACCACAGCAAAATCACGGAAATAAGTATCACTGAATAAGCAGAAGTTAATACATTCGTTATTATACAAATTAATTTACATACTGATTTAACTTAACAATCAGTATTAAGCTGATATAGGAAGTATTTTATTTACTTCATACTCAATGAATCGTGGAACAACATAAAACTGAAGCTCAACAAAAATAATCATGGAAGAGTGAATTACTTGAACCAATTACATGGGAACCTTAAAACGTGAGGTTTATGTTGTAAAATAGTCAAGATATATAATCAGATGCCGCGAAATTTAACTTCTGCAACTTTTTTAGTATCTTTGGCAATTTTTCTGTATTTATAGTCCGTGACCATTAAATTATTTCTTGTCAATATTATATCATTTTAAAACGAAAGTAACAAAGTTTCTCTCTCAGCTTATAAGGATCTTTTGATTTATTTCATTATTATTTTTGTGACTTCTTATGTAATGTGCAATTTTTAATGAATATGTACAAATTCTTATCGCCGAAAAAACATTCACATTAGTATTCATCGGAAGCTACCGTATCCTTACGACCGTTGTATGAAACGAGGTTAATATTATCCATGACATTTATCGTCTATTTTGATATCACCTCCCCAAAATGAATTTAGATTTATGTGCTCATGCGTTCTTTCCTTCGTCCTCAATTCCTTCATAATCATTCGCCCTCATGTCATTCATGTATCACTCGTCTTGGGGAGACGTGTCGGGAAGGGCAGTATTGAAATCCCGAAACCACTGAGGCATCATCTCATCCATCTCCAAGAGGTCAAGCAGGGGAAAAAGGAGTGAAGGTTCATATGTATTCTATATATACAAATGTGTTTATTTTTTCTTCAGCCATTGGAGGATCTGGCGCTAGACCCTCCTGAGGAACCGCTCATGTTCGCTCGACGCAATGGCAACAGCGGGGGTGGCGTGCGAGAGGCTCAACTGCTGCTAGTCAAAGAGAAAGGCGGCAGATACTCGTTGCTCAGGGTAAGAACATATTCACTGAATTTTTCTTGACTTTCCCTGGTGCTTTAAAGTCATTTCTCATTTCCCATTAAAAACAAATTCGTATCTTGTACTATAAATGGAGCGTGCTAATTAATCCCTCTTCACTACATCATTAAGGTAAAATCTTAGTTTGATGAATGGTGAATGGCGTTTGCTGGTATACATAAATACGAAGCAAATACTTCTCCTCTACTTAGTAGTGCAGATAATGTTTGATTTCTATACATAAAAAGTAGGATCTTTTACTTCGTAATAAAGTATTCGAAGCAGATGCTGAGTAGAAACAGAGTATCTTATTTATAAAAAGTAAGCGGTGAAGGTAATACTTAAAAAAATAGTGGAGTGGATCTTACCTAATGCGATTTTTTGAATTATTACTTCATGCATACGATTCAGAGCAGATACTCGCTTCTACTTAGCATCTGGGTCGCATACTTTACTCTCAAGTAAAATGGTGTTGCTCAGGGATTTCCAACTTGGCTTTAGAGCCAAATTGAAAACGTTGATATGATTCCAGGAAGCACTTTAATGATAGGTTAATTTTCCTAAAATTCTGCTAGTAGACGAGAAGAACATTTATGAAATAATATGCTTATTTTAATTTAAACAAAGGATTAATCATTTTAATGTTTAAAAACTATTTTACTCGTTTACAAAGAGGGGTAAATATTACGTAAAAAATAAACAAACAATTCTATACCAAGAAAAGTTTGTTTTCATGAAATACATTCAACTAAGTAAGTTTATTTGATTTAAAATAAAGATGACAAACATGAATTAACTTAAGACAAACTGAAATTAATACTGTAGTATGAATCCATCTCCAGCTTAGTTATTGCTTATCTAAAAATCAGATGCAGCAAGGAAGAATCTGCAAGTGAATTTCTGTTCTGATTTTTAATGAATTAAATGGAAGAAAAGACACTTTTGTATGAATGCATTTTCCCTAACATGGAACTCATTTTTAGTCCAAATTGTCTTAAGTTTGAATATTTTTCGCTTGTTAGCAGTTTAAAGAAATGAAATGACTTTTCCTGTCTGGTCTCATCGTTCAAGTTATTGGTGTTTCATGTGAAGCCGTGCAGCTTCCTTGAATCGTGATGAATTTGTCTCTTGAATGTGTGTGAATTGAAATCCGAGAAATCTATAGAGTATTGGTCTTTCTCCACCGCTAATTATTGCTCTTGAGAAATAATTAATTTTTTTTCAAAAAACATTTGAAAATTTTTAATGCATTTCGAAATCAATTTACAATTCTCATTACGTCTGATGATTTCCTCCTTGAAGATTCAGGTTTAATGTGTTAGGGTGGTTTGTCATATCTGTTAGGAAAGTTAAACCTTTTAAAAATTCTGGGTTTTGAATTTCTTCTTCTAATTCTGTGATATCGGAAGAAACTAACTTATTTAGGAATTATTTTATGCCTTTCTAGTAGCAAAAAACCGTTCAAGTCACTTTCTTGCACAAAGCCATCCTACATGGTTGTTCAGCTGTAAATCTCCATATTCGGTCCAGCAAAAATTGATTTATTGTTTATGCATAAGGAATTGATTTCCACCTCTTAATATGTAAATAATTTAACCAATGGTTTATTTTTATTATTATGTTTTTATAGCGGGTCACCATTGGAAATCCATGGTATAGATCATGCTACCCCTACTACTTTTTTGAGCACAGAGATCAAACGATTACTAAACTACACCAAGCAGAGTAAAATCACTTGCTTTGTTTTTATGCGTAGCAGCCAGCGCTTTTAAAAGGAGAGAAATGCCTTCTTCAGTACCGAGGTTGCCAAACTCGCTTACTCAAATTGTACGTGATTGTCCATTTGAAATCAATTAGTTTACGGATAAAAATAGAATTCATTAAAGTGGATGTAAAATAATCCTCTGCAGAATGTTTTGAAACTATACTTTTATAAAAATTTATTGTCAAGAAACTTATTTACTACATTTACAATCGTTTGAATTGTTATATAATTTCACTGGGACATATATTTTTGAACGTATAACATAGTTTTCCGTGAATTCTATTTTTCTCCATAAAATAGTTGAATTGAAATGAATATTATGTGTAAAATATTCCAACTTTTCAAATGTCAGAGTTCCTGACGGTCGTTTGACAATACAATGTTCCGAACCCATGCAATAGACGTGACGGGTAAGAATTTATCTTACCAACAAAATACGGTAATATCAATTCTTTCTCAAATTAAAATGTTAAAGTGTCGTGAATTGAAGTTTTACCTTACAATATCACATGCAGGTTAGTATTCTTTGGAAATATTTTGCTCCTTTCTGTCCAGGACGATAATTTGTTATTTTAAAGTTGTTTAATTAACAAATGTTGTCAATACATAGTAAGATTCCCGTAAGTTCTTCTTCATGGTCAGTTTGGAGGAAAATTTGAAAAGAGATGAAGTATAGATTAACGTCAAATCTTTGCACGATTTATGTCAAGGATTTTGACTGTGCGTCATTGTGTTAAGTATTGTGTTGCGAGACTCTTTCTACATGTATGATGATGTATGGTTTTCTTTGGTACGAGTCATAATGTTATTTAAAGCCATGCAAAGTAAAGAGACGAAACAAGTAAAGCTACAACCTTTCCCAATAAAAAAGTCATCTTATTTTTTTAATAAATCGCCCCTGTTATAAATGGAATGTTTTCATTACTATTTTAATTTGGATGTTTCAGAGAGATATGCTTCAACCTATATATTTGAGGTACTAATATGAGTATCTCTAGTACAAAAAAAATAAATAATATAAATTAATTAATACGTTAAGTTTCCATTAATTTAAACATGCTAATTTTATAGTGGAAACAGCATCAGACGGTGTACTGAAAGTTAGTATCGAATGACACCAGTTCCTTGCACGCATTGAGTATAAATTTGATAGTGCGGACTACATAATATTATACATATTGTTTTTGTGCATAACAGAATCGTGTGTTGACCAAGTTCCCTGTTATACACATACGTGCAGTGTTGCTGTTCGATTTGTGTACTGATTCGATTTATAATAGAAAATATCGAACATAGTATGACAGCTCGTCCATTACGAAACAAAGAATGCAGAATGAGTTTCAGGATAAATCAAGTAATAGTATCCATGTGATGCAAGTTGTCACACGTTTAAGTTCTTCCCTACATTTCCGAGTAGGTTGTTTTGTAAAGCTTCTGCAGGAGATGTAATACTCCATTAGAAGTGAGAAACGGAAGTTGATACAAGGAAGAAATGCGTTGCCAATACCCTACAGGAAGCCACACCTCTGGAAAATTAATTATTTATACCATATGTCAATATCGTTTTTCATTGTCTCAGTAATCAAAGAATTGTCCCTAATTAACATAAAAATATCTTGGCTCAAATTCATGGATACTCCATCTATTAAATGGAGACTTGTTATTAATTAAATATTTAAAGACTTGCGAACTTTAACGGACGAATAATAATATTTATTTGTGATAAAAAGTTCTCAACGTTTCGACTTTATGTTGAAGTCGTCGTCAGGTGGTACAAAATACTGTTTGTCCGTTAAAGGTCGTACGTATTTCTTTAATTAATTAGATTATATAGTGGACATTAATTAACACACACCCGATACACGAAATTAAATACTTTCTTGTAAAATAATGGCTGGAAGACTGAATAATAATTCGAGTGTTGAGGTAATTACTCTTTCCGAAAAATGGTCTAAAGTTTCGAAAGGGAAATAGAAATCCATTTCGCGTCCATTGCCCTTTTAAAAAGATACAGTTTCACCCGCACTGTGAGAGAAAATATTCAAAAGAAAGTATGGTATATTTATGTTTATATTTTGTTGCTCAAAAAGTGAATTATCTGTTGTTTTTTTCTAGGATCCACTGGCCCTGGACAAATGTATAGTCTGTTGTGATACCGCCGAAGGAGAAGAATTCTTTGAATTACAAGAACTCACCTCCAAAGAGACATATATATTTAGAGTAAGTATTCATAGAAACAGAGTGGTTAATGAAGAAGTTGTATTATAATTACAATTAATTTGATAGTTCACTGATTTTCTTCCTCTTCCTGAAAAGTGTTTGGATACCAATAACTGATATAATTCTTGACAATTAACATATTCTTCAGTAAATCAAAGTAACTAGAATTCATTTTAAACGGTGGAATTGTTTTTCCTTCAATTTTTGTAATATTAACAAACTGTTCATTTCAATATTTTCTTCCTTTTCCTTCTGTCGTTCACATAGATTGAAAACGAGACTTTTTCTTCCATTAAACCAACTTCTTTCATTTTATTTCATCTTTACTACATATCTCTTCTCCAAACATTGTCAAAACAAGCAATTATTCCAGGAATTAATCTGTCATATCGCTTTCTTATTCAATGATTATCTTCCGTTTGATATCTGATGATCTGACCGCTCATCTTTGAAGTCTCTTACCATGAGATGATGTGTGGTTACTTCTATCATTACTTCTTGTCTATCAGTTTTGTCTCCCTCACTCATGTTTCACTTGCCATTTATTTGACATTAACTCTACTCACATGAAGACTAAGTTCATTGAATAGGACGTACCTCAAATAAATGTGCAGGTACAGTTAATCTTGTTCATGTGTTGGCAGTTTTGAATGCTTTACTGTTTGGAGAAAAATATAACTCGCTTCTATTTTTTTTGTTTTGTTTTTCTAATTGGTATTTTATTACCATTCAATAAAATATCATCCCAATTTCCGCTTCTTTTTTGCGGTTAAATTAAACGTTGGGTATTTTTCGTCAGTCATATTGAACAGCAATAAATGTTCTAATATTGTAAATGTCTTTAGTGTCATGATAAATTTAACAAATTAGTCGATATTTTATTAATACTTCGTTTACTGAATTATAACAAAGACAAAATGTTAACAAAGAGTTCGAATGCTCCCTCAGCAGACAATGAACTGTATTTTTATATTGAGTTACTGTACACTGGATTAAAATGTTTTCGTAATTGGGTCTATGGCATATTAAGTAGTTTATATGGAATATTAAATAGTTCATTTCTCATGACGTGTGGAAACCTCTGTATAATATATCTCTAAAGAATGAGTGAAACCGGGCGATACGCTTGTGGTAATGCTAATGAACATAGGGTGTTCCGTGTATTCGTCATGTGTCACGGTTATGAAGAATTAGAACAAGCACACCCGTGGGGCAAGTGTTAGTGCGCCGCCACTCTACCCCTTTTGGCGACGGCGGTTCTAACTAGGGTTTATTGCAGAATCCTGCCAAAAGGAAAATATCCTTTACATAGAACCATTCATAAACAAAGCGCATACCTGATACTTCTGATTCCTATTATTTTCAATTCATGTTTTCAATTTTAGTTTATGTGAATTCGTCCTAGCTTTTATTTCATTTTGCCTCTATGATTATTATTACGCCTATTATTCATTCAGAGGATTGTCCGCCTAACGCCTCCCTACGTATCTCTTGCAGGCACATAAGTAAGCTTGATGTTGGAAAATGGTCAAATATTGTATGAACGTTCTGTGAGATTTGAGACTCTTGCACACACGAAATGTTTGTTTAAATTTTATTAATATTCCATTAGATGTGCAAATATATATTAAAGACAATCATTTTAAGATCACATGAGATAAAATACGAATACCAACTATATCATATCAATACAAATTTTGAAGTAAAAATAAGCGAATATCAAATTTACCAAATGTTGATATACCAGTGATATACAGTTGATATACCAGTTGATTTGTCGTGAAATTCACATGTCAAATTTTACAAAACATTGATAATTGCGTAGGTTTATATTAAAATTCTAAATCTGCCATATATGTGAATCGGCATTCCTACTATCATGCAGTACGTCTTTACATTCTGACGTTAGAGTGTAAACTATTCTTTGTCAAGAGTAAGGTACTGGAGGCGTGTTTTTTTACTTTCCAATTACACAGTGTGTAAGGGAAGCATTCTAATTGGTCGAAAAATTTTGAGATCTCTTCGGATCTCTTCGGATCTCTTCGGATCTTTGCCTATTGAGTCCAGGGGAGTCTATTTTCAAATTTGGGCGATGATGTCCAATGTCGTATGTATGTTAAGAATTTTGTCGCCCCGATAACACGAGCAAATTGATGTATCGAAACTAAACTTGAAATTTGAAGCCTATTTCTGGATAGATCATTCTGACTTCATTTACACACTACGCTCCACTTCCGTTTTTTTAATATTCAAAAGTTAAAAGATATGTATAGAAGCATTTTGATTGGTCAGTTAATTCTGCGTACAGATTGCTAAACCGCATTCCTGTACGTCACACCGTTTTTGAGATGCAGCGAAAAGTTATTACGCAAAAAAGGAGTATCTTGGAAGCCTTTTTTTAAAATATGCTAATATGGTGATTCCAAAAATGTTTATGTGGAAGATAATTCATGCAATCTATACTTGAATATGTATTGTTTTTTATAATACCAGGTACTTTGATGATAAATATTTTGCAACCGATTGATCTTTAAAAAATGTTTCTTGTTTAATAATTATAATATATTATTTTTTCGATTTGTTTTTTATTAATCTTTTAGTGTTATGTAGGGTGGTTAATGCCATGAGTTTGTTTTATGAATTGTAATTGGAAAGTTGAGTGGGGTACACTCCAGATTTTTATATTTCTTTCTAATGTGTATTTCTCATTTTTCAGGGTGAGGATTGTGAGCGGACACGAGCGTGGTACCGGATGCTGCAGTTCCAGTCCCAAGGTCTTGGTGCGTGGCGAAGACGACGTAACGCCCTCGCGAACATCATGATCAACGGCATGCAGACGCGCAGTTAGCCCTCGCAAACCAGTCTGCCCTACGTCCCACATCGCATTTGAATTTCTCTCAGGCGCTCAGGAACTCGTCAGCGAAGACGCGTGTCGTGATCAGCCCTTAAAAGGTGTTATTAACCCTTCGCATCTATTTCGCGGGTGAACTGAATAATGCACCTCTGTCTCACAGAAATTCTTCTTACTTTTCGGGGGATGGTCTAGACTCTTCGACGTCAAACCCAAACAACCTCTTGCTGGTCGGTTCAGAAAACTGTGATATGAAGGAAATGGATGAATAGGATTGCATTTATAAATTGTCGGGAAGAAAGCGGTGTGTTTTTCTCCGAGTGTAGCTCTGACCGTTGGTAGTTTAACCAAAGTCGAATACCTTATGGGTATTTTGGGAGTGTCTTTGCTTTTCAATTTTCCGGGAAGCTCTTTGTCGACAAAGAGTTCTCTTCCCTTCTATTTGAGCACGATAAGGTTGTGGCTGTATGTTTCTTTTCTCATAATATTTTACCAAAGGTTGGCAAAATGATTTGGTGTTTCCTAAGAGTTTAAATAATCCTTGGGAAAGAGGAAACAGCTCGTGGTTGTGGGGTTATGACAGTTCGATGACGTCATGAGATTGTGTGAAGTGGGTGGGCCCTACGAACTGAGAGTCAAACCATTCAATGATGCAGAACTGCAATATTTTTATAACGAACTGTACAGTGTGTGTATAATAGGATATACATGGTATTATTAAAAAAAATGTGACATTAAATGTGTATTTATACATGTAAATAGTTGTAAGAAGAAAACCTGATAACTATGTTCCATTTTCGTGTGGTTTAAAATAAATTTAGAAATTATCATTTTATGTTTTATTCTCAGGATATTTCTTCAACATTTTATTAATATACCCAAAATTCAATTGTTAAACAAAAATTAGTTAAGTTATATTTTAAACATAGCAGAGGGGATTTAAAAAGTTTCTGTAGTATTTCATCAGTAAAAGAAAGTCATTATTTTAAAACGTGTTTTTCTTTCAATTTGTTACTGTAGTTTGTTTTTTTATACTGTATTGTATTTCATGTACAAAAGAATCATGTTGTTACTTATGTAATACTTGCCGATTATAAGGCGTGGCATGGATTTTTTCTTAGACTTATTTTCTTTTGCTCACGAAAAAAAAATCTATCTATATTGTAAGATCAAAATGCTTTTACCTCCTAGTTTTTAAAAGCGTGTACAGCATACTAATTTTTCAAATTCATAATAATACAAATTTAATATGTAACTTGACTGTTTACACTACATATCGCGGGAGGCGTGCACGCCACGGTGGAATTTTCGCTTCCGAGGCATGACACGGCTGCACCATTTCATTTAAATTTCTGTGAAATCTAAACTATTCAACGAAATTTTACAATTTAAATGATTTTTTATACCTTTCTCATTGCACACTACAATTAATCCCGTAAATTTGATGATTGCTTTTTTACTTTCTCATGTACATAGTATATGGAAAGTTTTGTAATCCTGAAAAAAATTCGAAAGAGATTTCGACGGAAATATCAGTTTTGGCGATCCCTGATTCTGAAAAACTAGTTTTTGGCATAACGTCCGTCTGTGCGCAGCGATTCTTAGATGAATCAATTTAATTCACATTTCGTATTTACGGAAGAATTTACTTGTTGTCGATGCACGTGCTCTAATTTTCTTTACTCTAAAACAAAGGGTACTTTTGAATGTACTATTTTGAATGTTTCTCAAAAAGGGTTCCAACGATTTTGCTTAAATTTGCTGTACGTTAGGTACAATTAGTATGCATTACATTTACATTAGTGGTATTTCGAAAGTTTGATATACACGCAGTAAAATAGTTTCTGTCTGCTACATTTACACATTAGATTACTGTTTCAAGAAGCTTCAATAATATTTAGCATTGTAAATGGACCAAGCAGACGTAGAATACACTTTTTGTAAACTGAAATGAAAGATTTGATAATGATAAAATACATAGGACAGCAAACGCACTGCAGATACGAAAATACATCAATTTGTGTCTACAACGAAATTACATTTACATAACACTTTTACGATATTTATAAGACTGATATGTTGCTATATTTTTTTGAAATAATATTCTGAATATTTATTTTACTTTCAAATTTTAAAAAAAAACAGCAATTAGTTCATCTAGCGACTTTGAGCATGATTAGAGCACTAGAAGACGACCAAAATATAGAGGACCACACCAGAAATGATCCTTTCACTATAGAATTTTTTCTCACAAGCTGAAACGGAGAAACTTATATAAGAAAGTATGTGCAAAGGTTTTACATCAGAAGTTTCGTTTTTAACTTACTCTCTTAATTGAAGTATTTTAACATTTCTATTTTCAATAACTTTTTATCCATAATTTAGGTTAATTTTTCTAGATAAACATATGCTGTCGTGGAATTTTCTGTAGAACTCTTTGAGACGAACAATATTGCCTTTAATAGTTGTCACCTTTCCCTAACCGTTTAGGCAGAGTAAGCAAATATCTCTCTTTTTCCCGATTTTATCGACATTTATTGTCAAAACACATTTTTCTCTTGCTTGTCATTCTAAAAATGAAAGTTCTTGTGTCTAGGATGATCATAGACTATCTCCTTGCTGCATTTCATTACGATCGGTAAAGTGGTCTAGTCGTGATCACGTACGAAACAGACAGACACACTTTCGCGTTACTCATTTATATTGAATTGAAAAGGGCTTTATTTGCTTTTAACAAACGGGGTTGAAGGTCCGTTCGCCTGTGATTTGGTTCCTTATTTGCCGTGGGCTGTGCTCACAATATCCTGGTATTCACCCTTAAGGAACTTGTCACTTACACCATCCGCACATTGTCATAATTGTGTATGATCTGCTTACATTCTACTGTTAACGAAACAAGGTAAAATTTATTTTGTGTAATTTACCACAAATATGAATATAATAGAATTTAATCTTATGGCAACTGGTGTGTTCGTTAAGCACCGTAAGAAACCTTGGATAACCCAACGGTCAGGATAAGGAAAATGTATATACATATCATTACGTATATACTAGGGTGACCGTAGTGATAATGGGGAATTTTTTTCTCCGAATTTTGTTAATGGCAACCCCACAAAATGATCAGCCTTTACAAATAATTCTAAAAATACGTTTTCAAATTCCTAATTAAAAACGCAATTTTAATGCTGATAGACCTTTCGGTTACAAGTCGAATACATTCAAAGAAATCCACTTTTTGTTTTTGAGGTTGGTCTAACTTGGTGTCATTTTATTTTTGCGTAAAAGTACCTAGCAAAAGGTCAAGGTTAAATAAAAGAAAAGCTTACCAGTATGAAAACGTCCCTCTTGAATTTGACAGTCAAATTTCACAAGTTTTGTGCGTCTGTGTGTGTTTCTCTTTCTTCGGCTCGTGCTAATTTCAGATCAACTCCAATCATAGAACCTGGACGACCCTTCTGTTTCAAGAAAAAAATCTTGTCTTCTGATGTAATCATGGTTAAGGCATCTTGATGGGCTATATCAAAGAGATCATCCATCTTTGCGGCAAATTCTTTGATTTTTTTTCTGTCCTTTTGAAGACTTCTCCACTCTATGTGAAGTTTCTCTAATTTAGTAATTGCATTTTTTTCATGTTTTGTTGGAATTCGAGCTTTTTTCCAAAAAAAAACAAGTACTTCTCGGATGGTGTCTTGCTGATTCTTTGATATTTAATTTCACTGTACGTAAATTGTAGAGCATAGTAGCCAAAACTTGACGATTTGAGGGTAATTTATAACCGGTTATCTGATGATCCGATTAGCCCACAATAAATATTCTATCTTTGGATCTGTTTCTAATGCTTGACGTGGATGCCATTTCAAGAGGCACTCGTAATTCTTTGATGTTAACTACTCAAAGGCTCTTTTGGAACTGAAAAAAGAAGAAAGGTAAAAAAATGTCTCCCAGTGAACCTTGAACATTTGAACAATGAACCCCCAGTCCATCAATCATAATGGAAATCCCAAGAGATCCCTATTCTTAATTAGATAACTATAACTACCTGCGAAGGGCCTAACTGGTTTAAAATAGCATAAGAACCTTCACTAATTTGAAAAAAAATTACAAACAAACGGTCTCCTTGAATCTAAAATAGATTTGATATCATGTTGTATTACAAAAAAATGCGAAACCGGAGGAATGTTATGTAACTTAACGCATTATTCTCATAATACGCTAAGTTCGTTCCTGGAGGTACCAAGTCACGTTTTTTGAGGACAAAGGCTGGTATAGCTCCAATTGAGTACAAGTAACGGTAAATATGTACCGAGTATAAAATATGTAGAACAATATTATCTTTCATTTGATACATCACTGGATAAGAATAGCTTGGAGATATGGCTCAGAAACTCAGCCAAATGGCAAAAAATGGAGATTTTCGAAACTTTGAGTGCCTAGCGGCACGGGTTAACATGCTCCAATCGTGCTCAAACTTTGGCTATCTAAAAATCTGCAAAAGCTGATATTGTGTGGTGTTGCCATTAACAAAATTCCAACATCGATTTCTTACGGTTACACTAGTAAATACACATATAAACAGATTTACAGATTACCAGTACTCTATATCTAAGTACTATACACATCCACATATTACACATCAGTAAATATTTACGTATAAGTAAATATTGTTCTTGGTTTTTTGTACAAACTATATGTCCTCCTTTTCCTCTTTTTTTCCTTTGTCATCTACCAGAATTAAGGGACCTTTAACAGAATTAAGAATCATCCTCTTCCACTACTACTTATTCGACAATTCTTTTATCTCTCCTATCTCTATTTATATGTATGTATCACTAACTCATCGATATATTAGTATGGATGTATGTGGCGCTTCGCAACGTAGCTTCTGAGAGTTCCAAACTTTTACAGAATCTCAGTTACCATAAGTGAAAACTAATAAAAGAATCTATAAAAATACTTCTATGCTACTAGATTAACATACTTATTCAGAGATGTAATAAAATTCTCGTTGATCGTAATTAGTTTATTTTTGTGAGAATAATTTGTTTTTAAACGATACTAACTGCAGAATGTATAGATGCAGAATAGGAAAACCGAGAAGGGAATACGTTTTTACTAAGCAAATTACGAAAATTCTCTTTCAGGGCCAAATGTGCAAACACTGATGCACATTTGTAGATATTTATGTACGTTTAAAGTGTTCTTAACGGTTCTTATCTTAAAATTAATACTTTATTCATTTTTAATATTTAAATATTAAAGTTTTCTTATTTATGTACCCATATTTTAGTAATTAAAGTCAAGAACATTTTGTGATAATTATTTTAAATAATATTGTTAATTTAAATTTCCTCCGATCATATATTATTGGGACTAAACAATATTTTTTGCTTCAGAGAGATTATATTCTGGATGATACCAGTGTCACCGGACACGCTGGTGACTCGACCGAATTTTTGTTTACTCTTAGTAGAGTCAACTGGATGTTTCGCAAATACGTTGTTTCCGTGACAAGATTTCTTTTTAAGCTTTTCTTCCTTAATTTTTTTCTGATGTCATTTACTTTATAGTGCACAGCAGTAAGCACATAAACCTTTACGGGCTGTGAAGAACACCTTTATTTTATTTTCATTATGCAATGATGTGAGAATCTGATGCCGACAGTTACATTTTATCACTCGTTTAAAGTTGAGAACAGGGATAGACTAACCCGGGATAGAGCTACAGAAAAAATGTACCTAACAGTGTCAAGATGGAGAAATTTTGTAAACATTGTTGTACGATGATAAACTGAACGACACTGGGGAAATATTTTCATAAATTAGAAATTTCATTGCTTCGTAGAAGTAAACCGCTCCCAACGGTAAGTTGAAGCATATTAGATTACAAATTTGGGTGGACCCGGATCTGGACAGAGTCCAGCACGTAGGTCTAAAAGGCCCTTTGTACCCCTTAATGCAGAAGGGTCTGCAGACGGACATCAAGGAGCGGATCATAACCTTCCTGATATCCTCTATGTTCGGGAAAAATAAACCTAGGTAACGGAATCTGATTTGGGCAAAAGCTTAATACGAACATTGTATATACGCAGAGGTCTTCTTCTCAATGCCGCATCTCCTTCACATTGGATCCTGATTGATACCCATGATGTGTAGATGTCTCCGTAGCGTATTGCAGCCTGTTAAAAGTCCTAAAACTTTCCTGATAAGTTGAAACAATGCAAATTTAAAAACGTGAACAATATTTTCTCACAAAGGTTACTAACTGTCAATACATAAATTATTGCCCCTTTTATGCCATTAGTTGCAGCGAAATCAGAAGAGGTTACAGTTCTACAAAACTTGGAGATTATTACAGACGTTTTATTCAGATGAAACATTCCTACTACAATTTCTTTCCTTCTATGTCTGTGTTTCATTTCCATTATGTAAAGCATCATTCCTTGACCTATAACTACAGCAGGTCTTGGAGTTACGGCTGGAGTGCGAACTTCGTTAACAGTCTCGGGTAAATTCACTAATAAGTGAACTTCAAAACATATTCTTCTTCCGCCTGTCCTGTTAGTCATTCGAATCACAATTACTTTTTACCTTGTCTTACTTTTTACTTTACTTTTCCACTACTTGCTGAAATTCTTTCAAAATAATCCTAATGAATTAAAAACCTTAAAGATGTTACCTTGAATTTATTTCTCTCAATTTCAAATTATTAACGTTTTAAACTGTATCATTGTGGTGTGACCTTTAGAAACTGCTCCATAATTTCTTGCTTTCAGTGCCCGCAGGTTAAGATGTCCCGCAGTTTTCCCGCAGAATTGGTTACGAATGTACTTATTTTATTGCAGCCTAAATCAACAAGGAGATCTTTGAAGAGGAAAAAATTAATAAATATTGGATATAATTGATTAATTATGTTATATAAATTAGTATATACTAATTAGTAAAACTAAAATTTATAAGAGAAATATATTCAATCATCTTATAGTATAAATAATAATAATACTTCAATACAAAAATGTACCGTACTGTCATTGAACGTCGATGCCTGACAACTGACTCAAGCCTTGAAACCAAGTGTACTAATACCTGTTATCTGGCACTTCATTTAACGTGGTAAATCATTATTGTATATGCTTTGTGATGAAATACTTTTCTTTAGTTCTAACTGTGAATGGAGCGAGTGGAAATGCACGCAGCTATTTTCCCTTTTACGCTTTCTGAGAGCATGCAAGACCTTTTTGTCTCGACATACAGTGACATACTCCATATTAAATAAATTAAAATACACCAGAATTGCAAGAAGTATTTTTGGCAGCTGAAATTAACTTCAACATTTTCTTATAAATGACAAAACTTGTGACACAAGCTGCATTTATTGCACGAGAATATTGAAGCGTGTTGGCTATTCGGATTATGTGTTAGGGAATGAAAAAACTTGAAACATCTGGTTTTAGTTTCAAAAATATTTTTAAACTAAAATAGAAATGAAATGATAAATATAATGCTCATTATATTTTCGCAAAACTAAAATTATTTATCGCGAAACATAATTGCTAATTTATAGTTTAATTTGTTATAATACCAATGTATTTCTTAGGATAATCAACATAGAGTTCACGTATAAATGAGAAGGCTCATTTTTGTCTTATACACGAGAAGACAAGAGAAGAAACTAGCACCACAATTACCGCACAATAAGAGGAGATAAAAGTTCGTCTTATCTACTTTCTCAAATAAAGTGCTTGCGCGAGGTACTTAGCTTAGTGAGTAACATTATGTAAACTCAGAATAATGATAACTAATACTACTGATTATTTAAGCGTTTTATCTTTGTAGAAATGCGTCAAAACGGAAGACGCCCGTAGGGAATTTGTAAACCACGAGATAGAAATCTACATCAGCGTAGAATTTTTACAAAATAGATTAGAGTCAGCATCAAAGAGCATCGCATGGCAAAGTGATGTGGAAGATGGCAAATCTTTCATGAACAAGAGGATGTGACCTAAATTTGTACCTTGAGGAACTCTGGAAATAAGAGACATAGCTTTTAAATATAATGCAATAGTGTTGATTTTTATGATAGGAAGATTCAGTCATTAATTATTTTCAAGTAGTTAGCCACTTATGTGGTATGGTAAAAATACCATGCGAGTGCAATTTCGAAAGAATAATTTTGTGATATTTGACATTGAATGCAGTAGATTGAATGACAAAAATTCCTTGATGATTTTCGTCGAGAGAAAAGGTAATCCATTTCATAATATTGTCTGCGGGAGCTCAAGAGCTTATTTATGAATCCACAAAGAGTTTATAAGGGTTATTAAGCGTTAATTATTTGGGAGTAAACTCGTTTGGTTCATTCCTGCGTATTGATGTAATAGTTTGAAAGAACATAGTGGGGGATCATAGAGGAACCAATAGGTGCGATATCTAGCGGTTATTCCCAGTACTACATCATGAATAAGTCAAGAAAGCTCCTGAAGATAGCGCAGCGAACTTACAATGTTATTTCCTTCACAAATTCTTAACTACTTAGTATCTTTCGGAGAATACGTTGTTACAACAAATAAAATAAGTTTTTCTAATCAACGTGCATTTATAATTTTTCTAATTTCACTCATGTTTATGAATAATTTGATAGTATTAAAGAAATAAAAAATTGAGAAGCCGGCACTTCAAAATTTGAGTGATTTTTTGTTCCGAGTTTACCAAAAGTGAGTGGTAGCTATCTTGTTCATGTTTTGGTGCTTTAACATTGTTATATTTATGAAGAAATTATACGTAGTCCACGAATTGTCTTAGAAAGTGAGATTATATGAAGTATCTTAAACAATACGGTAAGGGTAATATAAGTAACAGAAACAATAATAATAATAGCTAGGTAGTATCCGTTCTAACATATACATTCGGAGTTGTTAATTGTTCCCACACAGTTCTGGACAACACCAACAGAAAAATGCGCACTATCATGACAAAATTTTGAAGACACCATGCCTTTACCTGCCGATGTCAGAAGGGGGAAGGGGTTGACGTAGCAAATCTTTGTCATTCTCAGATTACAAAACTAAGAAATTATTTCAAGAGTAGTCACAACCCTCTTAATCAGTTACTTGTTCGTATAGATAAAGATTACACTGCCCTAAAGTTGCCGAAAAATTTTGAACTACCAATGAATGATAAAAAAAATCCTATGGTTCAATATGGCTTGCTTAATCCTTGTATGGACAATTCCCAAATTATCTGCAGGATGCCAATGTTGACAAAGAAGAATCGACATTATGGCTATAACACGACCAAGTCCATGCAGAGATTGAAGGGTTTACGTGTGCTATACAGGATCAAGCAATACCAACTAGATATTACAGAAAAGAAATTATGCATGAGAACGTCGATGGATTATGTAGAGCATGCCACACCTGCAATGAAACAATCCATCACATTATTTCGGGTTGCCAAGTACTCGCCCCTCTAGACTACACCTGCAAACATAATCAAGTGGCCAAAATAATTCACCAACAGCTAGTTAAAAACTTTAACTTGGTTGAAAAAGTTACGCCCTATTATAAATTCGATCCACCACCTGTCTTGGAAAATAGAAATGTCACTTTGTACTGGGATAAGCAAATCATTACAGACAGAACAGTAGATCATAACAAGCCATATATATAGTATTAATAGACAAATCTAAAAGAAAAACTTTTATTATTGATATAGCTGTTCCTTCCACTAACAATTTAAAAAAGACAGAACAAACAAAAATTCAAAAATATAAGGCCCTTAAGATAGAAATTCAAAAGAATTGGGAAAAAATGAAGTATTAATTATTCCCCTAATAATTTCAGCAACTGGAGTCATTTCCAAAACACAGAAATGGCATCTTGCAAAATTGTCAATGACCAGAAATGTACTGCCATAAATGCAGAATTCGGTTATATTACAAACATGTCGCCTAACAAGGAAATTTCTTAGTCTCGACTAAGACTAAATTTTACTTCCGGCTTGGCGTATACGTCCGCCCCAACTACCTGTTCGAACAGAGAAAAAACAAATGCACGACATAATAATAATAATAATAATAATAATAATAATAATAGTAATGATAATGCTGAGGCGAAAAAAACCGAAAATAATAATTATACATGTGACTTATAATATAGTGCAGATAGATTAATGTGTAATATAATCAATTAATCATGAGAAATACAAGTACTAAACACTTCGCGAATTATCCAGATTTCTTCTTCATTTTTTCTTTATTTTAATGACGATAAATTATAGTATGCGGAAAGAAACAACACAACAGGATAATACGTTTTGAAGGATCAAGACAGTGCAGCACTTTGTGGCAAAATTATGTTAAAACTCTTCTATGTAATATAATGACGTCTTTTAAGTAAAAGAAACAAAACCCGACGAAAATTTTATGTTAATAAGTGTTACTAACGGCTTGAATGTTATTGTAAGAACAGAAATCTTTAGTTTATTTCATTTTAATTAGATGTACAGATTCGAAACGAAAATAAATGTTTACAACATTATCGTTATCCGTAGAATTGACTTATCCGCGAGTGTCGCACCACCTCATTTCGCGGATAACCGGAAGTTTTCTATTCATCGAATCTGCACATATTATATTATATATTATTATAATCGGTGTGTATATAACACAATTCAAAGACATCGGTGGCGTAATGGGAGCGTATTCCCTCTCGTAGTACTGATGAGTGGGAGTGCGGATTTGATCTCCGTTTAACTGAACTGGAAAGATTTTACTTGTGGATTCTCGCACCTGCTCCACGCCAATTTCGGTTTGGTACTCTTCCTTAGAGCCATGTAGCAACTACGTCGATATGCGTTGCGGACAACTCACCATCACCGAAGAATATGAAAATGTTCTTTCCCCAATGTCTCTTCTTCCCGATTATTCCAACCAGAAATTGTAGTCAAGTTGTTTTGATAAAGTGAACGGTGGCACGACAAAAAATGATTTTCAGACGTGTTCGATATGTTAAGCTTAATTAAAAATCTTTAATGTCTATCTAATGAACGTGAAACTAAATCAGAAGAAAAAAATTCTACGAATTGTTTGAGGATTGAAAATTGTTTTGACTTCTTCGTACTGTGACAAGTTAGAGCTAAAAAGCTTTGATCATCGATTTGCCAAAATAGGCGGTGAAAGAGCGGCGCGTTGTGTAATGTCTATTGCGAACACCGTCCATCTCAGGTGACATCGTTTCAAACCTACTTTTCCTAGAAGGATTATTTGGAATGATCAAAGCGGTGTGGCCGATTTTTCTCGCGGTTGTACCGTTTCACCTCAATCTCTGTATCACATTCAAGAAATACCTCCAAAGCTAATTTTATTAAATATATTCTGGATTCATTCTCAAACAGTTTGTACTTTTCGGTAGAACTATTAATATTATAAAACGTAAAATGATCATATAGTCGATTTTACTCCAGGAAACCTATTTTCACTTTTTAACTCTGAAGTTTTTATGAACGTACTTTGAAATTTTCTCTCTCTTATTTTATTCTCAAAATACGTTATTTCGTTGTTCACTAGATGTGGAAGATTTTGAATTTGTCCGATCTGCAGTACAAATAAGCAAAATAAAAGAGCTCAAAAATGTTGTTTCATTTTTCATATATTTTCGTGTAGTTAATAATTTTATAAAATTACGCTTCTATTTTTTTTTATGGGGCTTTAGGGCTCGTCACGCTTCTATTGGGAACATTAAGAAAATGTGTGACGAAACAATTGCTTTTAATTACTTTCCTTCTTTCCTATTGTAAGTGGATTGGTTGGTATATCTCAGAAATGAATTCGTTTCCATATTTAAAAGTCCCATAAATAAAATCGAGTTTAGCTTTTCTGTGCATGGATGAGTTCATTAAATGTCAGCAAATTTTACTCAAATTTCTTCGAAAATACAGCAATTTGTGGCAAAAATTATGTTACTAGGCGGGAAACCTATTATTACCAGAATTAACCTACATTTCAACATATCATAAACCCACTAAACGATTCATTGCCAACAGAACAATGATAATTTCGTCAAAGCACGTCTTTACAATTAACTCGATTAGAACTCCATCTCAAAAAGTGCGCGCTGCGCTCTCAAGCACGATTCGTGACGCAAACTAAAATTCCCGAGTTGTGATTGGTCGAGAGACACGCATGCGCAATGGAGCTCGTGTGGAGACTCTCGTGTCTGCCATCATTTGTTCCTCAGTCCGGTCATGCTAGCGGACCGTGTCGGACTGTGGAACGAGTCGAGCCGGCGAACATTTCCAGCGCAAGACGTACAACGTGGAGTGCAGACCCTGATATTGACGGTGAGTGGCGTGGCGATGTGAAAGGTGTATCCGAATTGTAGAACGGTGGGAGTTAACATTGAATTCAGATGACGAAGAATAGAATGGATTTTGAGGTAGGTGTGTAGACTTGTTGGTTTCCAGTCTTATCAAATTATTGTTTTCCTTATTCGAAAGCGTTTCACGCTATATTGTGCGATTAGGTATATTACTGTGCTCAATATAAATAGTTCAAGAGGTTTATAATTTTTTTTCTATAACTCTGATTAAATTTTAATATTTGTTATTTTCCTGGGCCCCTTCCTACAATATATCAAATCCATACAATTGAAATAACCTAAAATATTTGTTCTAAGTTCTAAAAAAATGTTCTGAGATATGTATCACGGACTAAATAGCGAACATTATACATTCTATTCAAAGTAAATTTTAAAAAAAACGGTTTTTTCAATTTTTTCTTAGCGCTTTGAAGTGTGCGTATTTTTCTCATAGAACAGCAATTTTTCAAGGTTCTTAAAACTACAGTTAATCAGAGAAAAAAAACTTCTAAATCAGTAGTGTATTATTCTGTAGAGCAATTTAGAACGCACGTTACGATATCAGCTCGTGGTGGAACATATCCCGGTAGATAACAAAATTAACCTGTATACGTTCCTTAGACAATTACATTAAGTGTGTTTACAACTCTTATGGGTGCTGATAAGAGGTAGCTGTAAAATGGAGCATTTTGTAGTTTTACCACAAGCTCTACAGTGTTTTTGTTCGTGTACAGTTGTTTTGTATCCACAAAGCAAGGTAATAAATATTAAGATAATTTTAATATTAATTTTTTAAGTTCATTTCTTTACATATTAATTTTCTGTTTTAATTTTTTATTGGTTGATGCAGATGTGCCTTTTATTTGACGTGATAAGAGTAAATTGTTGGGTTAAGAGGATGTAGGTGTTATGTTCAATTTAATATTTTGCGTTGTTATACAAAGTACGTCGTTTTGTATACAATTTATATTATAAGATAGATGTAAATTATTAACGTTCGGTGTCATTTCCCAAGTTCCGAGATAGACTTACAGCTTTACTCTGTATTTTGTGTTGGGGTAGTATTGAATAATTTTTGGAAGTGATTTATTGTAGTTAGTGTCTTCTTCCCGATTATTTCAACCAGAAATTGTAGTCAAGTGGTTTGATAACGTGAACGGTGAAGTTTTACTGAGTTATTTGCTGATGATAAAAATTGGCATCCTGTAGAGGAACTTTACTTTTGTTCTAGGGCACTTTTACATCTCGTTACGAGTCTAAACAGTAAGATAAGAAAAATATTACAATTTTGGATAATAAAATATAATTCAAGGTTTTAGGATTTAAATAGTTTTTGTTTATGTTTAATTATTCATTTCAAAATGTCAGAGTAGTATCATTCTACTCTTGAAATGTAGAGAACGCGTGATTTAGAATTTATATAAGACTACATATATTTATTCTGATTTTTAACAGAACGGACATCAATAAATATTAATGGGCAAAGTCCAACATTAAGTTATACCATTAATCGTTGACTTAGAGCATTAACAATATAAAGAATATTAATATTTATTACAAACTTGTACATAATGTAAAAGAAAACTAAAATTGACAACAGTTAAAATCTAAAAATTACATACAATTATTGAATTTCTAATAGAGCAACGGCATACTCTGTATAATGTTACCTACGTAATGACATAATAACATGTACCAGAAATTCAAGTTACTTCTGTTAAAATGAATTATGTCTGAATAGTAGGTACAGTGCAAACCGTATCCAAATATAATGAGCACAGAAATGAGTGTTTTTATTGTTTATTTGAGTACTAATATTCCTCAATTGCAAGTTTCATCTACATGTACCATACAAATATCTGAAAGTATTTAAGTGAACTATTAACAATAGTTTAAATTAATATCTTGCTAGAATTATCTATGAAGATTGCAATTTGTGTAGACATATATTTTGTTGTACATGTCTTTCTATATCTATTGAGACGGATATTTCCACTGTCTCGTAGTTGTTGAGGCAGATAAATGAAAACTTGCTTTGATATTTAGTAGCAGTCGATGTTTTGTTTAAAATCTTCAATTATTATAATTGATTTGGTCTACATCATCATTCCATGTATTAAAACAGAACAATGATTTGTGTGAAGAGTTGATAAAGCATTACTTAAACTTTTTTTTTTCTCTTTTACATGTTATCTATTATGTTAGAAGTTGGCATCTCCTCTTTTAAAATATCAAGTGTGTGTTCTGATATAAGTGATGTGTTCTACTTCACCCACAAATCTGTATCCTCGTGGAGAAATAATAGAATACATCTGGTGGCAACATAAAGAATAATGACTGAAAAGGTAGGCGTAGAATACGTTTGAAAAGTTGGCTATCATCCCGTTTGGCAGTTTTGTAATATTCGAGACAGATACTTGGCGAAGCTCAGACGAAATCTTTGATAGACCCGTAATTAATCTGGACTGCACGTAGAGTATCCAGATGTGATATCGTATGTTTATAATCGTTTCAAAGGTTCATGTGATACCTTTTGAAATCTCTGTAGAATTCAAGTGGGTTTCTTCACCACGGTTGATATAGTCATCGATTTGATACCGCCTGTTTTTTGTACATTTCTGAATCATACTGCAAGAAAATTTCGGTTATATAATAGGATATATCGGTGACCCAATCATCGACTCATCAAATATTTGCCAAGGAATAATTATTTATTTTTGTGCAAGTACATTTAGATCAATTCACAATATATTTTTGTGTGGATTAATCTGTTTGTAACATCATTTAAAATGAAAAAAATCATGATTCTCTGTTTAGATCAGTGTGTGCATGATTTTAAAAAAAATTTCTAACGGATAGATAAAAGCGGGAGTAGTTGATTAAAAAGGAAGCAATTCAGGAAATATGCAAATTTCAATACAATGCAAGAAATTTCACAGCATTTACGTGGCAGGGGGCTATCGGGCTAAAAAAACTGAAAAAACACAATTTTATTGTATTTCCTGAACAAATAAATTATGATTGGTACGTAGACCTGTTATTGGTAATGTCAGTAAAAATTTATTGTTTCAAAATAATAAATTTTTTCAAAATTGCATCATTTTATACCAAACTTTTCAAACATTCCCACACTCTCACACCCACTGCAGATATAAACCGCTCCCAAAATAAAATCCTTGACATAACACTTCTCGCTTCTAAAAGCAGCAAGAATATACTTTGGAAGTTAACACCGACCAGTCCTTCAATTTAACAACTTAAAGGAGCAATTTGCATGGTCTCCTTTTGTTGTAGGCGTCTCCGATGCCGAAAGGTTGAAAAGTCCTGCTGTCACGCGTTTCGTGACTCCACAGCGAAAGTGTGCAATCGCTCCCTATACTTACTGCTTCAAATTTCACTTTTTTCTTAATATCATTAATCTAATTGGATTCCTAGAAATGGATTGCGTATCTTTGGCATATGGATATTATGAACTCGAGACCCGGAGATTAGATAAATAACTTAAGAATGTAAATCATACTAGAAATGTTGCCGAATAATTTTAGATTTTTTGACTTTAAAGGAGATTTTACCTTTTTTTCGCAATAAAATTAAATAAACAAAGACTTACGACCTTTATTATTATTTATTATCTCAGATATTTAGTTAATTTGATTATTAAATGAACGTTAATTGTTGCAGAATGTTTATATTAATATTTTGAAGTTTTCGCAACTGCAATGTAATGTACCATACTTGCAGGAACATAATTATGAAGTAAATTGTATATTGTACCTTTACATTATCATATAACAAAGGTTAATCACGTTACGTCGAATGAAAATGGGAGACGGGACCGTCTCCCATTTTCATTCGACGTAACATGATTAATCTGTTACCGGGCGGTGAGGTTCACCGCAATCTAAGAGATTTCTATATAACAAAGGGTCAATAATCCCACTTTATAGCACCATGTTTGAGAGTTTATTACACATTGTCTTTAATTTTTTATATAAGGCTATTTTAAATACTAACAATTTTGTCAATGTCTTTCTTAGGCAATTTACCTGGGCTTTCCAATTTTAGACGAAAGGTTTTGATATTTTTTATTATCTATGTATAGAATAGAATGAGAAATGTGCTGGTCCACAAGCATCTCTCACGTAGTTTTCTCACTTCCACGAAATAAATGTCCATATTTAATCAATTATACTTGAGAGTGCATGGTAATCCAATCATTATTTATCTTTTATCCCAATGATCAGTCTTTGTATTGTAACAATATCTCATGTGCGGTGATAAGTAGACCCTCCTTGTCATTATGTACCGCTCTTGTATTATTAAAATTTTGCCTTTAGAAAAATTATCTTTTCAACGCCCAGTTCAGAATTACTGACGTGGGCGATCAAACTATGCAATCATTTTTTAAGACACTTTGGTATGATAGATTTTCGAGAAATTTTGCATGTATGCATAAGGTAAAGGAACCTGAGCACAACTCAATAAAATATTTTTGTTAAATCTAAATATTAATTTTTTGCTAAATCATCCTTGAATAATTTTGACATTGTTTTTATGCATTTCCATTGTTATTTGATGCCGAAACTGTAATAAAACCAAGAAAGCTTTTCTCCTCAATCTCTCCTTACAGGGTTGATGTGATTGCGTACATGGGTAAGAGAGATTAATATTAGTAATAAGTACAATTAAATTGTTGACAATAATGATTGCACTTAAATTACATTGTTGTAAGGTTTTTGTAAATAAATATTTGTGTATTCGGAGTGAATATTTCAAACTAAAGATTTAAGAATCAGAAAAAAGAATTAATTTTAAGACGACTAAAGTATTTTAATTAAAGAGAAAAAATAAGGCCAGATAAGTTAAAAAAATAACTAAGTTACTTGATAAAACGTTAAACTTAAAATTAGTCCATCCTCATTGCCCTTCGTTTCCTTTCGTTCAGCTTGTAATCTCCCCTAGTATGGAAACTAATCGGAGCAATGCGCCATCACTCCTAAGTAGTAATCCCATTACATTGGATAGATTGCTCGGAATCTTATTTAAACGCAGCCGCTTATAGAAATAACCGTTTGTGTTTTCACCGTCAATGTAGATTAGTAGCTTATGAGAAATCGTTCAATTTTATTTTATTGTATTAATGCCATTCTATATAAATTTAAAGGAAGAGTAAAGGAAATGCAAGTAGACTCTCCACCAACTGGAGTCGTTCATTCTGGTTCCACTCCTTCCTGATCCCCTTTGTGTGCCATCTCTCCTAGCTTTACCATAAATAGAGTACATACATATACCAAAATGGAGTGAATTAATTTATATACAAAAACAGAAGTTCCTATTCTCAAGCGAGTACTTTTACCTCTAATATATTTCGGACGCTAACGTTCGATGTAGTTTGGCGGTGTCTTCATCAGAACCACATTTCATTGATCTACACAAACCCGTTTTATATAATTTTGTGCTGATTGTTCTGTGACCTATATTAATATAATAAATCAGGACAAATGTATGATATTGTATTATCACCAATAGTTTAATATCAGCTCAACGAAATAGCGAGAGGTTAAAATTTGCATGTTCGTGAAGCATCAGAAAACCTTTGGGATAAAGATATTAACAATTATCTTGCAAGAAATTGACACAAAATGCACATTATACCCTCTTGTTAAGTTCATGATCATTTGAAATTACAATTAAAATCATGTACCTTTTAGATGAATGAAAACTAATGTATCAACCACAAATTCACATTTCGATAAGTACCAACTTCATTTTCTAAACGGATAAACCTATTGTGAAATATTTTCAGAGAACTTTCAGTTAATGTTCAGTGGTTAAAAATAGTTTCAGAACCGGTTATGACACCTGGTATAACTAAGGAATTCTATTGTGACGTCAATTTTTAATTCGTGTTTCAATCCTAGGATTAGTTTGCAGAAGATTCACATATTAATTTTATTTATTGTTTTTATTTTTTAGACAATAAATGAGAAACATTACTCTAGCCAATATTTAACGCAGTAATAGTGACTAAAAAAGTATACCAACTGCAAAACAATTTTATGTTAAAAGTAATTTTTGAGCAGCTACAAAAAATTGCTATTAAAAAATTATGCGACAACACCAATACTAAGTATGCTTTAGAAAATGTTTTCTTTTTAAGGTTTAAAAAATATGAATATTAGTTTCTTAATGTTCAAATATACTTGTGGTTAATTTCTAACATTTCACCTATCTCTCTCTCCCCATTGAGAATATCAAAAATGATTCTCTCTCTCTCTCTCTATATATATATATATATATATATATATATATATATATATATATATATATATATATATATATATATATATATATACTGAGATATTTATTTTAATCTTTATGCACACTTCTTACTTCTACCTGACTATAGGTTAAAATCTTTCTACTAGGTTCGAGCTACAAAACAGAACAGTGATGTTCTACTTTTGTTTGACACGCTAGCGGGAAACTCAGAAAAACTTGCTTAACAAGATGAACTGAGAGATGTCAATGACTTTCCTTGTTAGTTGTTTTCAAGTAACTTCCCGGTCATCGGAAACATGAGTTCCAAAGCCTATGGCATACAATTCGTGAATAATGACTTCTAACGGCAGAACCCCGGTCGCAGAAAACAGCTTATAGAACTATCCAGTCATTTCAACAAGAAATTGGTCTCAAAAAATCTTCAAAACTTGTCGTGAAATACACATCTGATTGGTATTGGACATAATCTAGTATGTAATAAAATGAATACGTGATGGATTTCTTTTACGAATACATGAAGTAAATTATAAAAGCTTATTTGAGATGTATTCAATTCTGTTACAAACTCCTTCCTGTTATCAAATCAGAAGTTCTTCTAAATGGCACCGTTGTGGTCAAAACTAGTGAAAGTATAAAATTTGTTTTTCAACGAAATTAGTTATAATTAAAATTTCTCAACTAAAAGTAGAAGTTGATAGAAACTACTGTATACGTAGCCAAACTAACAACAACCAGCTCTTTTCTACTGAGAACTGATAGCTAACTCATCAAGTTTTAATACAGAATTTCTCACACATCGAACTAAATCTCTGGAAACTTAATCAATTTCTATACCAAAGATTGACGAGCCCTAAAGCCCCACAAAAACAAACAAACAAAGATTAAATACGTGAAATTCTGTATTACAATGGATAAGTTCGCTATTAGTTTTTAAATGTAAATTTATTTCAACTGAAATATTGGTTAGCCATTACCCTAATTATAATTAATAATTATGTCTATAACTATTTGCTTAAATTATTTTGTTTAATAATAATCTTTAAATGACCATAATAGTTGCCATGAGTCCTAGAAAAATACCATAGCAAATAATACTCAGTACCTCTGCTTGTGTGTCGTTAAAAGCAATGGCGGTGACTAGGGGGGTGGGCAGCCGGCCCCTCACTTTTTTAAGGAAAGATACTAATTTCATTTTAACCGCATAGTATAGAGGAGATCAGTCTGCGTGCACTTCTTGATTCTTAGTGTTAAGTGCATTATTGATATAAAAAAGACAATGATTTTCATTACAAATTGTTTTGAAAACATTTATCTGCAATTATCGCCATATTTTGTCAGTTCCCTCGCGACACTAACTTACACTTCTTTTTACAAATTTCAGATCCATTTCTCAAGTTTGAACCTAATATCTTTATTCGTAATGGCTTGCTTAAATAATGTATTGAGAGGCATTCAGTTTATACTTCGCGTCTTCAGTTGTTTTGAAACAAAAAAAAACAAACTAGTTACACTAATGAAAATGTCATATTCGGAAGTTATGTTTAAGACTTTCGGAACGATCATTTTCTTATTCTTCGTCTTTACTCCTTCGACCTTATACAAAGTGTGGAGATGAAGACTGAGGAGGGGAATGACGAGGGAATGGTAGTTCACGTTCCCGAGGTGGGTGATTCGTGAATGATGTGCAAGGCGAATGATAATGTGTGATGTTTGCGAGGGAATGAAAGGGAATCGGGAATTCTCCAATGAAACCTACCTCAAATTCACTTTATTTACCTCTGCAAGTTCTACTTGGATCATCCTGGGTTTGGTCCAGTGTCTCCGGGGCGAGGTAAAATTTGCAGCCACTCATCATCAAGAACTTTTCATGATAATATTTCTCAGAATTATTATTTTTATCGTCTTAATTACTGCCTCTCCCATTATTATTATCGGTAACTATTGCAGTTTCATTTCCAAATGTCTTTCACCTCGAGATTTAATGAATAAAAATGTCTGAGAAAGATTAAAAAGGGTGAAAAATTGGTGAATTCTCAAGGAAAGTTGTAGGAGAAATCCTTAAAGTTTTGGGAATGTTTTTGTCTTGAGGAGGAAAAACGTATTTAACGCGTACATTAAATATTGTCATATATATATATATATATATATATATATATATATATATATATATATATATATATATATAGAGAGAGAGAGAGAGAGAGAGAGAGAGAGAGAGAGAAATGACAATATTTCATGTACTCTTTAAGTAAGTTTTTCCTCCTCAAGATATATATTAACTTACAAAAATATTTTCTAATATTAACCAGTTTCTGAAATCCCTTTTCAAGATTCATCCCATTCAAGAAACGTTTCATTCTACTAGACAATATAAATTATGTACTAAGTACTCTGAGTAGTTAGTCATATTTTTCCGTCTGTAATATAATCAATAACAAATAAAGCGACCCTATTTTTATAAACAGACATATATTTACTCTAAAACTTTAGTTATTTGTGTTTTAGAGTAAATATGTCAGTTCATAAAAATGGGATCCTTTTATTTGTTATTACTTCTAAACAGACTTAATCCAAACTGAAATACAAAATTGAAAATTATCATGATATGAAACTATATTTTGACCAGATCAGAGGTTTTGAGTAGCGCAAGTATGTAAAAATTCCCTCTTTTTCTTAGAAATTGGGACAGCTCATCCTCCTCTTAGTAAACAGCAAGAGTTGAGTAACATCACAATTGAGGGTTTGCCGCTATCGGCGCTATCTCGCTGTAACTGTTGACCTCCGCTCATATACTAGTGCACTCCATCAGCTCAAAGAAAGCATGCGATTCACCGAGTAAGCAAAATTTTCTTCCTTATTTTTTCATCCTTCAAGCAAGATATGTTATCTTAGGTTCAGCTATCGATTCTAAATTCAGGGGTTGTAATCACTGTCTTATTTCCAAGAGGAAATTTTTTGTAAATATTTCTTTTCCTCCTTTCATTCTAACCAATTTTCAAATATTATATATTTTAAATATAGTTTTGTAATTATGGACGGGGACAATATATATTAATTTAACTGTAAATCATTTCTTTAATTATATGTTTTAAAGTATAAATTACTTTTGATTTGGAGTCTCTATTTCAGGAGACTCTACATACTGCTCGATGATTCTACGAAGACTGCAGATAATGCAGTTCGTGACTTGACACAGATGACCGTTTTACCGCTCTATACGAATACTTCACATTTATTTTAACCTAGCAGAACTACCCGACCTTGCCCGGGATTTGAAAAGAAACTTGAAACATTAATTATGTTTAAATGTTTTATCTGGGATTTGTTTTATAATTTTGAATGTCCAGTAATTGTTGTGAGAAAAAAATAGGAAAATTCAATTATAGATTTGTAGAATATTTACTGCGATAATTTTTCACCACACAATCTCCCCGACATATATATTTTCCCGTTCTAATTATTGTTTCATGAAAGGCATGACTTTTTATCTCAATAAATAAATATATTCAAAGTTTTTTATACGGGGCATTCATTTAGAGTACAGTTAAACTAGTTACCTCTTGCTGCACGTTGAAATCCCAAAAAATCCAATTTTTCAGCGTACCACCGCTATTTTCTAAGGATGGCTTTGCAAGGGATAATGATATTCCTGCAATAAACGGAACTTAATATTTTTGTTTTCTAACTCGAACAACAAATGTATGGTTCGCGATACTAAAAATTGGTTTCATTATTCATTACGCCAATAAAACTTCACTTTTACCATTTGTATTTAAGTTTTCATATAACTAATATCTTTCCGTATTAATTTATTTAATTACCACGTGTGTTATTAACTATCGTCATTGAAAAACTGTTAATTCATAATTTTGCATTCCTAATTCATAGATTTTAATTCTTAAATCAGATTAATATTTAACTCGAATTTTGTATTTCTTGCAATTAATTTATTTTGCTCTCTTTCTTCTAACAATAATAATTATTATATTTTTAACATTTCAAAACTAATAATATTTTCAAATAAAGCGTCTATTTTAAGTGAAATGAAGTTTTAAATTGGATTTTTCGTGGCAGCTTTCCGATATATTTGGAATAAACGAGAAGCATCCATACATTCTCTAAGAACAAATATACAACGCAATCACTAGTAGTCTGATTTATTGCAGTAATAAACGACCATTGCATGACTCGGTCAACAGGTTCAAGTAATGTAATTGTAATCATTTGTCCATTATTGAAGCTGTAAGAACTACTCGCTGTGGTGTGCATAGCGTTGGAAAACGGCCACGTAAACGCCCAAGCATATTTCTCACGCATCCGGCAGAAACATTTCCTGCTTAACATCAACTACAATTTTATTTTAAATAAACATAAATTCGAAATAGTGTATTATCGTGGATATGATTTCGTCTTTGAAATTCTTCACTCTACGTTTTACGACCATCTGGAGGTTACTCACTACGGTCACAAGTGTAAAAATACATAATACGAGTATTTAAAAGTAAGATGTTTGAACAATTTTGATGTAAGTTCTATTTCCATGAAATTAAGTGAAGAGAATTATTTTTTTATTTCATAAATAAACCGGAAGAGAATCAAATAGCGATATAATGAGATATGTTTGATATTGTTTCTTGACTAATTGAATATGGATTTGGTCGATTTACACATTTCTGGCCCAATCATGTAATTCGAAAGTCTTTATGAGGCAGTCATTAATTACATACCATTTAATCTTACTTTAATATAAGCTTTTCATAAAAAAATAGATATGGTGTTTTAATATATCCCATATTATTTAATACCTATCCTTTTAAACAATTCCTCCTTTGTCATTTTTAAAATACTGTGTTTTTTTGAAAATAAAGAAAAACGAAAGGGTACTACATTACGTTCATTTTCTTAGATCATCTTGTATTGTTCCCGAGACTATGCATTACAAACATGTTTAAAGTTTGTGTTTGATCGAGTGTTCGACGATTCATTGACGTAACCTCCATATTTGGCCTCGGGACCCGAGCAGACTCCAGTGCGCAAGGTCAAGGCTGCGACAAAGAATACGTAAGGACATTCATGGTTACTAGCAACAAGTTCTGGGCTTTCTTTCTCACTAATTGTACGAGCACATTCAGTAAGTTGTGGGGAGAGGAGTGCATACTTCTCGCCAAGTATTAATTGTATTTTTTTTTCATTTTTGAACTGTGCCCTTTATGTCGTAAATTAATTAACAAATAGAAAATTCTTGGTCTCCAATTTCATGTGCCATATTGTGTACATATTTTTTAAATTTTAAACCTACACATCACTTCAACGACACAGGTTTTCGAAACAAATAACAAAATTAAAAATAATACACATTGGAAAGTTAGACTCATTAGACAGGTAAAAGCAATTTACCAAAACAATTATTCACTCATAAACATATAACAAATTTTTTTTAAATTATTTATTTATTTATTACAATTAATTTAATTTAATTAACACGCTTGCTGGATGGTGTTACCTCCGGACGCTGCTTGTGACTTTGCTTCAGCCTTGTTCCTACATTGTTAACTTGAGGTGATTTCGTATTTGAAGGTGGTGTAGAGTGCACGTGGAAACAAAATTGATTGCTCACACATTTATTTAATTTTTTATTTATTATTTTCTGTATAATGCATATAGCAGTATTATATTTTTTTAAATTTATTTTCATTAATTTTTCTTTTTAAACTCTATCTTTTTTAAAATTCTAACAATGGCAAGACAGATTATTTCAACATTTCTTTTCTTTTTTGGTCATATAGAAGTATTAAAGTGATTTTTTATTTCTTTTATTTAAAGTTGAAGTATATTCTCTAAAATGAAACAAAATTCTTCACACAATGAGTGCTTTCGTGTCATAGTCTGATTTTTGTTCTCGTGCGTTTTATGTTAAGGTTGTTAAAATTTGTAAAAGTAATTTCCGTTCCCCTCTAATCTCCCATCCCATCATGTGGCTATTTGTCGCAAATGTTATGTAATTCTATCAATATTTAAGAATTTTAACAGAACCGTGTAAATTCTCAGATCACAAATAGAGCTTGAAATTAATTGCATCGTTCACAAGGTGATCCATCTATGTACCACATATTTAAATAGGAGTTGCCGTACACGTGTTGACGTGACCTTGACAGAGAGCAACGTCCTTCGGAGCGCATTACCCTTTGCTCCACATCCGCTTTGAAGTGCATCTTCCTATGCTCATGCTGTGACTTCCGGGTTTTAGGAAGGAGGGGGTTCCCCGTGCTTTCACTCGGGGCTTCCTGTGGTGGAAAGACTCCTTCATCTTCCATGGTATCCCAGATACAAATTTGAGGACCATATCATTTCTAGGAGATATGTAATTAATGTGTTCATTTGTTGACTGCTAGATCAGAAAGCAATGAACGAAAATTAAAGTATCATACGTAATTCATAAAAATCCTTAAAATTCTTATGAGAGGAGCTAAACAGGTAATCGCGAGTATGGCAATTCATCAGAGCAGCATTTGGATGGGTACAGGGTGTGAGTTGGGAGCTTGTTAACTAATAACATTTCTGTCCAAGAAAAATTAGGTCATGAAGCTATACCAAAGCCATTATTAAAATAGAGTCGAAACTAATTAGTGGTACAGTTGGCCATTTGGCGTTTAGGGAGTGTTGAGCAAATATACTCTTCGACTAAAAATGTTTATTATACTCATATTCGTGATGAAGTACGAAAGTAAAGAAAAAAGTCTTAAGTTTATGATGTAATCAAAGAAATTAAATTTTTTTCAGTAAGAAATCTAACTTATCCAACACCGTTGGGGCGCCTTTATGATGCGTGAGCTGTTTTGGTCCGGTATAAATAATTCATGCCAAAAAAACAGTTGCCAACTTGACAACAGTCTACATCTGCATTGACAGCAATATACTGATTACTTCATTTTTTTTATTTCTGCAGTTAAAAAGTATCTCGCTAAATTAAAAATCAAAATTGTTCTTGTTTTTTGATTTTTCCTTTCGACTAGTTTTCAAATCGGTTTAAATGAACAATATAAATTGTTAAAGCGTTTCAAGGACTATATATTTTTTAAATTAAAATTTATTGACCAAGGCAGTATTATTATTGCTGTTTTACTTTTTAAGAGTCTTTACGTTAAACTCGAACATAGGCGTATCAGAGGGATCAAAAATGACCGAATTTAGTCTCTTATGTCTCTCCCACCTCTAGTTTCCGGTATTTCGACCATCTCCATTGGTTAATCCCATCTACGCTTACGATGCCGAAGGATGCACTGCTACATACTCTCGAGGAATTTGAACTTGGCGCATGAGTTTAATTAACTCTAAGCTGAAATTCATGTTATCGGTTTATATAGGCGTGCATTCCCCTCATAAGTGTATTATATTGAATTCCTTTTCAAGAGTATCTTGTAATTACCCCCATGGCAGGGAACAACCCTGAAAATGAACATTTATTCTTCCCCTGTAATTTGGAATTTATACTTATCAAACACTTGATTTGTGTTACAAATTACTTAATAAATACAATTTCAGGAATAATTTTGTTGGTGTACGTAAAAGGTATATTTCAATTATCTTAGGTGAATATCCATAATCGAAACCAAATGTATATGAAATAAAATGTAATATTTCACTACTCATTAATAAAAGTTATGTCAAAGGCTAGGTCATGCTACATAAAACCCATCTATTCGAAAATTTGACCCTTACTGCTTTGAAAGTCTATTCGTGGCACAGGAACACCTTCAGACCGTTAAACGGAAAATGAAATGTTATCTATTTGTTTTTATTTCATTGATTTACTAATTATTCTAATGACCTGAATCTTTTAGAAGTACGTGCACCTAATGAATACAGTGTAACGGGTGGCGTTCTGTTTTTCCTTTTTTGAGTTCCACCAAACGAGTAGTAATAACATTTTTTGATCGTGTTTTGTGAGTTAATAGGTATGTACACAAAAAATTCATGAATGATATTACTTTACATTTTAAAATATTACATTTAAAATGGTTCTGGTTTTTAACTTAATTGCAGAGGAGTCCTTAAAATGATTCCGATCTTGTAATTTATTTACGGAGGAGGACTTACACAGAATATGTTTGAAACGAAATGTTTCTCCGAAGATTCATTTAACTTCTGTTTTCTGGAACTTTTGACCAATTCACCAGGAAGTAAAAAAATTAACTTATCAAACACGTTTTTTCGCCTTACCTCAACACCGTGACTGTCTACGAAACCAAATTTCACTTATATCATATTTTTGTACCAATTGTAAGTTAGTCGTATGAAATAGCAAATTTGAGGATGTTTGATTGTTTATGTAAATCCGGAATGTACCCTCTATTTAAAATGTCTATGAACTAAAGTACTCATCAAGAGGGGGTAAATCTGATTCGTTTTCAGGCAAATGACGAAACTCTAGAAATAATTTCTTGTGAAGAACACGGTACGTGTTTGAACAAAGGAGACACGAAGCGGTTATCTGTCGTGCATACTATACCCTGGACACGTTCGGGCGCCGCTGTCATTATTCTGAGGAAAGAACGCTCCGCGACCGACGAAGTCCGTGTTGTGAGTTGCAGCGATCGCGAATGGAGTTATGACGTCAGCGTTGCGTAAGAGAGGACGCGATGGTAGCAAAAGTACCAGTGTTCGAATAAAAGAAAATTCACAAGAGGGAGGGGGAACCATTGAACCTTATCTCTTATTCATATTTCAATGCAGTATATTTATAAAATATATTATGGGAAGGGGAGGAACATTTAAAAGGACCTCACAGGTAAAGTAAGTTTGTCTTTAATTACGGTTTAATTCATATATTTATATTTGAATTAGCTGGCCTGATCGATATATATATATCGATCAGGCCAGCTAAGGACCACGAAAGACGACTACCAGTAAGGCTCAGTTTTGATTTGAGTTTACTCACTAGACTCGTCGTAATTTTAATAACCGAGATCGGGCAGCGATTAGATATGATCCAGAGCGCTGTATCCGAGCATTACAACTGCGGTTGTTAGTCGCAGAGGTCGGTCTCTTTGTAAATCCCAGCTAATTAAACTGGGACATGGATACAAAGAGCTACAAATTTTATCTTGCCCCCTCCGGGAATCGAACCCGGGATGACTTAGTGACGAGCGAGAACGT
>NNCF01126744.1:2721126-2743424 GCA_002313205.1 Laupala kohalensis | reverse complement strand
ATATATATATATATATATATATATATATATATATATATATATATATATATATATATATATATATATATATATATATATATATTAGTTTCGTTCTTGTAACTCCCAAAAAGGCTTGCAGGAATGGTCGGATGAGTATTTCTTTGAAATCAAAATTTCGATAATGAAAAACAGAAAATGGCTAGAAAATCTGGTCTTGTGCACATTTGGAGATATTTCTCGTAAAACTTGGAAACTTACATTGCCGTTATGTTCCGTGTTTTACGATCAAATATCTCATTTTACGGCTTCCACTGTTCTTATGTCCCGACGGAACAGTATGCTGCATAAGATCGGCTGCGGGAATAGTTAACTGTAAGTTTGGATGTTTGTTGCATGTTTTCTTTTACCGTATTCCCATATGACGTTAATTCATTCTAAAAATAAACGATAATAATAACAATATTAAACGTAACGTCATTAGAGATAACTAAATCAAGATATTTGGTCTTCCGCTTTAAAATTTGTAAAAAATATTAGAAAGAAAGTTCAGAATGTTGAATTCCTGTATACCTGCACATTCCCATTTTGTATCTCGTTTAGATAATGTTACACCCAGTGCAAATGCTTTTATGACATTTATATAACATAAGCAGAATTCTGCTCATATGACATAAGCAGATTGTCCATATGTCTACTTATCTTGTCTTAAGTCTCTCTTAGTTCCGCCTTCTTTCCATTGTTAATTATTTATATTGTCATTACGCGCAAATTAGTCTGTTCTGAATGAAACACAATACTTCCGATACTGCCAGCGTGAACACGCGTACTTGCTGACAACCTTATTTATAATTTACTAGCTGATTACCTGGCGTTGCTCGGGACTTTTCTTAGACTAATGTTCTAATACTCAGGAAAAAATAAAATCTATCTATATTGTAATTATATATCTACAAAAACATGTGCAACATCCTAATTTTTCAAATTCATAATCATACAAATTTAATACCGAACTTGACAGTATAGCTGCACTCTCCCGCGGGAGCCGCACCGGTCGAATTTTCACTTTTGAGGCATGACGTGGCTGCACCATATCTTGTAAAATCTAAACTATTCGTCGAAATTTTTGGATTTAAAGATAAATTTTTAATAACTTTTTATCGATAATGTAGGTTAATTTTTGTAAAAAGAGATATGTTGTCGCGGACATTTTTTAGAACTCTTTGAGGCGAACAATATTGCCATTCCTGGTTGTGACCCATCTCTAACCGTTTAGGAAGCGTCAGCAGATATGACTCTCTCTTTTCCCGATTTTTACGACATTTATTTTCACAAAACCCATTTCAGTCTTTCTTACCACACAGTTAAAAAAATTAGAGTTAGCCTATGTTCATTCTATCCTTGCCAAATTTCATCACCATCGATTCATTAGTTTAGCCGAGATCGACTAGAAAACAGACATACCACATTCGCATTAGGCATTTATATTGATTTGATATTTTCAATAATTCCTTCGGTGCATTCTAAATATTAATTTATTTTGTAACATCTGAGTATGATCCCTTATTATATTTCATTTCTGCTATTTTATTGAAAATACAGTCGTCGAAAAATATTACTGGGATTTTAAAAATAACAATTACCAAATAGCTTATATATATATAGGAATAATTTTATCAGCGTACTTTAACCCAATATCGTAAAATTTAGTTACGACGAGTTGGTGAGTGCGTTGCGTGGTGAGTTATGTGCAGAACGGTCGATGTGTGTCATGAATGTGCAGAAGAAGGCACGGTGCTTTCTTTAGTTTGCGGAATTGAAAATCGTGAGTGAAGAGTGTCGCTTTCAGCAAAAGTATGAAGAACAGATACCAGATCACAAAGGTGCTTATCAGTATTTCAATTCATTTCAAGAAACGGAACATCGAGAACTACATGATTGGACACGTACGTTGCCCAGAGCTTTCACGTGTACAGTGAAAGATATGGATCTCGTATCGTAATGAACTGAGATTCGCTAAACCAAATATTATGTTCCTGAACATTTTAAAAGTTAATCTCTTAAACTATCTCTCACACTTTTTGAATAGTTGTAAATTGAAATCGTGGCATTATCTTTCGATACATTTATCAACTTACCATTTAATTTCTTTCTTCCCTATTATTAACATCTGTCTTCTATCATCCCATATTAATTCAACCTATCCACTTATTATCCCATTCAAAATGACTAACTTCTAAGATATTAATTCGTGTTAATATTATTATACTGTGTGAGGAGACGTGGTAGGAAAATTCATTTCGATAACGACTCCAGTTTAGCGTGTGTGTTCACACCACCCTTGTACATTTCGCATCCCGTTGGATCTGCGCTAATCGTTCAGGAGGCCTTGGAGACAACCACCGGCGCTGTGACTTCGTTTGCACTCTGAAGAGTGCGTTTACACAACGCCATGTTACGCCAGAAGACTGGAGCAAGGATGCTCAAACTGAAGTTCATTGCATCGTTTCCTTTTAACTAAGCACTACTGCGAGTAATGATAACCTGTGGAGTAATCATAAAACCAAGGTGTGTATGTGAGGAAGGTTAAGTTGTAAATACTTTAGTATCCGCAGAACAGAGGAACTCATTATTTCTTAAAATATTTAAGCTACAAAGTAGGAACCATTTTTTACAAATGTCACGACGAAAATGTACCGTAATATTCAGAATAGCAACAGTGTAAAAGATAAAAAGACCGCAATTATTTGAAATAAAGCTAATAGAATTAATGTAATTGTTTATTTGTTTGTTAACACAATTCACCATATAGGGATTTATAAGTGACCTCTATCATCAGAATTGAAGATAGTCACAACTGAACTTCCCTATCAGAAAAGCTGAAGTATTTTAGTTTCGAAAATAGACGCTTTAGGTTCTGAAAATAGATCGGATTTTCTGTTCCTATCCGTTTTTGAAATTATGCCGAAAAGTGAAATTGTAAACGTTCTTAGCAATTATTTTCTTGAAGTTGTCCAGAAAATTTGAAACACGTTTGTTTTCTCGTGAACCCGCATCCTCATTCTTCATATTATTTACATCTCATTGCCTTTCATTAGTGAATGATGTAAGACTTCACAAGTCTTCTGAAAGGAGCAGAGACCAGCGAAAAAGTTGTCTGACATACAGCGACATTGCGTGACCAATCGAAAGACCTTCGTTAGAATGAAGTATTCCCGATGTTCTCGAAAACCCATCCACAGTGTAGTCAACGGAAGGAAAGAACAGTCGTAAATCTCAAAGGCTCCTAATGAAGTTCCTTCCTAAGAACAAGATACATATGTAACACTTGATTCTCGTTTCTGCAGTGGTTTCTTCCATATCGGCACTTCAACTGTAAGGTTCGTGGCTTCTATAGTTTGATTTGCATCGCAGTTTATAGCCAACTTATAAAACGCCATTTTATATGAGTTTATTAGCAATTTAATTCAGTGTTACTACCTAGTTGATAAAATTATGCTAATATATTAAATGATATTGAAAAAAATCCCAAATTTGTACCCAGGATATTCGCAATATTGTTGAAAATGAAACAAACTTCAATTTAATAATCTAAAT
This sequence comes from Laupala kohalensis, assembly GCA_002313205.1. Lineage (NCBI taxonomy): Eukaryota > Metazoa > Arthropoda > Insecta > Orthoptera > Trigonidiidae > Laupala > Laupala kohalensis. The sequence goes on along the minus strand of NNCF01126744.1, from coordinate 2,739,851 downwards.
TAAAAAAATTAGAGTGAAACTTAAGCAATAAAAAAAGCCAAATTAAATATCCTAATAAGTTAGAAAACATGCAAAATTAAAAAATTGTTTAAAGTTAAGTATGTTAAACCGTCAATACCTACGCGAACTTTTAAGTCACAAAACCAATTTTTATGATTATTCGTTTAAATAGTTACAAATTACCATAAAAAGGCTATGATACGGGATTCATTTATTAAACATCTAGAAGCAGAGATACTGAAAAGATCACAGCACTAATGACTGCGTTTGCGGTATTTGTTATGAAATGCATCTATGTTCCTGACGTATAACATATAAAGATTATAATTTTGTTTGTTTGTGCATTAACAAATCCTTAAAACTCAGGTTTGCGAGTCATTCAGAATTCTGAGACGAATATACAGGCACGTTTGGGAAATTAGCTACAATGCTAGTCACGCACATACAACCTGCGAACAACCCATGTCTTAATATCTTGTTCTACTGTCGTGGAACAGTTTGTGCTCTAGTGCTCGACATCTTGCGCTTAAAATCTTTCTAATGTATTCTTATCCTCTAATGTCTCATTCACCTGTTTCCTGGTATTTTTTAAACTAAAAGTAATGGAGCTACCAACACAAATATTACATTTTCGCAAACTTGTTTTTTCATCAATAGTTTAGTGTCGAATATGGAATGAGTCAGTAGTCAGCATAAATGTTCAGTACTCAAAACTGGAAATAATTAGGTTTATTTCCACACATAAATTTTTTTCAGTATAATAAAAAATAACATTTTATTATAAATTATCACATATTATTACATTATAACACCACATATCTTACAAAAATAAATTTTCATGTATTATTTATTAATTCTTTTATATTGGTGATCTCCAAAATAGTTTCCACTATAAACCTGAAACAAATCTTTTATCTTTAAATAATCTTGAATACTGGATTTGGAAACTTTTATTTGTTATCAGAAACGTGCTGCCAAATATCAATGGTGTTGAGACTTCGTATATAATTTGATTTGCTGACAATACTTCGACGAAAACATTTTTTCTAACATCTCTTACAGGTATCACGTATTACTGTTTCTCGGACGTATGATCCCTGGTATGATCAACCTTGCTGATTCAGCGAACACTCTTCATTCCCACCATAAACTACGAACATTGCACCTTCACCGATTAAGAAGGCGTTGAATAAATCGAAGGAAAAATATCACGTGTGTCAACAATGTAATATAGAAAAGAGTATGAAAATGTCTTGCCTTCCCGGACAATATGAAAGATATATAACTGTTGCAAAACTAGAGAACTTGTCAAATACGCGATCATTCTTCACATACTATGTTACAATAAAGACTGTATAATTAATTATTCGGAGTTGTAATACACCATAATTCATATATTACTGTCATTACAAATTTTTAAGATAACAAGAATTAATAACATTATTGAAAAATTCGTAAATGGTTATGTGCTTGACTAGATCCTGGTACGCTCATACAATCTTTACTTGCTTGATACCGGTACGAAAAACTGTTAACTATTCAGTATTATTTGTAAGAAATTAATTGTAAGAAAAGCTTCCTTTCACCGTTTCTAATAGTTCGCTGAGAGTCTGTCGCTCAGACTTCCATACGTTTGAAGCTCAATTCATATGAAAGCCACAGATGCTTGTTGAAATTACGGATCTATTTTAGTTCGGGAAGCAAATCACTCGGTTGTTTGATGTTTTGATCTCCTGATCTCCTTCCAACCGTCATTCGATTTATTACGTCATCACTAAATACTCTTGACTTGGCAGTTGCCCTACAATCACATCACTGTAAGAAGGGGAACGAACGCAGAGCAATTTTTGGTCCAGCAATTGACGAGATACATGAAGGGTGAGAAAGACCACTGAAAATAATTCTTAGGCATGTGGACTCTAAACTAGGAGATTTTTTATTAACAAAGCTTCAAAAAATGTTATATACATAAGTTATATACAGAAGTAATGCTTGTTTCAATGAGTGTACGAAAAACATAGATTTCCAAACCGATCGAACCTCTACGCAACAATCAATCAAACTTGCGCGTGGGTGAAACGCCACAATGGATTCTTATAAACAAACTTCCGTATGAAAACCACAAAATCGTGAAAAAGATTTTACTCCCTACACCCACTATAGAGTAAAAAAATCAAAAAATCGAAAATCCTGTTTGTAGATATTTGAATTAGCAATTGAGGTACAAAAATCAAGTTGATATCTTAATTAGTGAGACATACCGGAAAATGAGAAAATTAAATAGTAATGAAAATGGGAGGAGTGGTATCAAGTAGGTAGTCATGTTCCCTGAGTTTTGAAGATCAAGATTTTCATCATGCTCGGATTAAAGTTGTAGATTTGTATAAAAGACATGCACACCCACACCCACCGCCCGGAATACTTCTCTATGTACGTCTCAAGTATATTATAATAATGAAAGGAGCTAATATTATATGGTAAAACCTGAGATGAAAAGATACCTACCCGTAATATTGAAGAGCCAGCAAAGTTATAGCCTATTAAGAGTTCGTACATGCACGTCGCTGGGTGTGGTTGCCAACATCTCATATCGTAGGTCACTTTCAAACACTTGATACGACGCTTTAAGCTTAACGTGCGTCATAAATTTGAGGAAATTAATTCACATAAAACCCTTCCAAATAGGAAGTATAGGTGGACTATTTAACATTCAGATATTTTAGATGTTTGTTAATGACTGCGCCCCACAGGATTTGTTGAATAGTGCACTCGTAAAATATATAAATGTATAAAAAAGCGCCACTCACTCATTCACTGACTAATCACAAAATCTCAAAAACTACAATGGCTACAAACTTGAAATTTCGCAGATAGGTTTCTTTTAGGGTGTAGATATCCGCTAAGGAAGGATTTTACGAAAATCCATCCCTCATGGGGTGAAATGGGGGTTCGAATATTTTATGTATATTTCCCACTATAACTTTTAGTGTGTATGGAGCAATTTCAACCAAACTTGATACACAGATAACTGACTATATGACAACAAACCATATGGGGTAAGACATCCCTTGCATTCCTATGGAGGGAGGGAGAAAGGGATGTCATATAAACATAATAGAAAAATCCTATTTTAGATTCGAACCATACTTACTTTTCGATGCCGTTTAGATGGATTGGAGCGTCATCGGTGCTTTGTAAGTTCACAATCAGTCTACATTGCATATTATATGCTCATAGCATCCCTGGGGTAGGGGTGGGAATGATGGACAGGTAAAAATAAAAAAAAACACCGATATTGGTGTTCAATAAATCATTTTTTGGGATCGCTGAAGTGAAGTGACACACACATTGCCAGACAATTACACGATCACCCCTATAAGAAATAAACACCCCTTGTGTTGAGGTGAGAATAAGGGAAATGTAAAAATAATTGAAAGTGATCGTGTTGAGATCGTAGCTTTCAGAGCTGCTGAAATTAGTAATGACATTCTCGAAGACGTCAAAGTTCACAATCTGCCCGTATTGTCCTCCGCGTGGTCATATGCGGATTGTACTGCTTTTTGACAATAAATTTATTTATTTATAAACTCCATCACCTCTAGGGAAGGAAATGTCATGAAAAAATCTCGAACATGACATACCAGTGACGAGTACATAATTTTCGGCATCGCTGAGTTTGTTTGTTTTTGCGGGGGAGGGGCTTTACGTCTCGTCGACATCGAGGCCATTAGGGCCCTAACATTTTTGTACAGATAGGGAAAATGAAGCGAATATCCAAACATAAAAAGGCATGAAAAAAGAGACAACAGTTTGATAAAAAATTATAAAAACCGGAAACAAAGAAGGAAATAAATTTAGACAGAGAAAAAAATATAAATTTAAAGAAAAGGGGGGAAAATCTTTAAATCATAACCCTCCCGAGAACTTGTGGGAGGAGCCCAGATTCGTTTATGGATTTTAGTAATGACATACAAAAAGAGATCAAATAAGATGCCAAAGGCCACATTCCTCCAGGAATTTCAAAAGGCGAATCAAAATCTATTAATTTTCCCGAGCATACCGTCGAAACTGTTGGGTAGATTGTGTCACCGACGGCTAGTTCTATATTTCAGACATTCCAGAAGAAAGTGTTCCACGGTAAGTGTTGTATTGCAAGTTTCACTGATGGCGGAAGGATCACCGCATAAGAGATGACCATGGGTAAGGTAGCAGTGGCCAATACGAAGTCGTGTAAGGATTACTTCTTCACGTCTGTTTACACGGGATGATGAAGCCCAGGTCTTAACGGAGTCTTTTATCTTCCTCAGCTTGAAGGTGCAAGTTTGCCATTCGGCTTGCCATGTCTTAAGAAGAGACGATCTTATGGCAACCTTTGAATCTGACGTAGGAACAGTTGAAAGGTCAAGTTCTGCCCTCTTGTGTTCGCCGCTTCGCTGTCTCATCAGCTTCTTTGTTACCCGACACACCCACGTTCCCAGGCACCCAACATAGGACTATTTCAAAATTTTGATATACTAGATGGTTTATTAGTTTCTGAATATCAAGTGTAAGGATGTCAGACATGTACAGTAAAGACACTGACCACAGATCACTAATAGTCACTGCGCAGAATCACAAACCGTATTGAAAATAGTTGAATGAACTTCAGCGCCAAGGATTGCAAATTGTTCAGCAGTGCACACGCTGCAAAAGGAAGGAAGCCGAAAAGAACGGGTGGCACTATAGCAGTGGAAAGCAGCACCAACGATGAACATATGATCCAAATAAACGTTTTTCAGTTCTCCGAAGTGCTGCTGGTACACAGCAGCAGGAGTGTCTTGCTTTGAAAGTTGAGACAGCCGAATGTCGGTGGTTTGTTGCATGAAGGACCAAGGTGGTGTATGAAAGTGTGGGTATTTCACTGGAGGAGATAGTGTGATGACGTTTTCCTCCAGCAGCTGTTTAAAGCTGACAGCCGCTGGGCGGGGAACGAAGGTCTTGCAGCGTAAGATAAAATAAATTTTGGAGAAAGTAGGTGTTGCCGAGTGGGGTGATTTGAGATCCCCAACAGTTTCACTCCGTAAGATCCAAGTAGAATATCACGTATTTTGTGAAGAGATGATTCCCCAGCGTCTACTAGTAAGCATTCTATTCGACTAGTGCGGAAGGCACCAGTTGCGATGCGGACTCCTGGATGATGGATACTGTTAAGTGTCCTGGGTGTCGACGGTCATGCGGAGGCATATACAATACTGCCATAATCTTACACAGACCGAACAAGACATCTATACAGACGAAGAAGGCAAGTGAAATCTGCGCCCCATGATGACGCTCTTAAGCAGCAAAAGAGTTTTAGGGAAGAATTACAACGGGATTGTAGTTTTCGGATATGATTCGGTATGTTTTCGGATATGTCGAATATGAGATCCAGGAATTTTGCGGAGTCAACGAAAGTAAGACGTTGGCCCCCAAGAAAATTATCTATATTATTGTGAAGACTGTATATCCTACAGAAATGCGTATAGCATGAATTGGATACAGAAACTCTAAAACCGGTAGACATGCTCCACTCGTCAAAACGGTTTAAAACCAATTGCAGTTGCCTCTCGATGACAGAGATATTGTTCGACGAACAATACATGGCGAAGTTGTCAACGAAGAGAGACGCATGTACCGGTTCTCGAATCACTGACGCAATGTTATTTGTCGCTATGGCAAAGAGAGTGACGCTCAAGATTGAGCCCTGTGGTACATCGTTTTCCAAAGGATGATTAGATGATAAATGTGTACCGAGGCGAACGCGGTAGGAGCGTTGAGGTAGGAAGCTCTCCAGGAACAGAGGAAGACAGCCTCGGAATCCCCATGAGTGCAATGTGCGAAGGATTCCGTTGTGTCATAAGCTTTTTCCAGGTAAAAAAAAAGACCACAAGGTGTTCCCTCAATACAAACGCTGATGAGATGATGAGCGACAACGCCACAAGGTGGTCCAGCGTTGACCGTTGTTTTCTGAAACCATATTGGATATAGGCCAGAAGATTTCGCGATTCCAGAGACCAAACAAGGCGACGAATGATCATTCTTTCTAGCAAATGCAACTTGTCAAAGAAATCGGTAGAAAGTGCGATGGATTAGAACGATCTTTTCCCTCCTTCGGTAGTGGAATAATTATGGCCTCGCGGCATTGAGCAGGGAAGGTATGCTCATTCCAAATGTAGTTAAATAACTTTATAAGGAATTTAATGCTCATCTCTGGAAGATGTTTTAGCATCGTGTTATGTATTTGGTCAGGACCAGGGGCTGTATCTTTTGAAGACGCGAGAGCAGAGGTCAGCTTCGTCATTGAGAAAGGAATTTTATGTTCCTCGTCTCTGCAACTGGAAAACTTCAACAATACCATTCCGCGCGAGCTTTCTGTTGGAGAGACAATGGAGAAAAACCGGAGGAATTAGAGACTCTTTCGTAGTGCGATGCAAGTTCCTCAGCAATGATTTCGGGTGAAGTTTGAAGCTGTCCATTTACAATAAGAAAAAGAGGATCACGAACCTTGAATTTTGCGAACTTTCTGCCGTACGACTGATGATGGAGTACGGCTTGTAAGAGATGAAATGTAAACCTTCCAGGAGGACGACTTACTTTCTCGAAGAGTTCGTTTTGCTCTGGCTCTGCATCTTTTAAACTCAATGAGATATTGAACAGTGGGATATTTGTGAAGCCGAGCTAAAGCTTTCTTTCTAGCGCTCACCGCCTTTGCGCAATCCGAATTCCACCATGGAACTGGGCAATGCTTTGGATTACATGATGATTTAGGGATAGCAACATTGGCGGCTTCGAGAAACACGTTAGTGAAATGGGATACCATAGCATCCACATCGGCGAAAGGCTCATCGCTAAGATTGATGTTGCGTTTGAATACATCCCAGTCTCCTTTTTTCAATATTCACTGAGAGGGGCGAGAAACCGAGGGGCAAAAAACGTTCAAATGTACAAGAATCGGGTAGTGGTCACTCCCATACATCGTCAAGAACTGTTCAGTCTAAGATTGGAGAAAGTTAGGAACTGCAGATGGCCAAATCAAGCACCGAGAAAGATCGGGAGGATGTACAGAATTGCGTCGCTGAGTTTATAGTGAAATCCCGATATCGTGTAAGTCTGAACTGAGCCCTCATGAAACAAACACACCACTAGCACTAGGTGGTGGAAATGTGTTAATGGACAAAAATAATTGAAAAATAGTATTGAAAAATTAAATAATTAAAAATGCATCGGATACATAGTTTTAGAGTTGACGAGATGTTTCAACTACCGATGCCGTTATGTTCAAGATGAGATCACAAAGGAACACTGTATTCTTGGAACTGGGGACGGAAAGCACGAGACGTAAAAATGACGTAAAAAGACCGGTATTAGGATGGAGCCCGTCGTTATTGTGTATTCTGAGATGAATAATCGTATTTTAATGATATTACGTTCCCTTCAGGCAGCATGAGGTGCACGACGTCCTTAGAGATGGGGGTTGAGAAGAGTCTGACGCAAAATATCAGCTAAGAAAAGATTTTACTAAAATTCACTTCTTAGGGAGAAATTTGAGTATTCTAAAAACATTTTTTGAATTACATAAGTGAAGATAAGGGATTGAGGGTACATAAGTGAAAGTAAGGGATCAAACCTCCGACATTAATGGATGACATTCTCAGTGGATACCAATGAAGGCATGAAAAAGAATAAAATTGGAGATGTATTACAGAATTCACGGGTACTTGGTTAGTATAGTATATTTTAGAGTCAATGCATATTTTCTTTATATGTATCAAGGAAGTCAGTATTTTGGGTAGTGTTCTAAGAAAAATTTAACTTCTTTCTCTAAGTTTTTGTAGATTTGAACCAGTAAAAAATTTCATGGAGATCGGAATGAACTTGAACCAAAAATTTGAGACACAAACTCGTATGGATTAGGAAAAACTCGATTGGAACGTAGCAGTTATTAGCAGCACTAATATCTGGTTAATATGTATTTTATCCTATACTTCAATGACGTATCACTACATTTTTATGGTACTTTTTTCTCCTGAATCTACATTTACTTAGTGTCTACTCGTAATATTGGCAAGAAATAGATGTACAAATATTTATTGAATAAGTTGTAATTGCAACTTCATCCTAACTTTCTTAACAAAGTGGATGGGATTCACTTGCATTTTATCACTTCGCTTTTTAATACTTCCCTGCATTAGCGGAGGTTATGAAGACATTTTATTTGCTGACGACGTCTTTGCTACTCATACAACTTTCCTTCAACTTCTGAACGAGATAAGAAAAAAGCATTATTAACTTCGTTTGTTTCTTCGCTCAAACCTAAAAAACCAAAATGATTTGAGATTTTTTAGAAAATTTGCAATATATTTTTTGTGGAAAAATCCATGTTTCATCGACAAAACGTCATAAGAATATTCTGTTCGCAGAAAGACGTAATCAATGTAATTGTTCTGTTTTATAAGCAGTCGCGTTGAACAATATTTTAATGATTGGGTCTTTAAGTATTGCATTTTTTTTAAATTATGACTATCGATTTGCGGTGAAAGTTAACGGATCGGCGGTCGCCTATAACCAAAATCACCGATTCGTGTATACATATTACAGAGAATCCGTATTGTGTTTTCAATCAGGGAATATTTTATCATTTTAAATTAACCTGTCAGTAAAAGGGTACTACTGTGCAGTTGTTTCTCCTAAAAATGGGGCAACAATAGAAAAATTATTGATGTTCTGAAGTTATTTTAGTCTATAAGGCCTTAACGTAATAATACGTTAAAACTCCCTACGCAGCAAAGATCGAGTAGGTTTACCGCATTCTATAAATTATTGTAACTATATTCAATGAATTATCTAATTCAATAAATATATTAGCTTGAAAATTGTATGTCAGATGACCTCGCCATTATTCTATTCCGGCGATTTTCAGCGATGCATAGATCTATTTTCACTGAAAGAAATATATCTACTTTAAGATCAACATGCTATATTTAATATCTCTAAACTTTTGCGTAATTTGTTGAAGTACTTCGATTTCATAAGTGAATGAAACGTTGAACGCTAACTTCGAAGTACGCAGACGACTAACTCAAGAACTGCAAACTTCACGTTCTCCGTCGAAGTACTCGTATTCGAAGGGTGTCTTCCTACAAATTCTCTGGGAACTTGGTATAATGCAAGCAAGAAACTATTCTGTGTGTCCTCTCACAGTTGAAAGTGCGAAGCGAAACTAACATAAGTGTCCTGAAGCTTAGAAATATCCCGTGAGAGGAGAAGAAGAATTTAGTTGAGTCGTCATTACGTATCCAATAGGCAATCATTAGTTTGGAATCTCGGACAGGGCTAACTGTCGGACTCACTCAAAATTCTAATTCTCTTTTATATGTATTTAAGTGTTTTGTGCCGAATTTTTATGAATAGTAATAACTAGTAACGACACTGTAATATGTAAGAAATAGTTGAGTAACCTGAAATTAATGTTAACTGTGGTCTTTCTTGATGCCGTCTGTAAGCAGATTATTGCGACCCGTCATTAAGATAATTTGGCAATAGTTGTTTGGTGATTTCCCTGTACAGATACTTGGTTTCATTATGACCTTAAACGCAAAACGTGTGCGTAGTGTGTGCTGTGTTATTCAGTAAAACGCTGTATGGTTTGACGTTGGTGGCTAAAATGGTGATACTTTACAAGTTTAATATCCAAATTCTGGTGATGTCTATAAAAACCTTACTTTATAGTTTTTTGACTACGGTTTAAAAAAATCGTGTATTCAAAAGATTTCATCCAAATATAAAATATTGCATGAATGACCGATAAGGGGTACTTCAAAGTCCAAAAAAGATATAATTATATAGATGGCTGCCATATTATATACATTAATACAATTTTACACAAACACAATTCTCGCCCTGCATTACTTTATATATCTTATTTATACATGAACAAGGATATATCCTCATATTTCAAACTTCTGCATGATTCCTCCATGAGACGATTAAGACTTCACTGCCATTTTAGAATTTTCCTTTAATATTAAATTTTTTTCAACAAATACATTTAGTGTTTCGCCTCTTGTTTTCAAAAATATCTGTGACGAAAATCAGGAATATCGATGGTTGAATATTTCGATAAAAGAAAACAGATTTCATTATTTTAATGTAATTACAGAAAATTTTGTGATTTTAATTTGTAAATTTAAATTTTATACTCAAAATGTCAAAATTGACACAGGCTTAAGGTTATAAAGCATACGTTGTTGCAATAAATTAATTCCTTTCGTTCGGTCTTGTCTCTGCACTTAATCTTCGAAGAATTATATGACTTGCCTTATAGTAGTGCGTGTATTTTTGGATAGACGCGCTCGTCCTCCAAGGCCCCTTCTCCTCGTAGGGCTTTAAATAAGTTGAAGTGTACGTGTTCTCATCTGTCTTAAAATACCTTGAAATTACGAAACTCATTATACATTTTCACCGCTCTAAGTTGAATTATTTGACGCCTTATTTTTTAACTGGGAGACATCTATTTAGAAATGATTATGTACCACAACAATTAGAGAAAGAAAACTATGTGAGTGAATACGGAACATGAATTCTTCAAGCCAGTACCTCAACGTAAGTTATCCATACTAATATATAAATGCTTAACGCGAAAATGTGTATGTCTAAACCACTGAACCGATCGTGATGAAATTTCGCATGGACGTAGTTAAGATGTCCAAGATGAAAATAGACTAACATTCGTTTGTTTTTTAAATGTTTGACGAGAAAGGTACAAATGGTTTTTTGACGATAAATGTCGATACAATCGGAAAACCCAAGAATTATATTTGTTTTCGTTGCCTAAACTGTTAGAGATAGGTGACAACTATGAATGGCAATATTGTATGCCTCAAAAAGTTCTACAAAAAAACTCCGCGACAGCATATCTCTACCTGCAATAATGAACCTAAATTATAGATAAAACGTTATTAAATATAGAAGTGTTAAAATACTTTTAAGAGTAATTTAAGAAGGAAAAAATCAAGCATCATCAAATTTTATGGCTTATTTGTTTTGTGCATTTATCGGACATAAATAAAACGTCTTTAAATCGTAAAATTTCTACAAATAGTTTAGATTATTTTTAAAAAATTGTTATGGAGCAGCCGCGTCATACCTCCGGAGTGAAAATTTGACCGACATGACCCCGCGAGATGGTGTAGTGCATACAGTCTAGTTTTGTTTTAAATTTGTTTTACTATAAATTTGAAAAATTAGAATACTGTACATTTTTTTTAAAACCAGTAAAAAGGGATTTTACTTTTTCAATATTGATAGATTTTATTTTATCCTGAGTAAAAGAAGATTAGTCCCGAACAACGTCCTGTAATCAGCTTGGAAATAAATCATTATTTATTGCTATAAAACTGTTTCAATTGCGTATGACCACGTGAAGATGATAATAACGACCACATAGTTGGGCTGTAAACCGAATAGAAACGCAAGTGTGATTCTGCATCCGAGTCATACTCTCCTGCTGGATCTCTTAGCGCCCAGACTCGGGTACTGCTTGTTATCGAGCGTGCTCATTGTCTTCACTGGCGCGCTACCTACCAATTAACTGCCTCCTCCGGCTTGTATCAGACGCTCACGCCGTCGAGCTGGTCGAGGCGAAAAATATTAACCCTCTCGAGACACTTCAATTAGTCGATGTAGGTCATTGGGTAAAGCTAAAAGGGATTAATACGCGTTAGGGAACATCTAGAAGATTTTGTGTTTGCAATCGTTCACTAACATGGTTCACAAATTTTCTTCTACGAAAAATACAACAATCTTATGTGCGTTTAGTACATTGATATTTTATATGAGTCTCCACTTTTGTGCGAAATAACTATTTGTATCGAATTATGATCGTTCTATTTACCCTAATAACGCAATCGTAAGGTTTTCGGATTAAGTTAACGGAACGAAAATGTTAATCAGTCTCATATTCATTGCTAAAATATTGTTAGGACTGTATTGTTTGTTATCCCTCATGTCATATCCAACAGAAAATCTCTAACTTGCGAAAGAAAACAAATAAGTAGACTTTTGTACCACTTAGGTGTGTGCTAAACTACTAATAGAATGGTCCCCTCGCAACCCACCACTATCCAAATGCAAGTTGTGCAATAGCAAAAAAACAAAATGGAAGGTGTCGAATACGACATAGGAGTGTGGTACGAGGGTGCGGTTCTACCTGATACGTATACGATCTCAAAAGCCACATCATGACCCTGCCTATTTCTACAGACATTTTTCGAATACTGGCATAAAATGTGCGCTCCGGAGTTCATTAAAAGTTTCCGGAAGGGAGATTCCACGTTCATACATATTCAAAAGTAGTGTTTACAGATTTGTAATATATATTGTAAATATTTCTTCGTTTCGTGAGCATACATTTTCCCCACAACAAATAAATTATTTTAATCAAACTTTATTCTTGAAATGGAAAAAAATATTAGATTTGATACGAAATATTCGTATAGAGCTCAGTTAGCTTACATGCTGCTTAAGACGGGAAAAGATTCTTAGTTCCTAAGTAATGTTAATTGCTTGTAAACCGTATAAGTCAATGTGATATTCTTCTACATTCCAATGTTTTGGTACCCTTCTCCCGATTCGTCTGAAATTATTCTAAGGTTCAAACTTTATATTGACTGAGTAAACAGAAGATCCGTTCCCTCAATGTTTTCTTTCAATTTTTGGTGATATTACCAGACGAATTTGACCCTTACGATCGCTTATAAAACCTCTTGCCCTTTCATTATCTTCCCTTTGAAGAAATATAGTGAAATTTAATCCGAAATGTTATCAATAATATTCAATAATGCTTTCTCTTTATCTACATTCATATAACAAGCATTTAGACTACCTAGAAAATTTCTCTTAATTTAATCTCAAATTTCAAGAGAACGATAAAATATAAAAAGTGATGCATTTCAAAATAAAGAGATGTATACAAAAAATACAAATAAAGTGATGTCCGGTAAGTAAGACAATGTATTTTTTATGAAAATTTATGCAAGATAAAGGTACAAACATTTAAAAATCTTGAAAATAGTCCCCTTGGGCATCTACCCACTTTTTCCAGCGACTCTAACATGCACGGTACACGCCCTGGAAGGAGTCTTCTGGAACCTCGTCAAGGACCTTCGTCAAAGTGTTTGGATCTTTTCAGTCGTCCCAAATCGGATTTTTTCCAGGTACTTTTGATCCTGAGAAACAAAAAAATGTCAGCCGGGGCAAGGTCCGCACTGTACAGGGCTGCGGCAGTGCTGCAAAGTTATTATTGGCCAGGAACACCCAAACGCGCAGGGCAGTGTGGCTGGGAGAGGTGTCTTGGTGAGCGTCCAGATGGCGGCGACCACCCTTCTCATGCGGATGACCATTTTTCTCAATCTCTCCTGCACATCAGCGTAGTTTTCTGAAGGTTTTTAATTTTAACCATCATCAAGACATTCAATCGACGATCTGTGTTCAACAAATTTCGCACACGGGTCACTTTTGGTTGATGAAAGACGTCCGGAGCGGGGTTCATCTGCTACCTCTTTCCGACCGTCCTTAAACATCTTCAACCATCTCGAAACTCAGAATATGAAAGAGCTGCTTCCCTGTAAGCTTTCTTAATCATTGCGTAGGTGTCGGCAAGATTTTTGGCACAAAATTTTATTGCGTACCGTTGTTCGAGCGAGTCCTCCGTCGCGCGTCGTGACACAGGCAGTAAACTGGAGTACATCACAACAATGTTCCGGATGCTCCGATTGCTCGCAGTGACATTCGAACGTGCTACGATCAGTAGTAGCGAAGGAAATAAAACATTTGCCTTACCTACCGGACAGACCTTGTAAAACATGTCTAAAAACGTATTGATATATTTCACATATCGCACGTATTTTTAATTTCTAGATAAAATAGTAGTAATTCTTCTTTGATATCTTGTCTACCCTTCATATACACAGGTTACATGGAGTTGACAGAATATTTTATCACAGACAAATTCTCCAGTTCATCACTTCGATGTAAAAAGATGAGGTTGGATACCGGATACGAATTTTCGAATGTAGTAGTTGAAGACATCTGTAACATCGTGGCCAGTATAGATTTTGAAATAACATTTTCAAGCACTGTGCTCACCGGAAATTCCAAAGGCGATTAAGAGCCATGCCCGTCGCCGCCCAAACAAGAAAAGGTGCGCGTTAAGACCTCTCGTATTGTGAAGAGGCAGAACTCCCTTCTACTTCTGGAAACTGAGATGAACGCCCGGAGAAGGAAAATGAGTGTGTATGGAATATTTCAGCATATTGACAGAAATAGTGTTCATCCGAAAAGGCAGTTTTTCTCGGAAGCTGAGGAGTGATCAAGCCGAGGTGGGGTGTTGGGAACGGACGAAGAGGTAGTCACGTGACCTCCGCCTCAATATATATTGGAGGGATTTCAGCTCCTAAGTGAGTTTTATACTGGAGGCTTTCAGACTTTGAGACAAGTGCGAAAGCGTATAGAAGTACGCAAGTTATTTAATATGTAACTTGGTTAGTTTGGTCGTCAGACCACTGAGAATTGCTGCGGTAATTCTATTACTTGCTATAGGCGCGAATAACATAGCTTGGAACAGTTATTTATTTCGAGATAGCAACTTGGAACTTTTTGAACTTCGGATAATCTGGGTAGATTTCCGAGTTAATTCATAACACCAGTAGTTATAACTGTGTGTAATTATTGCTTTTAGATAGCAATATCAAGTAATAACAAGTTCAAACTTGTATTTATGATTTGCGAATTTGTCTACATTTGTAAATATTCTGAGCTTTATTTAATTTTAATTAAATATTTTATTGTTATTACTCGTGTGTTTGATTGCTTGGGGAAACCGAGCTGGTGGCAGCGAACTCTACCATAAAGGTTGTGGTTTATGGTTGAACCCCGCTTCTCCACCAAAAGCTTACGCACATCGCATATGGGCTTGTGGTGTGTTCTAACAACATCGTTTCACAACAATAGCGAAATGATATGCAAAGAGCATCTATATCTGAAGAGGTTTCAATGCCGTTCTAGGATAAAACCTCCACCTCTTACGTTCCCAAGTCAATTGTTCCTAGTGCTCGATCTTTCTTCTTTTACGGAGGTAAAATACACAGATACGGCCCCTCGAGGGTTTATCGTAAATCGTGTTGAGTGAGTCAATCACCCGACGATCAAGAAGGAAGGTAAAGAAAATTGGAAGAATTTCACGTGGAAACCAATACAGCCGTCGACAGTGATGGTAAGACATAAAACCTTTCTATCGCTCACAAAATCTTCATGATGTGAATTTACCCTATGTGAATGGAGACTGTTCAAGTCAACTATTTCACTCGAAATCTAATAGTTATGTATCTAACGCAACAGTTAATAAGGTAGATCCTCATTAAACTTGATAAGTATAAAATGCTGAAAACGTAAAAAGTTGGTTAACCTGGAGCAAAGAGTAACACTTTCCAGTTTTTCCCACGTATATCAAGTTTGCAAATGGTTCGAGAGTTTAATAAATAAAATAAGTTGATAGAATATATCCTCTTTTGTCATACCTTTGAAAAAGAAAAAAAAATACATCCTGAATTCAAATTTTCGCGAACATTTCGTTTTACCAGAATTTCGGTCCGTAACATGGGACAAAGTACTGCGGATCAAATTTAAGGAAAACAAAGAAATAATTTACAGCATAATGACATAAAAACAGAAGTGTTACCATAAAATTACACTCTGAGATTTCAGTTGAGTTATTATTGGATAATTTAATATAGGGAACCGAACGTAAAGAATAAGGAGAGTTCAGCTACGTTTTAGACGAGGATTCTTAATTATTATTTTTGATTGGAAATGGTATCCTTCGTACTTTTTTCATAACTAGAGGTTTTATAAGGACCTCAGTGAGAATGTGATTGTTTATTTTACACTTATTAAACCTGTTTAATAAATAATTTAAATTCGTATAAAAAATAAATTCGAAATATTTACAAGGATTTGTTTTTTTGTGTGCTAGGCTCCTTCCTTTCTCCTTTCTGAGCTTCCTTGGTCACCTCTTGTTATTTTCGATCCCGACGCTATTAGGGCTAGGGTATCTTTCATTTTCCTCTTTCCTCTTCTTCTTTTTTTAAAAAAATGTTTTTAGTAAAATCTTGAGATATGTTGGGATTTGAGTTTTGAGTTGTAATTCAGGAGGGTTTTTAGAGTCATTCGGCGAGTCCCACTCGCGGGGAGAGTCATGTTGGCTCTCCCTAGTGCGTAACTGCATTTTCCCTACCTGTACAAGTTTTAAAGGCTCTAATGACCTCGATGTTGACGAGCCCTAAAGCCCCACAAAAAAAAGATGATTTGTTTTTTACTTTAATTCATGACTATTTAAGTGTAATTAAGGAATTCAGTTAAGAAGAGAAAAATACGGAGATATTGATACATTGCATGTGTGCCTATCTCTGTAAGTACTTCAAAGTATTTATTAAAATAAATACATCAGTTTAAAACGACAAAAGTAAAAGAGAAAAATGCAACAGGAGGATCAGTAAGTTATGTGTCCGTATAAACCCCATTCCTGTGTGGATTTATGTCCCATTTTACAGCGACTTAATAAACCAGCAGTTTCTAATAGTCGTAATTCAAAAGCAGAAATAAGAATATTATTATTAAGCTAAATCAACGCAAAAAGAATTGTGTGGTGATACAACAATTCTGAGGGTATTAATACTCTGAAAATATTATTATTACATCAAATTAGTAGAAAATAAACTTCCTATTTTCTCTTATCAATATGTTAATACCAAAGTGATATTCCATTTAAAAACAGGTTTAATGGCACGGGAAAACCATAAGTTAAAATTGAAGAATACCCGAACGAACTGACCTAAAATTCGGTTTTGATCAAGTAGGGTCAATGCGAGTCGTTAAGTCGGTTAATTCAGGAACTGATTTGTTCATTGAATCGTCGTTGTTCCAGGTGTTAACTAAACCGACATCATTTCAATAAACTGATCGATTAAATATATTTTAACAAAGGGATCAATAAATCGATCTATTCTCGGATTAATCAGCAAGTTTTCGGTTGGTTTCGTTCATGTATTTGACCTAGTTCAATGGCGTTAATGACTAAGGGTCAATCGCAATAATGAGTAAGGCAGATCATGAATTCTGTGACGATTCACCCTAATCAGAATGTTCATAATTCTTTTGGGGATTTGTTCACAACATTATATCCTGATTTTTTGTCATATCCTTTTGGTTTTCATTAAAATGTGAACAACTGAGATTTGCTCTGATGACGATGCTGTATAGGTAGAGTAAAAATAATTTAATCTTTAAAACAGTACCAGCAGGCGCAATATCATATTGACAAAAAATTAATTTTAAATACTATGGATTTTGTGGGTGAAAGATTTGTTATCGTTATCGACTTCACTACTACGATCAATTGATTTGAAACTAGTTTTATCATTTATTATGTTTTTTTTTCTAATATTAAATAAATTCCAAAAGAAAAGGAAAACAGGGAAATGATACAACATCGCATTGCATTTATATTTCAAAATGTTTCTTCTTGTGCAAATTTCATCAAAATTGTTTGAGCCGCTCTCGACGTAAAACCAGATAATATACATTAAATAAATAAATAATTAACAATCAAAATTTGTGAAAATATTAATACTGAAAATGTTAAAATATACAAAATAGTTACAAACTGCGCATTACCACTTGAAAGACGATAAACTAATTTTACTCTTCAGAAGCAAACAATGGTCCACTCCGTGAATTCTGATCAAAGGACCTGGTTTAATATTTCATATATATTTTACGCCTATACAATTATTCCTAGCTTAACAGTTTAGTTTTAATGTAGTTTTGTTGTGAGGAATCGTGATATCTAACGTTCTAGACATTTACTAATAATTTACTTCAACAATTCAATTCCTTTTGATGAAACTTCCGGCAATTCCTCGATACCTGCATTTCAATCAAACATTCCTACCTACTAAGAAGACGTAATTGCTCATTTACTGGTTCTGATAATAATAAATTTAATAATAATAATAAATTTAATAATAATAATAAATTTAATAATAATAATAAATTTAATAATAATAATAAATTTAATAATAATAATAAATTTAATAATAATAATAAATTTAATAATAATAATAAATTTAATAATAATAATAAATTTAATAATNCACGTGGAGGACAATAAACTAATTTACTCTCCGGAAGCAAGCAAGGGACCATCCCATCAATTCCGATCAAGGGTCCTAATGCAGAGGTGGATTCAAATTTTTTTTGCATAAGTTCCTAGATAAGATAAAAAGTTAGCTGCGAGTTATAAAAGTAATAGGATGTCAATNTAATAGAATGTCAATATGTTTGTAATTTTACGCAAAAAATTACATGTACAAGTTATTATCGAACTATAGATTATTCTGAGTATAGTGTTTAAAAATCATAAGAGTTGAAAAAAAAACCCACTAAATTCACGATTTATTGTTACAATAAACATGTCCCTAAACAAAGCATAGAGAATCTGTATAATATATCCGCCTCTACCCGAAGGAAAAACGGAGAAAAACCCGGGCCAGGATGGGGCTACAGAATTTATGTACACAACCGTGCCAAAGTTGAGTACACATAAAACTAAATTAATATGAGCCATAAGACAACACAATCATGCAAGAAAA